>JAUYWG010000032.1:16165975-16194633 GCA_034779775.1 Enteromius afrohamiltoni
TATATATATATCTCACTGTACCATTGTGGAATAATATGACGGTGAATAAAACAAAATCAGTAGGTTAGGAAAAAAAAAAGCAATAGTTCACCTTAAATATATATATATAGCCATCATTTACTCACTCCCATGTCAGTCAAAATCTGTACACGTTCTTGCTTATGATGAACAGAAAGAATATATTTTAAAGAATTTTGAGGAACCAAAGATATGTTGACCATATACTATGGAAATCAATGGGGACCATTTAGTGTTTAATTACCAGCATTCTTTAAAATATTGTCTTTTGTGTTCACCATAAGAAAGAAACTTATATATTATGGCAAAATGTTTATTTTTAAATTGAAATATCCAAATTCATTAATTAGTTTCATGTAATAAACACACCTTTTTTTTTTTTTTTATAGTTTTGACCATATTGCTTCATCACAATCATTAAAAGCGGTTATAAATTTAAATATACTTTGGAGAACTGCAAAGAGGCCATTAGGGGACCTGTGATCCATTTTTACCAAATGGAGAAATGGTCCCCCTGTTGGGTGTTCGCTGCAGGAGTGATCTGGCATTTGTATTATTAGCTGTCAGAATGAATACGGGCTGATGCTGAACAGACGCCGTGCAGAAGCAGTGGCGGAAGTGGCACTTTAGCACTATGGCTGATTTCATAGCGATTAGTGCAAATCACCCAGCACTTAACGTTATAGCCCAGAAGGGCTAATAACAGCTTGACACCTTGTGTAAAATTTGTGTTGTGCCACTTGCCCAAGTTTACTATGATTTTTATTTTTTAATTTTTTTGATAGTCCAAAGTACCCAAAGTCACAAATTATGTGTGTAAGAAAAAAAAAGAAAAAAGAAAGGGGCGGTATGTTTTGAATAAAGTTCTAAGCCATAGAATGGGAGTATTTAGGGGTTTACAGGGAAACGTTGGTGGCGTCCTCCCTAAACCCCCCAGTATACAGAGGCTTGGCATGCCACAGAAGCTGCTGTCGCCATGGTGACAAGCCACCTCAGCTCAATCAGTGGTGCCCAGTGTTAACATGCTTTAAATCAAACTGGATTCAGAAGAATAAAATAATATAACTGGGTTTTGGTTTATGGGTCACAATAATTACTGTCAGACATTATGAATTATGATGAACAGAGAATTATTATAATTATAAAAGATTAGGCTCACTTTACTTAATGTTCAGGGTGCCTAAGATCCCAATAAATGATTGTGTAAAAACAGAATATAAATTATGAAATTAACTTCTTATTTTCCTCTGAATTTCTTTTGATGTTCCTCTGAATTAAAACTCTCTAGGCAGGTGTTATTGAAATTTTCCCACTTTTAGGGTTAGATTAATTAAAGGAAAAATATATTATAGGAACATGTAATGAATACAGTAGTCAACATTTGAAGTGGATCAAAAACATTCATCAAAGTTGTCCAAAAACATAAAACCAAACTGTGTTCTTGTCTTAGGACAATTTTGATCATTTATTTTATCCACTTCAAATATCGACTGCTGTATAATATATTTATATATGGCATGAATATGAACTGTAAAAACTCCCAAACAGATGAACATTTTATTGAACGTCGGCTGAAGTGCATTATGAAGTCACAATTTGGTTTCTTGGTTTTATCAGTTAAGGAAAGGTCTTCAAGTATTAACCCCATAATTCAAACTATTAAATAGGCCTTTTGGTCTGTCGGACTGCAAACAAATCATGAGTGCTACTGGTGTTTCAAAAGAACGTCAAGCTGAAATGACAAGGCCAATATACAGTAGAGAGAAGGAAAGGGAAGAAGCGCATTCTCGTAGGATATGATGTGGAGAGTGTAATAGTCTCAAACTGTCACAGTGTTTGCATACAACGACAGCCTCCGAAGATATAGGAATATCCTCTCCCCTGCCTCCGACAGCAAATGTCTGTCTCCATCAATCAAGTAGAGTTAATTTAAAAGCATAAGCTTCTTAATTAAAGGAGGTTAGTTGAGCACTGAAATCAAATTCCTGAAATGAGTTCTAATGTCCTCATATTCCCCAGCTCATAGGATGCCTCGTCCTCATCACCTCTCAAATGGTAGAGTAATATTCATCGACTTCATTTTCACATTGTCCTACAACACGGTCTCGCCACATAGGCATTTGCAAAAAGGCAGAGAGACGTTAATGTGGTCTCAGCAGGCCAAATGCACTTCTCTCTTATCGCCGTCCACTCTTTTTTCCCTCTCTCCATCCATGCCCTGCATCCATGATTGGACAGCCAGCAAGATCGTAGCATTAAGTAAATAATTTGTATGATAATTCATTACAGTGGCGTCTTTTTCAACTTTAATTGGTCTAAATGAAGAGACATTTCACACCATTTAGATAAAAAAAGAAAAAGGAGGCCAGCATAATGAAAAGGGGGCCTGGCTATCGGACTTCTGAGGTTTGCTCTAAATGAAAATGTAATTGCAGGCGGAATGGTACAAGAGGAGTCGACCCAGCGCAGCAGATCGGGAGTATCTTCAGACAGCCGCGCAAAAGCTAATGACTGAGCAATTTGGAACATTTACTCACCCCAAAGACTCTCATTAAGTCAATCACAGGCTTAGCCGAAGCCCACTCGCAGCGGCGGAGGGAACCCTACGCGTTTATTCCGACATCAATCAGGAAGGCCGTCTCTCTCTCCGCATCTCACTCTCTAAAGCTCTCTCTCTCTCCCTCCTCCTCCTCTTCCTGCTAGGCGGCTGGAAAAAAAAAAAAGAAAGGCCCAAGTAATTTATTCGGGATCTTTGAGAGGATAATGGCCAATTATTTGTTTATAACACTGGTTAAATTTTCATTAGGCAGATTAATGGAATATCATGTACTGTCAACAGTGGACCGAAGGGTGGTGTGTCAGAGATAAACGCCCCGGCAGATGATGTCGCTCTGTGGGTAAATTGGTTTTTCCCACTCCCCTGTCTCTGCTTCTCCATATGGAAATGTAAAAGGTGGATGAGGTGGACAGCGAGGAGATGACAGAATATGGAATTGTGGATATACTGAGAGAAGCGTGTGAACACTCCAGGCAGAATCTAGCCTCTTTTATATATTTATATAAGGGTATGGTCTTTTTCAGACTTTCTGTCACTGTTTAGATCATAAAAGTTGCTAGCATGTCTGAATTTTTAGCTCTCGATTCATTTCTGGAAAATGTGTCTTGGGAACATGGGCCCAGTGCTTCTTGAACAAGTTATACATTGCGAGAATGCGGATATAAGCCTTCTTATACAGTTTTCAATTTCAACTCCAACACTTCTAATGGTTCAGCTGCATTGGAGATACAGTTCCCGCTTTGCCTTCTATCAGGGAGAGATGTTGGCACCATTTAAATGATTCATTTCAACAGTTTAAACTTTCAGATGGGCTCATAAATAGATTCATGGAGCCATAAATAGAGCTTTTCGAGTGGTGACACGAGGGGGACAGCATAATCTGACATTATGCAGCCGACTCTATTTCTGTAAATGACAGTCTTCAGTGAAGCGACTACTACAAGTAAAGGCAGTGGGACACATTCTGACCCCTCAGACTGATAGGATGATAAATAGCGGTTTGAACCTGAAGTCAAAGGTTCATAAACAGCCACTTGAAACGTATCTAAGAATTCCTATTTTCTGCATATTGGAGCAGTTTACTGCCAGGGGCGTATTTATATACACAAAAATCCAGATATTATTTACTGGCCTTTTATGCTTCAAAGAAACATTCAGAGTAGTCTTAAAGTAAATCATGGGGTATTAATATTTAGAAAATTGTTTGGCAAATTCACTGAATAGTACCACCACCGATGCATAGTATTTCAGCAATCTCTCTCTCGTCCTATTTTTTTCGATGATACATCAATTTTGTAGTGATCGTAGCAGCTGTAATTCACTTTACGATGATATGGAAATTAATAATGTAGAGGAGTATTACAAGCAATACATATATGTGTGTTTTTTTGACATTTTAAAAAGCATCTTCTAATAGCCTACATGAATCATAGAGGGATAACTGATTTGTATACAAACAATTAAATTGCACTCAAATATTTTTATTGTTTTATTAAAAAATTATCTCGAATGGATAGCCTAAACACTTAAATGGTTAGCGTTTATAATAACACTTGACGCTTTTATACAAACATTTAAATTAAACATTGAAGAACACTGAACAAAGACTATATATATTTAAATGTCCCTTTCATTTTTTCTATAGTTTGTGGCCACTAAAAACTTAATATTTGGTTTTCTAAAGTAAACGTGACCTTACGTTACACCGTTTACAAGCTGCTATCTAGATGGCGTGTTTGAAAACGGATTAAACGATTACATGATACTGGACACGGATTTCGGTAAATTGTACGCTTTCTTACTTCCCTTCTTATTTACTCTTTTGTACTCAAACTTACCTTACAAAGTTTATTTCTTGCTGGCACATGTCTACGAAGCTGAAGCTATGATGAGGTCACGCGCACTCTCGGCGAGCAGGCGCGAATGCTGGCAGTAGCAGCTCGCGGTGCCACTTCCGGTGGCATCCCTAGCTGGCAGAGTTTGTGGCGGCAGCCACGGTCTTTCTCGCTGTTTTTTGCTGTTTGTTTGGTAAAAACGAAACTGTTGTCAGTGCCGTGCGGTGTTTTTTTAATGATGATGAACTTCCCACAGTTGTATTATTATTATTATTATTATTGTTATACATTAGGTATTTTAGGTACATTAGGTCACGATCATTTGCGACCAGTATGTAAGTCCAATTGGCCTTTTTTACAAGCCGCGTTCGAAAACCGGAAGCTTTAAATAGTTGAGTAACATAACTTTACAATGTTCCGCTGTAGCCTGAATGAATGGAAATACACGTAGGGTTTATTTGTTGTGATTAATTAACAGTTCATCATAGATGTTTCACCAATACACGTTAACCACAGTTTTACATCATTAATCGGGTATGAAATGAGGAAAAATGTTGTCATGATATTCTGACGAATGTTTCATAAACGCACAAGGCATTTTGCGTTTATATGCTATCCACATTCAGAGACAGATGAGTTTTTTTTTCTTTAAAAATGCAATAATGAAATAAAACATCTCAATAAAGAGCAATAAAATCTGTGTTCAAAAAGTGTTTATGATAACAGTACATTGGGCAATAATAAAAAAAAATAACTGTTGTTATTCTACCAAAGTTATATTTTTTATTTGTATTTTTGTATTCTCTTTTCCCCCCACACACTGTGAGCTGCCTCTTCACTTGGACTGAGGCGATACAGCGATCTATCACTATACGATAAACAGCGCATAAAAACAGCATTTACTGTTTGAATATTGTAAAACAATTGAAAGAATTGTAATCGGATCAATTAATTCCAGGTGCGCTGTAATCTGTTTATTGCCAAAAACAGGCTAGACTAATCGATTCCAATGAGAAAAGATTAAAACTGAGAAATCGATCGTTTTTGTTACCCAGCCCTACTGTTTATAGGTGCTAAATTTTGTGGGCTATAAAATGAACATTGTATTTAAAAATAAACTCTGTAAAACCTTCAGAATATGGATTTGAGTACAATTAAAAACAATTGAAAACAAAGTTTGTTGTTTGTAGGCTATGTGACACTGAAGTGGGGAAAAGTGGAAACTGGTTCAGTGCTTGAGGAAAATTGTAAATTTTAGAAAACACCTACAGCATGGTGTACATGGTAATTGAAATCTACAGACGCAAATAGTGAAAGGCCAAAACAACTTAAAATCTCAAAACTGACCAGTTGGCTACATAAAAAAACATGTTTTTGACTCGTTAACATGTTAAAAAACATCATGATAGAATGAGTGACGTCAGCAAAAAAGATAATACCTAACAGCTAGATCAACACAACTAGGCTACATATGCAACAGTCACGCATCAAAGCGGTCAGAGGAAGTGAGTCGATCTAATGGCCTAAAAAATGGTAGAACGAGTCAAGGATGTTGCCCCCTCCTCTCTGTCACCATCCATATCACTGTGGACAAATTGTCCTGATCTCCCTTTCACACATGCCTCCTCCACATCTAAATATTCATCCATCACTTTCCCTAAGTCTAATATCACCCTCCTTAAAAGTCTGTGGGGAAACCTGAACGGCCGGCTCCACCCAATCAAAACAATCGCACGGCAAGAGGTGGGGGTTATCGAGGGGCGAGCTATCTGTAGCTAGGGCTACGGGTTGCTGGCAGGACACAGGGTCCATTTAATTAGGCCTGCTGCTTCCCTCTGGTGTGAAAGACTCTCAGACCACTTTGATTCGCCATTGCTCTCCCAGCAGGAAGTGCCTGGTGATAATTGACACAGGATTTCCTTGTTAACCAGCCACAGACTGGCTGGATTAAAGTGACAGAGATCTTCAGAAGAAAGTGGGGAGCAGATAAGGGAGGGGTTGGTGAGGTGAAGGTGCTCGCTGAAGGTAAGGGAAATGGTGCGAGGGGGGTGAGCGTTGCAGCTATTTACCGCTCTTGAGAAACCAGAGAGGAAATCGCAATAACAGACGGGTGTGTGGGTCCCGGCATGAGTTGTAGCTCCTACTTATCTTGGCCATTTCAGCTTGGCTGATCAAAGATTGGCTTCCTCAGAATAACCTGGACCCTGGGTTGAGTACATGCTTCCATGCTTTGGGTTTTTTGGCAAATTATCGTTCCCTCCTTCCCTGCCTCCCCCTCTACTGTGGTATTACTGTTTATAGAGGGCTAGAGAGGTAATCTGCTTTCATTCAGACAATTATGCACTATCGTGAAATGAAAGCACATTTGCAAATGACGTAATTTTCGCCTCTTTGCACCAACTAGGTCATGAGCCCTGACAAAAGTATTATCATACAGAGAGAGAGAGAGGATAAAAACTCATTCGGCCGTGGACAAACATGAGGTTTCCACAGCACCTAATCCATATTATTTATTTTCACATTTTCACCTCCCTTATCCGCACAGCTCACACACTCACAAATACACTCACGCAATCACTCTGTGTTACCAAGTGTCCAGATTTAGGCAGGAATGGAAAACGAAATATCCAGGGAATCAGGGCACGGCTGTCTACATCTGGCATGAAAGCATACAGAGACACTAAAGTCCCCAGTTGGCATCATTAAGTGTAAAGATAAATTCTGCGTATTTCACTAAAACTTGTCTGTATCAAAACACATTCTCAAATAGTTGTACATGCAATATTGAAATACTTTATTGAAACAAATAAATCATAAATAAATAAATAAATTGCTTAGCTTTAGATCCATTTATAAAGTTGTTTTCTCAAAAAGATTTATGTACAGTTATCATTCATGAGCAGTAAAGGTAACAACTTTTAAATATTTTATTTTTGTAAAAATATGAATAATAATTGCTACTAATAAACAGAAATACAAGACCTTGTAGGATAAAATTCAATTTACCAGCACAGATTAGGTTACATAAATGTTTTATTGTTAAATATTTTCCACATAAACTAGTGTTTAGGCTCATTACAATTTTTTTTTATTAAGTTATAATTTTATTGCATTAAATATATCAAACGTGACTGTAAAGACATCTTGTCTATGCTCTTTTGCTCTTTCTTTCATTAAAGATTCCTAAAATGTATCAAGGTTTTTACAAAAAGATTAAGCAGCATAGCTGTTTTTGACATTCATATAAGAAATATTTCTTGACAGCAAATCAGCATATTATGATTTTTCAAAGGTCATGGGATACTGAAGACTGTTGAAAACTCAACTTTGCAGAATAAAAAAATACATAAAAATGTAAAACATTTTCTTTTTTCTTTTTTTCATATTTAGGAGCAAATAAATACAGCCTTTCTGACCATAATAGACCCAAACTTTTAAAATGTAGTATCGATTATCTCTATTATAAGGTATTTTAGATCTTATTTTCAATAGCTTCTCTTTCATTGGCAGCATGATAAATAATCTGATAGTGACATTACTGTCTTGTAGTGGAGTTCATCAGGAGGACTAGCATTTGACCCCATCTGACCTTCACTTCCTTCAGCTCCATCTGCCCGGAGGTCAGCAGCACATGATCACACATGAGAGAAAAAATAAGTAAAGTATTAATTTGGCCTTGTGTGAGAGAAATATATCTGCAATAGTATGTGTTCTGGCCAAATTCAAACAGGCATCTTTTAACCCCTCCAGACAGAATGCACTAATATTTGGACATGTTTCTCCAAATATTTTGGGTCAGTTGTCACAACGAACAGTTAAAATGTATTCGAATTTGGTCAGAATACATCTTCTCTGACCAAATGTATGCTACTGTATGAGTGTGTGTTAATTTGTTTACACATCTATTAGAAAATATATTACAGATTAAGATTTAGAATATAGAAAAGATATTTCAATTTAAGTTTAAATTGAACAAATTCACAAAACATATTCTGGTTTTGAACAAGTTTCTTGAAACCGACATACCAAGTTACTGAGAAAACTTTTTGCACATATCATGAGTAAACAAACTTTGATCAGACGCAAAAATATTTTTCATGCACATCAACTCACTTTTTATTAACATTAAGCACATTTGTAGATTAAAAACATATTTTAAGTGTAGTGTTCTTCTTTCACAGGCCGGAGAAACTTTACACTGTGTGTTGTGAGACTGTTATCAGTGCTCATGTCGGCAGGAACTGCATCTAAACCCTGCTGTAAGACTTCAATATGTGAGTATTAACACGCTTCAGGGTGCTTGACTTCTGTATCCGGAATTGCTTTCTAGCAGAGAGTGAGAAAGGCGAGACAGAGGGTTAGAGATTTGCTGTTCTCTCAGACCAAAGTAAATATGATAGGCAGGAAAAGCAATCATATAACCAACATATGCTCCCCTATCGAGAAAACACAGGAGTCTAGATTAAGATTTTGTCATGAGTGAAATCATTGCTGTTTAATTGAATCGTGCTACAGATAAACTCCTTGGTCGAGCCCTCTCCCGATGGCTTGGTCGTGATAAACAACTTCAATCAGAGTGCTATAGAGTCACACACTGGCTCTCTTGACTTTTCCACTGATCTTTATTCTGTGAAACTAGAGGGGATTGTGTGTGTGTGTGCGTGTGTGAGTATGCCTTGATGGCGAGTGCTGCAGGTCTGAGCTATTATAAATGTTTTAGGCCATTGGTGTGTTTCTTCATAGTTTTGCTCATACATAGATGTCCCAATGTGAAATTTATTTACATAAACCTTTGAGATATATTAGTCTGTATAGTTATTTGACAAGAAAAAGCATGTAGAAAATTGTCATTACATTATTGTTATTTTTTTTTGGTACCATTTTAAAAGGTACTGTGCACGTTGCGTATGGTGTAACTTTTGAAACTGTTTCCCCCCAGTGACAGCTTTTGCATCTTTTTTTTCTAAGAGTGTACAGGCCGCACTGAGCATTTGAAAAGATCTATGACTAGGAAATCAGTATGAAGCATCATTATGGATCTTGATTGTGAGGTGACGATTAAGATTTACCATGAATCCTATGTAACTGAAATTTGAGAAAAAGCACTTTTATCCAGTTGAAAGCCTGTCCAACTCTATATCACAAAGGCAAACTTCAAACATGTGTACAGGGAGCCGTCTGACTAAACCGCCATAGGGGACAGGGTCTTGAGTGGAGACTGTTGGGTTAGTATTTTGAGTGCACGCCAGAATCAAATGATTGCTAGGCTCTTTATCAGTGCACCGCCACGCAGAGGGTGGGTAAATTTTTGGGCGTTGTGAACCATACCTTGTGATCCAGTCACTACACATTCCCCTAATCTGACCACTTCAGCTTTCCACTCATTGTTCTTCTGTATGGAGCCATGGTCTAGGATCCATTTGTGCTACTGGCTTGCTTGACTGAGATAAAGTAGTCTAAGGCCTCCTATGAGATTTCAGTACCAAATACAAGCAGTAGGATTCAAAAAGTTGGAAGATATCTAAAAGAGAACCGTCTTTTATGTTTCATTTTTGCAGCCTAATTGTTTATAATGTTCCTGTATTATTTAAATGTGTATGTCCCTTTAGTCATTTGGCTTTAAATGGATCTGGATCAGTTTAAATTTGTTCACTTTAGTCTGGCTAAATATATATATATATATATATATATATATATGCAAAAGGATATATTGAGGGTAGGTGACCCAGGGTCAGCTGCAAACTTCAGGACAAATGTCCAGGGAAAGGGAGGAAAGGGTCGTGGCCTCTTCCGTCCAGGACTCCTTAGCCTCCAGATTACCCCCCACGGCAGCCCCTGATAAAGTACTGAAAATCAGAGCCACCTGTGAGCACATATGAAACCTGAGTGAGAGGGCAGAGGTGCTTATTTGTTTTTGCTAAATTAATGGAGGCTAATTGATTCCATTACATCATTATAGAGGGGGAGGAGAGATGGAACATTTTCAATCAATCATTGTAGGATGCCTAGGATGCTCTTGATGAAGATCTGTACTGCTAATCAGAAACAGACATGCTTGTCCACACTTTGTGACCACGTGTCAAACTTTCTCTCTTCCTCGCTCATTGTCATTCATTTCGCTTTGCAAGAGAGTATGTGGTGTGGTGCTATGAAACATTGGCTCTATCTGTAATATGTAAGCTAGCAAGGACATGGCAATGTCATACTGATATCTGGGTAAACAACTAGTTTACTGAACATTTTGAGTAGCAAAACTAGGACATGTTAATTACTTCAAACTTAACAAAACTTTACTTGCAAATTTCTGTTAGATTACAATAATTCACACTAATGTCCCATCCAATCCATAGTTGTCTGAACAATATTCAATGTACCAATCTTGCTAAAATATTGAGGGTTTGTGAGTTAGTGTACATTTGTGAGGAATCACGGGAGTCGTGTGGATCCATTCGCAACACTTTATTAGGGTAGTCGTACAGGCGAGGGTCGAGAACACAGGCTGACAAAAACAAACAGGGCTAGGCGATACTCAAAGTCGGGGACAGGCAGTAGATCGGGGCTGGCGGCAAAATGGCGGAAAACAAAGACAGGCAGAAAATCAAACACGGGTAAGCAGACAATGAAAACACAGGAAAAACGCTCAGAAACGATAGCTAGGCAAATCGAGACTTCGCGATCTGTCAGTTCAAAAGTCCGAGCTTAAATAGTCTCATTTTGGCGGGAGAACTGGCGCGCAAACGCCGAGGTACGGGATCCTAAAAGAGTCCGGGCGGAAACATTAATACTCCGGGGAAGGTTCCCGCTGCCGGTGGACGGAGAGGGCCACAGAGGAGCGATCCGTGACAAGGAGAAATACTAATCTGATCATTTAAATAGTCTTTGAATAATGTGTACACACTGCCATTCAAATGGAATTAATATTTTAATTTCAGCAAGGATGCATTAAACCAATTAAATGTGACAGCAAAGACACGTTTACAAAATATATATTTTTTTAATAAATGCTTTTCTTAACTTTATCTGGGAGGATAAAGTTAAGAAAATAAATATTAAATAAATATATTAAATAAATATAAAATACATTTATTTTTGGGGGGCACCAAATCAGCATAGTAGAATGATTTCTGCAGGGTTGTGTACTTAAACACTGGAGAAATTTCGGAGAAAATTCAGCTTTAAAATACGAAAATTTAATTTTGAACAGTATTGCTGTTGTTACCGTATTCTTGACCAAATAAATTGATCAAATAATTGCAGTCAAGGTGAGCATAAGAGAGACATATTTGAAAATATAGACCTCTGAACTTTGAAAAGTAGCATATATTATTAACACACATCTCAAATAATAAGTGAAATTAGTATATGAATTGTCGTGAAAATTACATGACAATGTAAAATCAAATCTTGCATGAAAGTGATGATCAAAGTGGGACCCACTTCAGTCCTCTATAGCACAGCTTGTTCGTTGACCCATAAAAATGCTATCCTGGACCCTGTGAATTTTAGTGATGACGTCTATGCGATAAAAAGTACTCTGCTGATCTATATTTAAACTGCCTTTTAAAGCTGAAATGCCAGTGATGGGAGTATTATTTGCAAAGCAGAGCTGTGCTTTAGCCATTCACAGGTATAGAGCTCATGGGAACACAAGCAGCTTTTCATCATTGTCCCTTTAATTTAATCCTCATGAATTTCATTTGTTATGTCTGTGCTGTTGGAAACAATGGACTGAATGATGATTGAGAGAATAAGGCACTTTGGCAGTGCCGGGACATCTCAATGGAGCTGTGCAGTGCACTGAGCTCTCAGTCTGTTTAGCCTGCTGGAGGCTCAGTTGATTATCAGGTCGCTCTTCCAGTTTGGCTTCAAAAAGCAGATTTATGGCAATAGAGCGCTGAGTGATATTGGCTGATTGTTTAAGAGGTCCTTGTGTGGGACCACCGTTTTTGTCGCTCTGCCCATTTATGCTAACTGCTGCCAAGAAAGAAATGTATTTTTTCTTCCAGCTTGCAAACTCACAGGAGCTTGCACTGCAAGATAAAGGCTTCAGATGATTTGACTTGGGCCTGACTCTTAGTAGACAGTTTTCTGTGTGTTCTCCAACACCTCTCTGGTGTACGCAAAAAGCACCACTTCCTAGCTTCATGCCCTCAAGATTTTGAATTAAAAATACATGAGTCTGAATATAGTGTGTTACAGCTTGCTTTGTCATTCAGCCATGGTGAGAGTGCAAGTGGTTGGCGTTGAGCGGTCTGCCAGGAAGAGACGGGCTGATGTGGGGGTCGTTGGTGGAGCAGACAAGTTCACACTTGGGTCGTCTAGAACTTAGACATTTAAAAATACAAGAGGGAAATGCTTACTAGCTTGTAAACTCAAGGTGGTTACCTTGATAACATAGAAGCAAATTGTGGCTGGAGCAAATAAAGCTTGCCTCAGTATCTCTCTCTGTGCTGCTTTTGGTAAAACTGGGGACTATATAGCATTTTAAAAGACCTTTTTTTGGTTTCCCTTTCAGTTTTTTTTTTTTTTTTGGTTACATGTTTCTTCAACAATCAGTCCTCTCCTGTGGACATGTACAATATATGTTATTCATGAAAGGTGATTTCTCTATTTTGGAGAGATGAACACAAATATTATACCATATTTATTGCATCAAAATGTATTAATACTTTACTGTAGGTTAGGAGTGGATCATTTTATCAGTTGTTTATTATTTATTAACTTTGTCTAGTTCTCTTATGAATGTTTAAGCATAAATTATATAACTAATATACTGAATGAAGTAGCATAGACTTCCTTGTGGTTGTTTGCATATACAATTAATTCAGAAGGCCTACTGTACTTGTTCCACAAATCTGTGTACTATTGTTATATGCTACCTTTTTTGATAGGGTTGATTAACATTTCTGACAGATAATATCATGTTTTGTTTGCTTGTTGGTTTGTTTTTTGCATTAGCCTTACCTAATATGGTATAATGCAGAAATGATCTATCCGTTTGGTAACACTTTATTTTGATGGTCCCTTTTGAACAACCTGTTGACAATAAGTACCTACATGTCAACTAACTCTCATTAGAATATTAGTACACTCTGTAATTAATATCTACTAACACTTTATTGTGATAGTCTCCCAAAAGACGCTCTACTGACTATAACTTTGCAAGTATATATCAACCTATTCTAACCCTAACCCTACCAGTCTACTAGTACGGTTAGTAGATATGTAGGTGCAATGTTACTTATAATCAACAGAATACGTTAAAGGGACCATCAAAATAAAGAGAAACTGCTTTTTTGATTGCTGTCAGCTTGGGTCTGCAACGCAGTGTTGCCAGATATTGCTATATGAGAGACAAAAAGAAAGAAATTGGCTTAAATCTTTTGTAAATACGATAAGATAAACATATTAACCTAACCGCTAACCTAAACTGAAAATTTCCTCTTTATAAACTTCCTACAATGTCAAATTATGTGAAAAAAGACAAATCCAAAGATGCTAATATTAGCTGGCTCTGGCAACACTTTGAGGTCTCTCAAAAAACTTGTTCACTACACCAGCTTTTCCGCGATTATCTTTATATTACGATGGATGATAAACATTCTTGCAGACTATCTAAACTTAATTATACATTCAGACGCTCATATTTGTTTTAACAACAAATTAGTCATTCACAAAACATTTTTATTTCCGACAATAAAAAAATAAATAAATTCGAGCAGAACAGGCATGCTCTCCTCAACCATGATTAATTGTTTAATATTAATGAGCAGTGTTTTTATTTTTTTGGTCCAGTCAGTTAGTGTGGGCGGAGCCAACCAATCAAGTGGCTGTAAAATGTTTCCTCACTTGCTTCGGCTGCTTTGGACATGGTGTTATAGTATATTGTAATCTAACAATAAAGACACAATGAGTGTCATTTAATTCAAAATTGGTAATGCTGTGAAAAATATAACTCATTCATACATATATATATATATATATATATATATATATACATACATTGTGTAACATTTATTTAAGCAGTTCTGTTTCTCAGCAGGATCTTTTCCAAGCTGGTTTTTATCTAACCATCTATCATGGCATTTAGATCATTGATTATAATTTAAAAGCAAGAAAGACATTTGCTGTGTCATTTGGTGTAAAGCATCGAGACAGCAGTTAGCAAGAGCTTGAACGAGAAGCATTAAAAATGAATTGCCCTCCTTTAAAACTTTAATTGAAACAGTTTGACACAAAATGACCCCATGATAAACTCTCACATCTGATCAAAGAAACTACCATAGTAAAAGCATTAAACGCTGTTGTGGCAGAATAATTTTCACATGCTTTAACTGAATGCACTCTATAAAGATCCCACTTTAGTTGTCGGAAAAGTGAGCTATAATCCTTTATCAAAGACACCGTGAATAATGGGATTACCTTAAGATTTAAATGTGAACAAATTGCTGCATCATTTCCTACAGAGAGGGTCATTCTCCGATATATCCGATCAATTTCATCTCCCTCCACCGCGTTTATGTATGCACCGGAACCTCTAAGATTTTGTCAGAGCAGCACCAGACTTTGAGATGTATCACCTGTACAACTGGTTTTCAGATCAGGAACCACATATCGTTGAATCAAACCACTGTGCACTAAAACTGCATCTGGGCTAAATCAAGCCAAATGTTTTATTGAGCTGTGGCATCCATTATTCATAATGTCATTAACGGCTTGAGCAACTCCACCATAGAGCAGCATACCAATGAACCACATGAGAGAAAGGCAGACAGAGAGGAATATTAATTCTTGTCTCTCGACTGCTGTAAAAGGTAACTTAAGTCTCATTAATTCTCTTGGCTGATCATTAAGAGGGAACTTTGCTGTGTTGGTTTACAGAAGAGCTGTATACTGTAGCTGCGTGTCGCCATTTTGGATTTTAAACTGATGCATCTCTGGCACAAACTGGGAACAACTCCAAAGGTACAACAGATGAGCTGGGATTCCTTATAATGCAGAAACATTATACAATGCAGGACAGATATTTCAAAATTAATGAGAGGAAATGCACTGTGGTGACTGTAGGAAAGGGAGCCTTTCAAATACAAGATCCTGTTTACTTATTTTCAAAAGCATTTTCTAGTTTTAGTCTAGCTACTGAAAGGCTTTTTAAAAGTTTTTTAGTTTTCATTAATTAAATATACAGTGATCTTGACAAACAGTTATAGACAGAATCTGTACTTGTATGCCATTGAAGAGGCTTACTTTAGGAAAACTTCGGTATAACTGAATAGAAATAACAAGTTATAAATATAAGTACACTGGAATAAGTCCATATGTCATGAAAGAAAAATACAGTGTACCAGTGGTGGTTCTACATTAAATTACTCCCTGGGCGAGACCCCCTCTCAGTGCGCCCCTCCCCCATTTTCTTTTTCTCTCCCTTCAAATTTCGAATATCATCAAAACATCAATTATTTTGAAAAGATAAATAAGAAATAATCAAAATGTTAAAAATAAAATACTGGGTAGGGTTAAGGAGGGCTTTATTTTCCCAATAAAGGTGTCAACCATGGCGACTTTTACACTGTATAAGTAGCATTCCGTTTTATAATGCACTTCAATACTGAGGTGCAGATAATTGTTACTTGCAATAAGTGTTATAAATATCAGAAAATGTTATGTGCGCTTGGTGTAAATAGCCGCTGCCAGAAAATAATGATCCTAAAATGTATTATCCATATGGAAATGTCAGATATGAAAATTATGTAGCATTAATTGATTGATGTTTGACACGGTGAAGGCAGATAGTGTATGCCGTTATGTTTTTTTAAAAGATCGGCTTAAATGTGTGATATGAAAAAATAATGTCAAAAATGGATTTATATTATTCTAAATTGATTCTCAATTATTTAAATGACTACACTATTCATTATGTTTCATGTTTTATACCTGATTTTTATATTCTACTGCAAATATGCATTGGTGTTGTATTGTTGGCGGAGATATCTGACATTTGATCCCCGCCTCCAAAGTCTTAAATGTCTATTTGACGAGTGGGCAGGGGTTGAGCAGTTGAGAAAGTGCAGAGGGTCGAGCGAGCGCCCAGGATATGAGAAAACCATTCTCGCGAGAGCGGTCTTTTGCACGCACATAGTGTTCTGTGCTCTCATGGTGCAGAATTGCTCTCCAGTAAAAAAATACTGTCCACTTTCACGTTTTACAGCAAAAGCTCCCTTGTTGTTTTTAAACAGAAGTCGATTAGTCCATTTTAGCAAATTAGCTCAGTGCATTCTGGTCAGGTAACAACGCAAGCAATAATATTTCACAACAAACCTTAAACTATTAAAAAGTATGTCACATGCAACAGCGGTAATAAAACACATTGACAATGCATCTCAGATTCTGCATACTCTCATCTGATGAATCTCAACCAGTTTCCCCTTTGCACCAGAAGGCAGGAAATACGAGTTTTGCCTCAGACTTGGCAGGTGGCTTTTGCTGCCCCTCTGTCTCCTCTATCACCACATCAGGCAGAGAGAGAGAGTCTCGCAGGACGCCATAGCTGTCAGATGGGGTCAGAGAGCACAGCGGAACAGGCACAGTGTAATCAGCACTGGCGTGGAGTAATAACAAAAGTGTTTACAAGGAGATGCCCCACTGAGATTCCTTCTCATATCCTGGGCTGTGTGCGCCTCCGCTCAACTCATAAAAAAACTGAAATAAGCACATAAAGATGAAGAAGCTTGAACGCACACACAAATCCACTAACATGTTAGTATTTTTCCACATACACACAAATTGTAAACATGATACGGAAAATTTAGCTTCCGCGGTAAGCATGAAATATGGCACCTTTCGGAAACACTGGTTGTACTCATAATGTCCCTAGTAAAAATTCCAGCAGCAGGTTAGCGTGTTCCCAAAGGTACCATAAATTTGCAGGTTATCCGAGAGACCTCCCTTGCTGCTCCCTTTTTTAATGAACCATGAGTTTTAGAATGAACATCCATCTTCCTCGTTGGCAGTGAGAAATGACACTGACCAGGGGAAGTTGAGGTCATCCAAGGTCAAAGCCGTGTCAGCCAATGCTGTTCTCTGTTCTCTTTGGCCCCAGCCTTTGAATCCCAATTGTAATTTCCCATGAAATATACTCCTTCCCCTACCACGAACAAGTCTATAAAACCCCTTTAAAAGTCAAGGTCATTTCTTATCAACGGTAAATCCCGGCATAACGTAATGCCTGACTCCACGGCACCTCAATATCTAAACTCTTTATGGAAAATAGCATGGGTAAGAACCCGTGGGCAGATGGAAGAGGTTAGATTATTGCTGAGATGGATTCCTAATGCTCGTTTCTTATTTTGCGGTCCTCAGCCGCCTTTAGCCAATCAATCTGAGCCGTGTCAGCAGGAGGGTTAAAGCAGCTAATCTGGGAAGATGTAAACAGATGCTCACATTCCAGTAGGCCATCTTTTACACTAAGGTGAGTACAGACAGAAGATGGAATAGACAGACAATGATAGACAAATGACATGACATCCGTTGCTCATGTGTGGTTTCTAGAAGACGTGAATGAATGAGCATGATAAGAGGTGAAGTGAACAGAACCTGAGCCCCGAGGTGAGGGATGAAACATGATTATAAAGTCTTTACACACAGTGAATTTTATTAGGTATAGGATATACTGTATTATATTATAGTATGCTGATCTTATGATGATCAAGTACTTATTTGTGTATGATCAATTTAACATCCTTTCTTAATAAAAAACAGCCTAAGATTCTATAAATCTATTGTTACTTTGTATGTTGCTATCAAATTCATTTTTTTATTTTTTACTAAGTGAAAATTTGCTTAACAAGGAAACTGTTCTTGCATTTAGTGAATGAACAAAGCACAAAAATATTGTTAATGTTAATTTAAGACAATAGTTGAGACAACTCAAAAGATTGAATGGATTGTTTTGCTTTAAATGTTTGCTTTTTTAACCTTTTATATAGTGTAGAATTAAATATTTTTATACTAGCTTTATAAAAGATGACATCCACTTCTGTTTTTGTTCCCAAAATATTGTATATTATACACACACACACACAGCAGTTTGCCTAACCTGCTCTCATCAGCAGAATATCCAGTCCTGTTTTGAACAGCAAACACATGATTAATGTGCATCATTCATCTTATAGCCAACTTCTCTCTGGTTCTTCTTTTAAACCACATTGAGAGATTCCGTAATTAATCACAAACCTGCAAACTAAACAATCAGCCATACAAAGCAAATAAGTAAGCAAATAAATAATTGCAACACTACCATGAACTCATTCAAGAAATAATTTTAAATGCAATTGTAACTGCAGAAACATCTATATGACCGATGGCTTTAATAATCATAAAAAGGCACTGAACTCAGACTCTCGCACATGAAAGTTTAGCCATCAGCTCTCAAACAAATGCAATCAGAGAAAAGTGCACCACATGCTGAGTTCCCAGAATACTTCGAATTCCCAATTGTCCTGACTAATTACCATTCCAATCTAATAGTCAGGAAAACTAGATATCTTTTGTGAAAGAGTCAAAACAGAAATGAAAATGTGGACATTTGTGTCAGCAGTATACGTTGAAAGGATCGAACGGAACAATTCAAAATAGCTAATTAACTTACTGCAAAATGAAAGATTCTTGTCCCGTATGCAAACACAAACTGCTAAAGTATAAATACTATTACAGAAATGTTGACATTTAATGATTGCCCTCAGTATTGAATTCCAGCGCCACATTAGTTTAATTTATTCATTCTGTATTACCGTCTCATTTACTGGGCGCTGGCATTATTAATTATTCATCCTTGTTGTAAGGTATCGCCATTATGGGTTGGTTTTTTTTGTTTTGTTTTTTTTCATTTCCCTGCCTGTATGATTCCTAGAAGCTGGCAAGTTCATAAATCTTCCTCTTATTCATGGCTACCTCCTTCCCCTTCCCCATGGGGTACAGAAACAGACTAGTAAAGCTTCTCTTCCACTCCCTGAGCTCAGGCTGAAAGTCATGCCCACCAGACCATAGACAGCACATGATGAGAAAGCCCCGATGCCTGTGTGGAAGTGGGCCGAGATGCAAGACTGCAGCTGGTGGGACGGAGAAGATGGGGAGGGAGGGTTACTGAACCTGGACCATACTGCCGTCCCACTGGAATAGTTCTGACTAGCGCCTATAAATGTTTTAAAGCATTTATATAGGTCATGGTCCAGGGCTAAGGATAGACTGTGGGAAAAAACGAAGGAGAGAATAAACAGGAAAGCTGGTTTCTTGATAGTGGCGCATTAACATTTTCATTTTAACCTCTGTCTCCTATTGACTTTCAGAAGGAATATGGAGCATAAGCTGACATCAGCTGTTTCATCAATGCTCTTGGTGTCTTTCGATCACCTCACCACTCATCTCTGAAGAATTACAGAATGCACCTTCAAGAGGTTAAAATACTGCACACTTCCCTACATAATTTCTGACAAAACAGCCTTAGAAACCAACCCACTCAAAAATTAATATTTGAGATTCGAGGCGAATTTGAATTTTATGTTTTTATAATAAAATAACTGTTTTGTCTTAGTTTTTTGTTTCAGTTATGTTTATTAGGGTTGCATGTTACATGTAATGCTGTTAAATGAATGTTTATAGCACATTTCAATTCAATAATTCTTACCATGATGGTGTTTAGTGTGTGAATGACACTGAGCACCTTATATGTTACTATTTAAATGCTACTTGTGATGGGCCTTGTTTCACCACATGACTTGTTCATCATCACCTGCATTTGGTAGTTATCAGTGTATTTCAAAGGTACAAAATAGATTTCACTACTTTAATAGGTTGGTTTATTAACATAATATCAGTTATTATTATTAGAAATTATGGTATTTAAATGTAAATTTAACATAAAACCATAAAACAAAAAAAATATTGTTACTGTATTTTTCAGAGTTTTATTCTGGCAACTAGAGAGACCATGGATCCTGGACAAGCGATACCAAAAGAAGTACACTAAGTATATGTTACATCCTGCTAAAATGTTTTGGGACAACATGTAAAAATATAAAAATGGGTATTTGTTTTATTTATCTGTACTTTTGACTTTTTAAATTTATTTTAAAGTTAATTTAATGTAATTTAATTCAGTAATGTAAAGATGTTACTGTTATTTCATTTTGTACATTTTAGTTTTCATTTGAAAACATTGCTAATTTCTAGTTGTTGCTAGATTGCGCTGTATACTGTATTTCAGTTGAGAAATACCGATTTTAGCATTATTAGTAATCTGTGTGTGCATTTTCCTTGATAACAAGCAAGTAAGAGTAACTGGAACAGGGGGTGATCAGGGGGTGTAGTTGGCTAGGTTTAGGGATATGTAAAGTGGGTGGAGCATTTTGATGGCACCCATTCACTGCAGAGGATCGCTTGAAGATGGAAGACAAAGAAAAAAAAAAACTAACTGAACTAACTGACTAACTGAAACTGTTTTGTGTGTATACAAAACTAACTTAAACGAACTGATATTATATTATAAAAACGTTCTTCATTTTCGTCTTTGTAATAAGCTTTGACCCGTTAGGCACCACGTAATCTGTGATGTCACATGTCCACAGTCTGTCCGCGACGCCGCTGGCTAGCGTGATGGCTGCAGCAGAGTCCTATTTGGGATTCCTTTGATTATGAGTCCTAGGGCTGGGCGATATATATCGAACTATATATTATGCACATTTCGTCAGTAAAGCAAGTTCCATATTACTGTATACATATATTCTGGTGATTTTGATTCATGCACCTGACAAATATCTAAATTTACAAAAAATGAAAAAGAAAAGAAAAAACGAAAACTAACACTGTAACTAATAAAAACTAAACTAAAACTAAGCAATTTCAAAATATAAAAAATAATAAAAAATAACAAATCAGCCTCTAAAAACTAATTAAAACTAACTGAATTTGAAAGAAAAAGTCAAAACGAACTAAAAACTAAAACTAATGAAAAATCCAAAACTATTATAACCTTGCTTCCAAGTAAATAAATAAATCAAAATTATCAGATTTGCAATGAGAAAATCTGCGATGCAAATCTATTGCAATACATAAGAAAACTATCAAAAATATTTTCTCAATTTTCTCAGAAACAATATAACATTGCTCCGTGAACAACAAATTCCAATTAACTTGTTATGCAGCAAAAAAAAAAAAAAGATGCATAAAGAAACAACATAATGAAATGTGTTTAACAGAACAATTTGTGGAGCACTTCAGCAGAGCTCTCCAAGAGTTAACTAGAAGTTATCTTAAAAGGGAAATTAAAAGATCACGTTTAAAAACAGCATATTATTGGATGCTTTAAAGAGTGCCCTTTTATTTCCAACAATACATTATTTTAAATTTTTTCTTCTTTTTTATAAATATGCCATACCACACCATACGGTTTAACAGTACCATGGAGGTTGCATCCCTTTACAGCAATTTACTGTAATTGGACGTCTCTAAATAAATGTACGCATCACATTTCCACCTTTGCGAGTTATTAGTAATCAGCTTTCAAGCATTACGCGGATACATTACAGCTCAAGGGCGTTGATGGAGTTGTTATTGTATGTGGTTATCGTGCCGTGCTAATGCATTAAACATAGCTGTTATCTTCTTGACCGTAGATACATATCCTATGCATGATAACAGGATGTGGCCTGTCTGCACCGCAAGCATTCAAGTGCATATATCCTTACAATCACGTGAGCACACATCTGTCTCTCCCTGAACCATTTATGCAAAAGCTGCGCCATGTATTAAAGTTGGCATAAGCTTGCTGCGGGCCTGCATGTTTAGATTGATGATACCGGAGTAAAGGTTGGGATTTGTTTAGCTCCGTGGCAGTCCACTCACCGACTGATTTCTATTAATGACCTTATTATGGAACCAGAGCATTCAGACAAGCTGTTTACCTGCCCGGGGCACACGCCACTGCTAGAACTGATTGCACACATTCATCAATAAGAACTAGAATCCAATAATCCAATACTGGCTCCTGCTCGGCGTGCACCACAGACTGTTCAGCAATCTTCTCTCCAATGAGTTTATGAGGATAAAAATTAGGCACTTAATCCAGAGCGGGCACACATCACACCAGGCAGACAGCCAGATCCCTCTGCATCATCATCATCCTGGTGCGGAGAAAGAACAGAGAGTAAGAGAGGGCATCAGGGCGATGGCAGAGCCACATTGGAGGCGCCTTTGAGTTGAGGATGCTGGGTCAGGATCAGTAAAATTGTTCAGCTGGTTACAAATATATATATATATATATATATTAAAACCAGTTATTTAAAAATGTAATAATATTTCACAATATTACTATTTTATTGTATATTGTATACTATATTTTTGTATGTTCCCAATATGTGCATATAGATTTGCAGTGTTATTAATATTAGAATAAAGAGAGGATGGTACTGCCAAACTCCACTGAAATTAAGTGCCATTTATGTAGTGACCTGAGTTGTTGGTGAATTAAAAGTGTTCCAAATCAGTCACTTTTCAATGACTTTTCATGTTGGGGATGCTGCTTTAAAAAGAAACTGTCTGTGTAAACAGTAAGGCAGATCACTAAGTTTGGGAACAAAACCCATGAGGCATTTATTTTCATGCTTAACAGCTCACGGTTTGTCGTTTATTCTAAAACACAAGCAGACTTCACACCTCAGCCTTCAGCTGCTCTTGACACAACTGGAGCTGTCCAGTGCTGAAACTCTGACTCATACTGTATGGCATCTTAAATATCACACTACATTATACTATATGTTTATTGAATATTGCCAGTACTGACATAAATGTTCTATGCCCAGCTGTCTCCATGTTTATAGCAAGTCGTGACTTGGCCCACATTTTTCCACATTCGCTATGCAGAAAATTATATGTGCTGTTAAAGGATTAATCATGATTAATCACATCAAAATAAAAGTTTTTCTTTATATAATATATTCGGATGCACTGTGTATATTTATTAAGTATATATAAATACAAACACATGCATGTATATATTTAATGAAAATATGTTATGTTTATATATTAAATGTATTTAGATATATTTTATATTATAAGAAAATAAATATATAAATGCATTTACAAGTAAATACTTTCCAAATGTAAACTGTATGTGTGTGTTTCAATATAAACATAATAAATAAACACAGCATAAACATATATATTATGTAAATAAGAACTTTTATTTTGGATGTGATGAATCTTGATTAATCATTTGACAGCACTAATATATATATATATATATATATATATATGTACATGTGATACACATTACAGAATTCAAATCAGCAGAAGAGCAACTGTATCAAGAGGCCAAAATTACAAGTACTAATTTATACAGAAGTACCAATTTATGCATTAATTGCATCATGGTGCTCCTTTGATTATAAGCCATTATTTTAAGTATTTAATCCATCATGGACTATATACTATACTATAGTTTTAAAATATAACAAAGCTTTAACAATGCTGTATCAATGTAATTCTAATTTTTAAAAAAAAGCCTTTTAAAACAACAGATCTTATGTTTTAACAAAACTGTAATTGACAGATCTGCCTGGCAGAAATAAAACAACAATTTTACGATTCGATCCAAATAGTATAGTAATCAAAAGATCAGAGGGAGTGGGGGTTGCATTTTAATTGCCAGCTAATTTATCCTAAACTGCAGACTTAGCACCCCATGAATTAAACAGTGAAAGTGGTATTTCATCAGCAGAGTGGAGGCGTGCATCTTTTTATTGTTCCATAATTAATGATCCCAGTTTTCGCACTGCACTAAAAGACAAATGGGGGCCTTTTTGCCATGACCTAATTGGAGCCTGTCTAAAAATGTTAGCTAGTAGATGTTGGAAAGTAACTGCAAATGGGTTATCAAGGAGCATTACTGGCCTGTGACCCCAAAACCAAGAGGTGACTGCACCTCACTTTAAAAGGCAGATTTAAACTTTCTGATTTTACTGAAGAGATGCCCTTGCTCTTATTTTCTTATATTTATAGTTCAGATATGCACAATGTCACAAATGGTGCTCTTTACAATCAGCAATAATCCAACTTAGGTATCATAACCAACATTTAGTCAGTAGGATTTGTATTTATAGTTAAAGTTTAAAAGGATTTGTTTTATAGTTAGCTAACACTAAAATAAAAAAAAAAGGATTAATAAACATAACAATTATAGAAATGATAAAGGAATTAAATAAACTGAAATAAAATAAAAAAACTTATTTCAAATTAAACATATATATATATATAATACATATATATATAATATATATATATATATCAGGTGTTTATTTATTTTTTGTATATATAAATACACATCTAGTATACAGTTTATTTTGTATATTTTAAAACATAAACATGGTACATTTTTCTTAAGTATATACATACATATGTGTGTATTTATATATTCTGTACATGATAAATATAAACATACACTCATATGTTTTATGTAAACAAAACCAAATCATAGCAGTATCTCAATGATACTATAATGACACCTAAATCAAACACTTTCATGCATGAACTTCATAAATAAAATTCCCAACGCAATCACATTTATTTATGGTAGCACAGTTTTCACACTTATGCAGAGATTGCATTATGATACCTTGCAAACTAACCTAAATGTATAACAAAAAACTGATATATTTGATATTCAATAATAAAGCCAAAAGCCAAAACAATCCCCAAGCAAAGAAACACTGTTAACCATCTATGTTCTAAAAAGCAGCTCTATTTTCTCCTCCCTGCATTACCACAGCAGTAATGATGGAGGCTTTGTTTTCGTAAGGTGAGTGATGTATCTGGAAAGCTGAGATGAGGGTGGAATGCAGACAGATCCATTACTGAGCCATTAGACACACTTCTAATGAGCGAGTCATCAGAAATGATCAGGGCCAGGGCACGACACGTGTTCCTGTCTCCCACAATAAAGAGATATTGTTTGGTTAAGAAATGACAAATCATTCCACTGACAAATTGCATTCAGCAGAAACCGTTGAAGACTTTTTCAATTTGCGCTCTCGGTTCACATTTAAAATTGTCTAGACTTGATATATGGGAAGTTTACAAAGTGAATCTAAATTAATAGCTCTTGTATTTTAAATGAACAGGGAGGTTCTGTCATTATTCTCTAATACCCTCATCTCATTCTTTTGTCTTGTGACTTTCTGAAGACCTTGAAACACAAAAGTAGAAATTGTAGAAAAAATTTGCTATTATTTCTGAGTCATTGGTACAGTTGTCATATTCTGCTTTTTTGTGCAATCAATAAAGTGGAAGGACGGCAATGAAAACATTTTTCATGTTTAAAAACTCTCAGTAAAACAAGCATATTGTATCTAAAACAAAGTTTTAAGCAGGAATCTAAAGGGGGTATTTGACTAAAAAAAATTCGGAAAAACAGATCCTTCCACATGTTGCACAGTATTTTCTGGTCCTTTGCTTTAAGTCGTTGTACATTAGTAGCAGACGTTATTTGTTCATGGCAAAGAAAAGGCCTCCATGGGTCACCTCATACAGTGATTGAAGTTACTCGCCTGAGTGACTCTCTGAATGAAGCAAGCATACTGTTCATCTTTCGTCCTCCTCCTACTTTCCTTGAACTACAATTTCTTAGTTTTCATTATTATAAAGAAGAGATCTATTATAGAGCAGGTTGCTGCTGTTGTTTGTCTGCAAAGCAATAAATAAATGATTTTTAAAGAAATGAAATGAAAACTTGCTAGCCATCCAAAATATAGATGAGTTTGTCTCTACTGAACAGATTTGGAGAAATTTCACATTACATCATTTGCTCACCAATAGATCCTCTGCAGTGAATGGGTGAGGTCAGAATAAGATTCCAAATAGATAAAAATATCACAATAATTCACAACTTATCCACATGACTCCAGTCCATCGATTAATTGCGGCTTTCAAGATTTCGGCTGATGAACTTGTGGAATTGAATTGTATTTATTTGTATTTTTATTATTATTATTATTATTATTATTAATTTTGGGGTGAAATAGTCCTTACAGATTTGTACAGAAGTGTGAGAAATGTTTAATGTTTTATACAAATTAACAATAAGTAAAATAATTTAAAATGAATACTTAACAAAAAAATAATAATACACTTTTTTAAAGGTCTATCAAAACTCTGTAAAGTTCCCTTAGAACTTTATTATTTGCTACAGCAAAACTTTTTAGAATCATAGTAGTTAAAATGTGCTACCATCTGTTTAATTGATCCATTAATTGATCCACTAATTTTAAGCTTCTCTGTATGACTTCAGTTTGCACACATAAATAACTGATAAAGCCATGCTAGGAGATAAAAAGCTTTTTCTGGAACTTTGTAATAATTTAGTATTGAACCACATCGTTGTTTTTGGCTTTTAATTTGAGTTTAATTTGGAGTTTTAATTTTACCTGATTTTTTTGTGCACATTTTTCAATTATCAGCGGATGACTTTAGCATAGGACATGTTTTGGCCCTTAATGTAACTGTGGTGTAAATCCATCATTTGGAACATTTGCTAATTTAGGATTAAACGCTGACTTTATTACACTCATTTGTCATCCAGCAGGTTGTTAAGGTTCTATCCCGAGCATCAGTTTGGTTAGAAAGAGCCTGGTCTAATGCTGATAAGTGACAGGCATCATTACATTGGTAATGAAGGAAAAGGTAATGAATTATAAATAGCCTCTCATGGTCCAGCGGTGTCCTACATGCTGTAATTGAAACATGTACTCTCGAGAGATTCTTCCATGGGAGAAGTGTAAAAAAAAAATCAGAGGCAACTGCTGTTTTAAGTGTCCACATTTACCAAGAATTGACGTTGAACTAATTTCTAAATGAGAGAGACTGACAGTACTGCAAAAATGGCTGAATTTACTGAAATTAGTTGACCCTAGGGCCAGATGTAACCCTGTAAAATAGAACATGATTTATAAAAAGAAAATAATTAAGGAGTCTATTAAAACATTACATCAACCAGAAATTAGTAAAATAATACAAGAAAAAATGGTATAAAAACAGTGAAAAATATTAAATGTGGTAATTGACATTTTAATGATTGCCCAATTACGTGCGTCTAAATTGAAGTCCCGCCCCGCTAGATGCTGGATGGGAGAAGCCATTTTCTTTCTCTTCGAGGCTGGTTAGAAACGAGCAGCATCATAACTTTGAAAAAGTTAAAATATCATCAGAAAGGATTAAAATAGATGTCTTCACATGTTTTATTTTCTTTGGATTTGGTGAGTACACATTTTGTATTGTATAAACGGCTATGAATGTGATTTAAGTATTTATTGATGCATTCAATTGAGAAAGAGTAAAACGTATTTTTTTTTTTATGTTTTACAATACAAAAGGGATGTAATGGTTAAAAACGATTGCATATAGGAGTTTGTAATGTTATATTTTGTTGATTATGATAACGAATTAACTTTTTTTGTGTGTGTTAAGTGCAGTGACGTTATCTAAACTTTCAAAGTGCAATGAAAATATAACTGTTAAATGATAAGATAAGAAGTTAGTATGTATCGATGTGTAACTGAGAACTGTGAATTTAATCTGTGTGAACTAAACTGCCTGTTATATATGCAGGTCAGGTCTTTTTGTCCTACGTGGAAACTACGTTCATTTCAGTGTGTTGTTATAAGATGGCGAGCCTTCCCAGCGAGATGAACAGTGATTGTAGTGAAAGTTAAGTTCCAACCATCGTCGGAGATTGGTAGGAAAGTTCTGATTACCCACTAGTATTTATCAACCGAACTGAGCTGCGTTGAGAGACTTTTCACAAGAATTTTCGGTTCTACGGATCTGTTTTTGTCACTTGGAACGGTTGAATCGAATCTTTTTCCACGATTCTATTTATTGTTTTTGATTCTTTTAATTGAATCTTTTAGACCGAATCGAATGTTTTTGAATCGAACTTTCCAAACAAATCTGTTGGACTGAGTTTGAACTTTTTTTCTGAACTGTTTATTGGTTTTGTGTTAACATTTAAGCAGTTATTCATTTATTTGATTTTATTTATTGGGTGAACTGTCAACATTGTTGAATTGAACATTGTGGGTGTTTGCTTTGATTTCAAAAGTGTGGGTTCTGGGAAATTTGCGTAGCTTGGAGGGTGCACCCTACTGAACAAATAGTTCAATTAATTTTCCCTGGAGGTGAAAACTATGTAATTGTGATCTTAT
>JAUYWG010000032.1:16196819-16209910 GCA_034779775.1 Enteromius afrohamiltoni
TATATAAAATATATGAGATGCCAATTCATATGAATTTGTATGAATAACCTAAACTTAACCCTGCCCCTAAACCTACCCATCACATGGTTTTAGACAAATCGTACGAGTGAGGTCGCATGAATTGGCACAAATTTGGCACCTCGTATGAATATGTATGAATTGGTCATGAGACTTCAGGGATTCCACTTCACTGGTTTCAATCCTGTTTCACTGGTAGATCTTTTAGAGTGGCCTGGGGAGGAGAGGGATCATTTCTTGGACCCCTCCTCTTCTTCATATACACTACATCACTGGGTCCAATCATACAGGCACATAGCATCTTCTACCAAGCTATGCTGATGACACACAACTCTCATCTCTCAATCTCTCATCTCAACCAGATGATCCAGCGGTAGTTGCGCAGATCTCAGGATGCCTGGTGTACATCTCTGCATGTATGAAATAACATCATCTGTCGAAGATAGCGTCTTCCATGCCACTCCAGCTCTACAGCATGAATTCACCATCCAGCTAGGTTCGTCGACAATTACATCATCAACTTCAGTCAGAAATCTTGGTTTAATCTTTTGTAAGACCACAAAATCAGAATCGACTGTAAATTTTCAGTTACATGTGCAAATTTGGGAAGTAAAAAAAAGAAGAAAAAAAAACTAGTAATCTAGTAATTTACAGTAAAAATTGATTCAATTATTATTGCTACTAACAGTTTAAAGGATCTTAGACTTAAACTGCTTAACAGTAAATTGGTAAACTAGATTAGTAAAAGGTGGTAAAAATTAAGACTAGGAAACACTGGCTACCATCAGCTTTTGTTGCTTTTTAGCATGGATATTAATTGGTATGTCCATTTATAAGTAAAGCATGTGGCTTATTATGCATGCTTATACTCTAGATCCCTTAACCATGTACCTATATCAATACTACAAACAACTACCTACTATCAATAAGCAGCAAATTAGGAGTTTACTGAGGGAAAATAATCAAAGTTCATATGTGTTCCCTAATCTAAACTGTTACTTGCTAACTTGTTAAGATCTTTAGTCACTCTGCGAATCAGATACCCTAACAGTTGCTACATCCAATCACTCTAACAGTCAGTAAGTCAAATCCGCTGACAGTCCATTACCGTTTAGGAGGTAAGAAGCATTCACAACTTATTCTGGTGTGACCGTTCTCTATCAGATTGCATTTGTGCAACAGCCTCCTTCATCTCATCTGTTGTTGTATACTCTAGAAATGTTGAGAAGCCACCTGTTTGTTACAATCCCTTTATCTTTCCTCCAAATAGAAAGTGCCTTTGTCATTCAGATGTCACTAGTACATCAGCCACAGAATTATTCAGAGATTCCGCTTATAATTATATATCCAGGGAAACAAAACAAGGACACACCCAGGGAGTGCGTATGCATCATTCTCATTATCTTAGAAATCCACCTGTGATAAAACCAAACAACAACACTGCAAAGGGGTTTTTTGAGTACATATTTTAGGCTGATGGGATCCTGCAGTTCTCAAACAAAAAGCCAAGGGTAACAACAAGCCTCACTATTTATTTCTGTATTTATTTTCCACTTTAACCAAAACATAAGCTTTGTGAATTAGACACCAAGATAAATGGACATGTCACTGCTGCTATTACAACAAAAATAATTAGTTTAGGTCAATCTGCTTGTTCATTTTGATGACCATTCTACATTACAGAATGATGGCAAACCATCAAAATAACAGAATTGGAAGTTATAATTTTTACAGTGCAAAGATGTGTTCACTATAATGACGACAATTGAATAGTATATGTCTCTTGTGTTTATTTGATTAGTCAAACAGTAATAATGTGAAATATTATTATTTCAGTATTATTATTATAGCAGCCATTATTCTAGTCTTCAGTGCCATAGATCATTCTGAAAATGATTCTAATATGCTAATGTGGTACTTCAGAAACATTTCTTACTGCTTTTTTTTTTTTTTGTGGAAACTGTGATACATATTTTATAAAGATTTAGTTATTTGTACCTTTTTAATATAATTTTTTGTCTAAAACATCTGAACGTACAGTATATAGTGACAAAAAAAACCCAGCAAAAAATATTTATGTAGATACAAATTATATGATATGTAAGCATTTAATCAACTGTCTTTAGACCAAAAGCTATGTAAGACATAAAACATAAATGAAACGTGACGTATGATAACTAGTCTACTGTGTCTTTTCATTGATTATGTATTTATACATGTAAAAATTGACATGTGAAGTCGCTCTTCTTGGATTCATGCACTGAATTATTATAATTGAGTTTAACAAATTACGGTGTGCTGTTTTTTTATCTTCTATTTTTAAATGAATAAATATGGGATTGTTAATATATTCTTCATTTCAAGTGGATGCACAGTAGATTGACTGGAGTCAATCTGTTGTTGTTTGCGGAGCTTGACAGACTTTATTGTACATGTACTGTACCAGCCCTGATGCTCAGTGTTAATGATGCGGTCAAGTCCACCGATTGGGATTATTTGCAGAATGCTTCATTCAAATCTGTCAATTACAAGGCATTTACAACTTCTAATATATTCTGTCACATTCTTTTCTGCAGTGGCACACTCTTCACAGACACTCATTCACAGTACAGATTCTCACAAGCAGATGCTACTAAGTCCTGTTTACACAAGTCCAGCCCCAAACGGCTGACCGGCTCATTTGCAGGTTTTGACATAATCGTGTGAAATTCAGTGTTGTTGTGCAACTGCACTGTGTTCAAACAAGGATCATGCTGCAAGAAAAATTAATAGTGATTCAGCAACTCATTTCTTCTCAGATGAAGGAATTACAACATAAAATGTCCAAATCCAAGGAACAGCATACTTACTTTACCACTTTCTGCATTTTCAAAAAAGAATTATACAGAAAAAAATTCACCATCTTGGTCCCACTTTAATATCAAATGCCATTAACGCACCGTCTTCGTAATAATTATCATCATTAACGTCAATAACATTATTATTAGCTTATTATATTTACAGCCTATAATTTCGATCTTTTTACATAACATTCTGACTTTTATTTGCTATGGGTTGCTATGGTTTGTTCATGCAATAAATTTGAGAAATGGAAGTCGTTCCCTCACCATAGCATCTGGAAGTCACGACATAAGGATGTTGTTACCTCGAAAAAACGATCTTGTGTCTACGACATAATATCACGTTTCAACAAGTTAATAAGTCGTGGCCACGACAAAATTAAGTGAACCGAAGACGTCCCCTAACGGTCAACCGTAGTTTAGCCTATATTGCATGCAATAGAATAATTGATATAATAAAACAATAAATTATTTATATAGAATAATATATTATTTATAAATTTATATAGCGCTTTTCACAAAAAAATGTAAAAAAAATGTTAATACAATCATTCTCATAATATTTAATATTAATTCTATTAATACCGAATCCATCTTTGATGGTAAACACCATTTATATTAAGTTTATCATAAATAAACATTACATTAATATTAAATGTCCATTAACGCATCATCTTCGTAATAGTTATCAGCATCATCAACAACAACAGCATCATTATTATTATTAAATTCACATTTAAAATGCAGTTTAAAGCTTTGAATTAAATATATTTCATTTTATTTCTACGAACTAATAATTATTCATAGGGTCAAATGGCTAGTGCAGCCATTGGATCATCTTTTTCATTGAGGAATTAATTCACACATTTTTATTTGCAAGTGAAAACAACATGCTTACTTATCATCAGGCAAGGGCATAAACAGTCTACAATCATTAAATATACTAGAAAAAACTACAAAACGTTAATTAGGTATACACCTATACTAATTACAGAAATAGCTAAATTTTTCTTTCTCGAGTTAATAAGTCGCGGCCACGACATATCACGGTCAAACGAATTAATATGTCGTGGCCACGATAAAACTAAGTGAACCGAAGATGTCCCCTCCAGGTCACCGTACTTTTTGGTAAATAATGTGTTAAACTTTATATTAAATAGACAATTGCTATGGATTTAGCATGTAATTACTCTGATACACAGCAGCAGGCAGTAAATTAGGCTTTACATATAAATTGTGTTTGGTGTCCAGAATGTTACACTTTATATCAAGTGGGCAGTTCCTGAGGAGTTTCCATGTATTGGTATTACAGAGGTGCACCAACTCCACCCACTTTACATATCCCTAAACCTACACAACTACACCCCCTGATCACCCCCTGTTCCAGTTACTCTTATACAGTACATACTGCGGTTACCAAATGTAGCTATGTAATTCCTGTTACACGTTTGTACTTACACACACCATTCTGAGCGTGTAGTTACAGAAATATTACAGCTGTAGATACTATGATACTATACATACTACATACACATCTAGTTACTATGGAAAAACACGGGTATAAAGGAAACTTTATATAAAGTGGGACCTCAAGGGCAAAGTCAATGCATGACCAGTATGTACATATTTTATGATGTTACGGTTCGTCTACACCCCAGTGAGGGGTATGTTTAGGGGCAGGTTTAGGACATCATTCGTATAGATTCATATGATTTTTGATTTTATCAGTATGATTTTCATGATTTAGAAAAATATGAATTTGTAGGAGTAAGGTTGTACGAATTAGTCACCTTGTAAAACATGTAGGAATTGCCATGATGAAATGCTGATGCACAAGCCAATCAGCGAAGAGCTTATTGATATGTACGGTTAAATCAGAAAATGTTTTTTAATGTTTTGATTTTTATGAATGACACAAAAACATCCCATGAAAAAATGTGATGCAAATATTCTCTTTGTTTCTGTCATGCAGAGATCACAGAATATTATTTTTTTTTTAATTGTTAATTATTTGGATTTCAGTTTTTACTCTGTTTCAGCACTGAAATAAGTTTGAGTAACCCAGTACCATGAGTCTATGTACATCTTATTGAGCTTATTAAAAATGTTTTAAAGTTGTTGTTTTTTATGTTATTTTATTTTACTCACATTTGGTGTTTATTTTAAGCCTCGTTTACATTTCATGTTTTAAATACTAAACATGTAGTACTTTTGCTGCTACAAGAGACATTAACTTTAAATCCTCACTTTCAAAAATCTGGAGTTGAGGCTGCCTGCAGTTTGTCTCGCCTTCTCATTTCCCAATTACTCTGAAGCAAAAGTAGAGACGGATCTCCAGGCTAACTTGTGCCACTCTGCCCACACACTCTCTGTGATCTGCCTGCGTTTGTTTCTGAACTACCAACCAGCTCTGATGTGTGAATTACACAGGGCTGAAAGGTTGTACACTCCAAGACACACACTAGCCATTTCCACTAGTGCCCTCTGCTCTCTCAGACCAGAATGAGAGGAGCGGATGGAAGGAGATCAATGGGCAAGCATTAATTCACTGGGGCACTTATCCAATAGGTTGACTGACAGGCACTAAGCTGGTGTCGGTGAGATTGTTAGAAAACATCCATTAAGTTATAGGGTCTGAAGAGAGCAAAGGACAGAAAAGACCAAACAAACAGTGCCGTCAATGTCATGAGAGGGCAGACCGTGAAAGGTGTGCTATGAGTCTGTGACATCATTCACATATTGCTGCAGTTTTTCTTAAATATTCAAATTATCTGATTAGATTATATTGATTAGATTTTGTATGTGTATATATAGAATTTATTATTTATTGTTAATATTGTTTTTCTTAATGTTTTATTTAAGGTTTTGTATTTTATTTGATCTCAGTTTATGTCTACTTTACTTCAAATAAGTTTGAGTTTACTTTTTTTTTTTTTTAACCCTGAGGAACATAAACAATGTTGTACTTTTTTTAAGACATAAACAAACATGACATAACCCTATGACATTGCTACAAGAAAAAAAAACGAAGAAGCCAGACTTCTTGGAGTTCTGATTATCACTGAAGATGAATTACTTCTCCAGATCTTTTCTGCCTTGACCCTGTGTCTTCTGCTATCGTTGTTCATGAAAGTACTACAACGAGTCTGCCTCAAACATTTGCTTAGGTACTGTCATTTGCTACATTTGAATAACTGCTACATTTAGATTACTGCTACATACTCCTAAAGTTACTTTTTTAAAAGTAACGCATTACAATATTGTGTTACTCCCTGAAAAGTAACTAATTATGTTACTTTTTATGGTAAGTAATGCTGTAATGTACTCTTTGACTCAGTTGGATCCATATGCAAGGCTTTTATTGTATAGTAACAGCCAGAAAGAGTATGCCAACACCAGCAATCAGAAATAGAGACGTGAGACAATAGAATTGTCAAACACAGGCTTACTTCAAAGAGGCAGGCAGCAGAGTTCGTAGTTGGGGTACACAGTCCAAGATCATACACTGGAAAACAAACACAGGAAGGAACGCTCAGAAATATGTCCATGAGAACGATATGACTTCGCAAAGAAGAGACTGAAGTCCGCCCCTTAAATAGGCGCGTTTTGGCGCGAAGGGGCGGAGGCACATGGGGGAACAATAGTCCGGGGGGAAACTAAAAATCGGGGGAGGTTCCTGCTGCTGACGGTTGGAGAGTGCCACAGAAGCGCTGTCTGTGACAAATGCATTACGTTACTTTTGAGTTACTTTCACGTTACTTTTCAAAAATGGGCAGAGTTTGAGTATTTGTTTTTAATATAAGAAGTTCTATACTGTATATAGTCGTGATGAATAAACGTCAGGCTGAAGAAAAAGTACATTTACATCTGTAAAGCATAATACAAGAGAAGACTTCTTTTACTTTTCAGCAATAAAAAAACAAACAAAAAACAAAGCACAATGAATTTTTGAATTTTAATTTTTTAAGTCATTTTCGCTTGTAAGTATGGTTGAACTGGATCATCAAAGGTCAGCAGCAAAAACATTGGTTAATAAAATGAGATTTGATACATTTGTGTAACTTAATTATTACAGGTTTGCATCATTTTCTGAGTTTATTCGAATTAATTTTGATACTAAATCATTTTTTTTAGAGAGTGAGATGAATTAATGCACATTTACATTTAGTCTAGAACTACACTGTATTCACACAGCACACAATGCCTCTGTATTTCTGATTTCTCCCAGCATGGGGTCTGGAGACTTGTCAGTAAATAAATAAGAAAACATAACTGGCATAACTTTTTTGAAAAGTATCGTTACTTTACTAGTTACTTGGAAAAAGTAATATTATTATGTAACTCACGTTACTTGTAATGCATTACCCCAACACTGGCTACATTGGGGGGAAAAAATAAAAAAAAATCTTGACAACTTGTGTATCCAGCCCAGTGCCACACTAAACTCATATATTTCATATAATATCATATATTTATATATTTTCACTGTTTACAAGCATTTCTGTCATGTATGTAGCCCGTTGTGAAGTGTAGCATGTCGCGCCTCTCAGTGAGGCAGAGATCGGAGGACACAAGAACTTCAATAAGCAGTAAACTTTTAATGTCCAGAACACGATAACAACAAAAGGCTGACGAGGCAGCGACGACCACAAACAAACTGATGCACACATAGGACTTTAACACGGAATAACTAGAACTCCAAAAGACAATGGATTATATACAGAGAAACTGAAAGGCTAAAGTGAGGGCAGCTGAGAGAAACAAGTGAGACAAGTGAGCTAATCAGAACATAATGAGGGCTTAACCAAAAAATACAAAGACAGAGGGGAGAACAGGACCAGACAGATAAGGAACATTACAATTTCCCAAATTCCCGGATTGTTTTTGCTTTGTTTCAAATTGTCTGTAATACGAGTAAAAATTATATTGAAAATCATTACCTTTAATTTTAAACTGTCACTACCTTAAATTTCTTTGAAATTGTGTGTGTTAAAAAAACATCATTCATTTGTTATGGATGTTTAGATCACTCAATTTACTTGAGTAACTTGAGCATGCTTTAGCAAGTAAATTAGACTGATGTTTAAGTATATACAACTAAGAAATTCCAAGTATTAGTAGTTATTAATATTATTGTTGATAATAGCAACAACATTTTTTTAATGGATAGTTTCTCTGCAACTCATGCCCTTGTTTGATCAAAGAGACTGAGAGAAAGAATCATGTCTGCATGTTCTTGTAGGCATGTGAACAAAAGTGTTTCTGTGATCATTCAGATATCCCATCAAACACAGGGGTTCATGCACTGAAAAATCCCTCTTTGTGCTGAGAGGAAGGGCCAGGGGTCCGAGTTTTTAGTGGATGGGGGTAAAGCAGAGGCTTGAAAATGCTGAGAAAGGGGATGGAGGGATAGACTGAGGGATAAAAGGCTGCAGAAAGATGAAAGACAAGAGAGCACAAGGAAAGGCGATGATGGATAGATTGGTGAGGGGCTAAAAACAGGACATACTGTAGGACAAAAGAGCCTCAGAAGACAACAGAAGAGAAGGAATACAAAACAGAAGGTCAAGCGATACATATCCAGTCTGTTTACATCATACATTTAAGCCTGCTGGCACTCAGACTAACCACCTATTTTTTGCCCAGGAACTCTAATGCCAGCCCAAAGGAAGACAAGTTACAGCTGTTTGAGACAACAAGAGGTGAAATAAATAATGAAAACAATGCTTCATCTCTAAATCTCTTTGTTCTCATCTGTCAGCTCTCAGGCCACCTTGGTGAACAAACACATAAAAGAGAATTTCTGAGTGAGTCGAAACTACACATCTGCCATTCTCATGAAAGTACAGTGATAAATAATTAAGAGCCAAATTAATTACCTATTTTTAACACTCAACAGGTGCACATAGTTTTACAAAGTAAACTATAAAACTAAATTGTCAGAGATGTAACCTAGGGGTCACAACATGAATGATCATTCAAATCTGGCTTGTGTCATGTGATTAAGGCTGCAAAAAAAAATTATCCCAATATCAAATCCAAAAGGTTACATTCTACATATGTGTGTGCACAATATATATAAATGCTTATACATACATGCATATATTAAGAAACTATGTTAGCTTTATTTATAAAATTTTTATTATTGTCATATTTTTAAATGTCAATATTTTTCGTTATTTTATTAATGTCTAGGTATACCTCAATCATGAGAGACAAAATGAGAAATAAAACTGAGAAAATCACATTGGAGGATTTTTAAATTTATTTGCAAATTATGATGGAAAATAAGTATTTGGTCAATAGCAAAATTTTATCTGTAATGACTGAAACCGAGGCGTGTGGATTCAAGTGCAAAATGCCTTTAATCAGAGTCAACGGGCAGGGTCAAGACGTGAGCAAACAGATCAATACAGGCAATGCAGAATCAAAGTCGGAGTACACAGGCAAATATTGTGGCAACCAGCAAACAATCACAATCCAAGAATGAGTCGAAGGGAGGTGAGGTGGTGCGAGGGCCCTCTAGTGGAGCTTTGAGGGCACTCATGACATCATCTCAATACTTTGTTGGCAATGATAGAGGTCAAATGTTTTCTGTAAGTCTTCACAAGGTTTTCACACACTGTTGCTGGTATTTTGGCCAATTCCTCCATGCAGATCTCCTTTATAGCAGTTATGTTTTGGAGCTGTCGTTGGGCAACTCTGACTTTCAACTCCCTCCAAAGATTTTCTAGACTGGCTAGGCCACTTCAGGAACTTAAAATGCTTCTTACGAAGCCACTGCTCCTTTGCCTGGGTGTTGTATTTGGGATCATTGTCTTGCTGAAAGACCCAGCCACATTTCATCTTCAATGCCCTTGCTGATGGAAGGAGGTTTTCGCTCAAAATCTACATGGCCCCAATCATTCTTTCGTTTACATGTTTTCTCCTCCAAACACGACAAGTTGAGTTTTTACCAAAAGGGTTCTATTTTGGTTTCTTCTGACCATATAACATTCCAATCCTTTTCTGGATCATTCAAATGCTCTCCAGAAAACTTCAGATGAGCCAGGACATGTACTGGCTGAAGCAAGGGGATACGTCTGGCACTGCAGGATTTGAGTCCCTTGCTGTGCAGTGTGTTATTGATGGTAGCCTTTGTTACTTTGGTCTCTGCAGGTCATTCACTAGGTTCATCCGTGTGGTTCTGGGATTTTTGCTTACAGTTCTTGTAATCATTTTGACCCCTCGGTCTGAGATATTGCGTGGATTCTCAGATCAAGGGAAATTAAATGTTAAAAAATGTAATTATATTTTAATACATTACATTTTTGTGGTTTGGGATCTTTTATTCAAAAGAAAGCAATACTTTATTCTGCAATTAGATTAAATTGTGACTGAAGACTATAGTCATGACTGCAGTTTTGCTATCACAGAAATATGTTAAAATATGTTAAAATGTACAATAGTTTATTTGTTTATAGTACATAGTTTTTATCCAAATAAATGCATCTTTGGTGAGTACCACTTAAACCCCAATGTTTTGAATGGTAGTGTACATAAAAAGTATATCTTTATAAATTTTTATTACTATAATGACTTATTTTTCCTCTTTATGGTTTCAAACTTTTTTTAAGATACTTATTAATCACACCAGCTGAAGTATAAGTTTCATGTCTCTCTCTTCCACTGACTCAAACTATTTCTTCAGCTCCTCACCACTTGTTAAATTCAAGAGCGGCAAATCACATACACGTCTCCACCCGTTCAGTCCACTGCGATGTGAAATTACCAACCAATCTCAGTTTAAAATGTTTCCCCCTTCTGCAATTCATATTCTCTGATTGCCTGGGGAAAGAGGTCATTACTTCTGATTGACAGTCATTTGGCTTTTGAATGGACTCTGCCCTTCCCAAGCCTGTTAGGCTGCTGGATATCATTAGGTAATGGGAGAAAAAAAAGAAAGCACACACTTCCACTTCAGCCCCTGTTGACCATTGTCTGAACAGAGGAAGCCTAAAACAAATTGGGATTTTGCTCATGCAAATGGTTTTGTTTGTACTCATGCCCTCACACACGTTTTGAAACAGATCAGACAGACTGTATGCTACTTTTCCAAAAGACCTTGAAAATTACTTATCTTATTGTCCCTGAAACTTTAAAACCATGAACTCTGGATGAGTAGACAGACTCAGTCCATCAGTGTAAGCCCCCTGGAACGCTGTGGGGTGATGAGGCTGACTGAGAGACCTGATAGATTGGAAGCTGCCAGTTTGATTAAAGCCTGTGGGTTTAGATGCCTATGATAGGACAGGTCCAGAGCCACAAAACCACATTCTACTCAGTGCAGCAAGGACACAAAAGTTTAATTGCATCACCTTGGGACACATACTCAGTTATTGGTTTGTGTGCATGTTTTAAAATGAATTTCCCATTAAAGCACAAAAAGACACAAAAGACAACTCAAATCAGTACAAATAATGCAGGTGTACCAGGATAATCAGTGTATGCAGAATAATATTTGTGCTGCCATCTGTGCCAAAGAAAATCACTCACTGATCTTGACTGACTTTTGTTACTTTAATAAAGATATGTGGGTTTTACTTAACATTTAATTCTAACCAAAAAACTGCCATATTATTGCTGTTTTGTTGGAGTTGGATGTGATGTCACAAGATATGAACCAAAAAGCATGCAATACTAAAGTATACCTAGTTCTTCTTATCATATGAGCCCATTACATTGCCCATTACTGTTCATCAGAAGGCTGTTTTGACTCCTTTACAAATTTTACAAGCACTTTGTGAGTTATACTACCATACACACACAAAACCAAGCAATTAGCAAAGCAACACTGTCTTGAATGTTTGATAAGTTCATAAAATATATCATAAAATCTATCCAAGCAGGTTGTACGCATATCTTTGTGCCCTGTGTCTTATACTGTATCTTCAGGTTTATTTATTAAAAATGACTGTGAATGCTTTAAGTAAACTAAATGTGTAATTTTCTTGTTTAGTTCAGAACAAAAGAAAGAATGAAGAGAACTGAACTAGAAATGTAAGTTATTGCAAAAACTAATTGCAGTCATTTTCTTTCACAGATGTTTACTAAGATTCAGTTTTGTATGTTTCTGTAAATGTTCATGCACATAAGCATAACAGGGTAAATGCCTACATGTCAGATTTTAGATTATGTCCATACTGAAAGTAATTTTGGTGTGCATAATGGAACAAAATGATCCATACATCCAGCATATGTTTACTGGCTACATCAGCATGTGGTGAGCTTGAGACAGACATTATTTTTATTCACATCTACTGTATGCCATTAAAGAAAGCACAAATATGTAGGATTCTGCAGCTTTTATGTGAAGAATCTGCATATTTCAAATGATCAAATACATATACGAACAAAGCAAAAATCTGTATACCATATACTTCCATATACTGTAAATGAAAAAAAGATCAAATATAATAATGCAAACTAGTGAACAACACAGCAAGTAACTTTATTTCCATGATGCAATTGACCATTTGATCCAAGCTGTGTGTAGGAAGGGCTGGCTAAATCAAGTAACTGTGAAATTGTGTGCTGATAAGCTGTCCCTTAAAAAAACTTTTACAGATAGAGTTTATTGGGAAAATAGTTAGAACCTGCACCCTACACCAGGGGCTCTGTGGGTTGTGTTGGTGTGGGGAGGTTGATTCAGGTGGCAGAAGACTAATTAATATTTTGGCCACTGTAAATCACACCGTCTTGTACTGCTACGAAATGCAATTTACTGCATCGCCCTTCAGCCCTGGCAAACAGCAAAAAGCAATCTAGACAGAAATGCTGCACAATCAAATGACCATGGATGCCAGCTTTGCACACAAACACACTCAAGCTTCCATGTTATCACACGCATTTGACTAGAAATAGTTCAATCTGGTCATAAAACTCTTACTGAAAATGGAAAAACAGCAGATTAAATGCTCAAAGAGTTCATATAGACAACATCAGACTCACAGAAACAGGCTTACAGTATTTACGATCAATTGGAACGTCTGATGTACTGAATTCCATAGGGCTAATAAACACATGACTAGGGGTTTTGAACTGACAGGAGTCTAATAAATACAAACCGGATTCCAAAAAAGTTGGGACACTAAACAAATTGTGACTAAAAACTGAGTGCAATGGTGTGGAGATGGCAAATGTCAATATTTTATTCAGAATAGAACATAGATGACAGATCAAAAGTTTAATCCG
>JAUYWG010000032.1:16210010-16239404 GCA_034779775.1 Enteromius afrohamiltoni
CATCTCCACATCATTGTATTCAGTTTTTATTCACAATTTGTTTAGTGTCCCAACTTTTTTGGAATCCGGTTTGTACATATTAAAACCACCATGGGCCTCATTTGTAAAGCATGTGTATGCTCAGATTTGATCTTAGAGTGTGTGTGCGCTTAAATCTACACCAAAACTCATATTTATAAAAACGGAAAAAGTTTGACATGGAAAAGTGCTTAGCGTCACATCAGGGTCTGAGCAGACATTCGCACTTTTTATTGTCAAGGTATTGCTGGTTTTTGAAAATGTTAGCTGTTCTTGCAGCTCACTGTTGTAAATTAACATATGAAATATTCACAATCATCATAATGACATTAATTCATAATGACATTAAGTCGTTTACAAGGCAGATAGCTGAAACCAATTATTTGCGCAAAAGTTCAAGATCATTCATAGATTTTACATATGAAAGAGAAGCGTATGCATGTTTTCTGATCCTATGGTTGTTTTTTTTTTTATTAATCACATGTATGCATATCTGAGAAATTATCAAATTTAGCATAGTTTCTGCACAACGTTTTATAAACGAGGCCCCTGGTCAAAAATATCGAGTTCATTGTTCAGTTAGCTAATGTGTAAAAAATAACTACTGGTATTCTGTTTTGGTGGTCCCTACAGTCAATTCTATTTTATCTAGTTGAGGGATGTTTATAAGGTAGAACAACAGCTAACAAAAATATGCTCTAAGAATGTTTTGTTAACTTTCCCATTGGGTTATAAAACATTATTTCTAAACGTTCGCATAATATTGAAAATGTCCAGTTTATAACTTTAAAGTTATGATGAAACATGCACAAGTGTAAACATGACCTTAGTCAAATTCTGAGAATGTTCACTGTTAGCTGAGATCCAGCAGTTAACCAAAAAAAAATAAATAATAAAAAATTTTAGTTGAAGTGATGTCATGTGATGACACGCAAGTTTCAAGCATCTAATTACTTTCATGTGATCACGATGCACATGCAATTAACGTGTTTGCATGTTAACGTTCATTTGTGTTTGTCCATAAGGGATTCTAAAAACAGATTTTTACCAATCTTTCAACACATCCAAATAATCATTCCTCATTATTTAGTGCGGTGCAACAGCATGTAATAGATTGCGTTAGAGTCGTCATGTCCACGGAGACTAAACTGGATCAGCAAAGAAGAGCCAAGCTTCATGTGTTTGAAAGTCTGGTCTAAACTGGCACAGACACTATGGGCAAATCCCTGGCAAATGAGCCCACAGGGATCCTATTATTCCCATCTCACACACTCCGCATGGGAAACACTCCTATTATGCAGTATTATTGGAGCACTTATCAACGTCTATGGTACACCGATGGAGAAGCATGGAACATTTTCCGCTTGTAGCAACACTTTCGCATTCACTCTCCCTAAAGAGAGGCCAGTTTTTATGGAGTTTGTATTTTGGGCCGTCTTGTTATTACACAATAACTGAAAGTCGAAGGAACATTGTCTATATAAGAGATAATGTACAGTCAGCTGACTGTTCAGTTTCCTGCACTTCTACTTATTTACTTTTTCGGTAAGTAGATGTAAAATATAGATTTTACTGTTGATATAATTTTTTAATATAAAAAAAGAGAATGTGGGCTGCTGTAAAACATGGAACTAGCACAGTGTAGGAGACTGGTTTGCCCAATAAATAAAAAACAAACATTACAGTACAACATCTTTAGTCTTCTGAGGTAATTTTCAATACATTCAATAACTGAGAAAATAGCGCAAATTGTGTTTGTATTTAAAGAAAGAGAGTGGGTGAGTTATATGAAAGATATTACAGATGATAAAGAGATGATATTGTGTTCTGATGTATAGCGTTGTTCTGGATGACAGAGATTATTAAGAAATCACCAACTGCTATATATCGTGACTAACTAATCAGAACCAAAAAAAGAACAGTGTATGCTTTTTGTACTATGATAACAATGCAATCAAGTTTACTTAAAGTAGCCAATTCCCTTTTTCCAGAAAATGTTCCAAATTCCTATTTACAAGACGTTCAGCACTTTAAATACCATTAGAAAGCACAAATACTCCCTGTGAGTGCAGGACATATAAAGGATAAAATTACCAAGTAATGTTGCCATCTCTGTCCCTCAAGACCTCCAATTAGTAAGAACTCAATAGAGTACAATAAGCACTTTAGCGCTGCCTCATTAAATTGTGTGTGTGGATCAGAGAGAGATGGATAGGGAGCAAGGGAAGGAGAACGAATGACAAAGAGAAATTTGCTGGCTGCTCTGTGTTTGCCATGTCCAATCCCATGGCTTGAAGGTTTGGCATGACTGAAATGTTTGTCCTTAGGATCCTACTGCTGCCACATTGCAAATGCAGCTCTCCGTCTCCTAAGGTTGAAAGTCCTAAGGTTGAAACTCTAAAAAGTCGTGACTGGTTTGGATTTGTCTTTGGATTATGTCTCTCAGGGGTAGATTCGAATAAGCAGCTATGTGACTGGAGCCCAACTTTAAACTGTGGCTTTCACTTTTAACTCAGAGCAAAAGACTGACTTACTATAGTAACGTTTAAAATAATTTAATAATTCCCAAGATGTCCCACTCAGATCACTGACCACACACAAACATACACACACATATACACACACATAAAATAAAAGCCATAGATTTCATACATTTCAGTCTGCCCACATAAACACACACACACACACACACACATATATATATATATATGTGTGTGTGTGTGTGTGTGTGTGTGTGTAAAACACTACCCACGTTACACTGACTTAGCCTTCCATATATAACAAAGATGTTCTTGCCACAATGTGAATAATAATTTTAATATGAATTATAATGCAAAATGATAACCAATATAATATGAGACTATAATAAAGGCACACATTTCTGGTTTGGTGTTGATAAAGGTGTATTTGAGCTTTACTAATTGGGCTCCAGGGGAACCAAAGGCAAAAAAAAAGGCTGGAAAAAATTGATTCAGGAGTTTATTGCCGCATAAAGAGCACCTGCTATTTGAAACTATTCCATGAAGTTCTAAATAAGTTAGTTTTTTATGAGAATGGTTGTGCTGAGGGATTTCATTGTATTTTAAATAGTTTTTCCAAATGAAATATATGCTTGTATGTATGCTTTTCATACTTTTTAAATAAATCTTTTATCCGCTTTGTGTATGTTTTCTGATTGCTGCCCAAATTAGAGTTAATACCTGAACATTAATTTTTTAATTTGTCTCATAATTTAGCTCATTACTTCCATTCTATTAATTAGCATGCTGTTAGCACAGAACAAACAGGTCTCCAACTGTGCCCATCTTTGTGCCAGTGCATGATGGAAAGGACAGAATGCCAGGATTAATTTGCCCTGTTTTAAAAGCAGCTCGACATGTGGCCAAGAAGGTGTCACACTGCGCTGATGGCTGCCAATGAACGTCTGAGCTGTGAAACATTGCCGTTTGGCCACCATTCACCATTTGCACGGCTGCAGCTCTCCCTTTAGGACAGAGATGACATCTGTGTGCCATCAGATGTGGACCATGGACTGTTATTATGATTTGATTGATTTTGTTCTGTAGTACTTCATCAAGCATTGATTTTAATTTATTTTTTTAATTCAAATGCCTGGCATATTTACATCTAACTTGGTTTCAAGGTCCCACTTTATATTAAGTGTCCCTAATACCTGTGTACTTCATAGTAACTAGATGTGTATGTAGTATGTAACCACAGTGTATGTACACACTGGTACATAGTATCTACAATTGTAATATTTCTGTAACTACACACATGTAACAACCCTCAGAATGGTGTGTAAGTACAAATGTGTAACAGGACATTGGTAACAACACTTTTTTTCACTTCACTAAGTAGCCGTGTTACAGGAATTACAAAGCTACATTTGGTAACAGCAGTATGTATAAGAGTAACTGGAACAGGGGGTGTAGTTGTGTAGGTTTAGGGATATGTAAAGTGGGTGGAGTTGGTGCATCTCTGTAATACCAGTGTATATACATGGTAACTCCTCAGGAACTGCCCACTTGATATAAAGTGTAACATTCTGGACACCAAACACAATTTATATGTAAAGTCTAATTTACTGCCCGCTGCTGTGTAACATCAGAGTAAATCCATAGCAATTGTCTATTTAATATAAAGTGTAACAAATTATTTACCAAAAAGTGCTATTAGTCCTATTACACATTTGTACTTTCATTACCAAAAAGTGTTGTTACCAATGTCCTGTTACACATTTGTACTTACACACACCATTCTGAGGGTTGTTACTTGTGTGAAGTTACAGAAATATTACAGCTGTAGATACTATGTACCGGTGGGTACTTACATACTGTACACATCTAGTTACTATGGAAGTACATTAGGGAGACTTAATATAAAGTCTCGTGAAACAAAATATGAAACAGCAAAGCAGCCTTTTACACTGATACGCTGATAAAATTTTATAAGCCTATTAGAATGATTTCTGAAGGATTTCTGAAGAAACTACCTTTCCTAATATTTTGAACTCAAAATATACTTAAAATGTTCATTTTCAGATAAAACATCTTTGTTTTATACAATATTAAAAGCTAAGGGAGTAAACATGTATGAAATGTTATAGTTACCCTTTCAGTCGAATCACATCAATTTTACATATGGGAACTTGCCAGAGTGACAGATTGCCTTTGAGCTTTAAACAAAAGGCCAATGAATATTGCCGTGTATTTTGATAGCGCTCAGGTGCACCTCATCACTGCGTGAGTATAAGAGGGCACGAGGGCACAGAGTCCTGTTTTTAAGAGTTTCTGCTTTCCTGTTCTCTCATCTGACAGTGTTTTATCTGGGCGGCTGTCAGCGGATCCTGCAGGCTGGTAGCCTTTTTAAAGGCTGGATGTGCCAGTCATCTTGCACATGACACTCCAGGTCTACAAGACTAAGGTGTTGCAGCTCCTGCACGAGAGTGGGCCGGACCAAGGGGCAAAGCAGGAACTCTGCGCTCCGACTAACATAGCTTTTCGTACACTGAAGGTCGCAGAGCGTGCCCTTGGCCAGGTGATGTCCACCACGGTGGTCCAGGAGCAACTTCAATGGCTGTGCCTTGCGCAGGTGCCGGCCGCCGAGAGAGCACGCTTTCTCGACGCCCCCATCTTCCAGGCAGTCCTATTCGGCAACACTGTCGAGGACTTAGCCCAGGAGTTCTCCACAGTTCAGCAGCAGACAGAGGCGATGTTTCACATCCTGCCTTGGCCAGCCAGCCCATCCCCGAGTTCACAACCTCCGCCTGCTGCTCGGGGACTGGCCTTTTACACCCGGAGGGGCAGGAAGCGTTCCTGACACAGGCAGCCCAGATGTGATGAGGACTGCTCTTCGGGTGACGTCGATGTCATCTCCGCCCCCACTCTTGGAGGAGGGCCAGGAGCTTCTGTATACACAGAAAGAGCCAGTCTTAACAAAAATATCATCACCTCCGGGCCCAGTTCCCATAGGTTCCCATCTAACACAAACTTTTTTGTCTCCTCAGATGCTGACCCGGGACACTGTGTCGCCAGCGTGGGATACAGGGCAGTCCCTGTCCCGCTATGGGCTGCCCCACTGCTGGCACGGTGGTCAACGTTCCCTTGATACTCCTAGTGACGCGGCTCGGAGCCTGGATAGCGCTCCCCAGCCCCTCGCAGTGGTTGATTCGGACGATACGCTTCGGCTATGCGATCCAGTTTGCCAGGCGCCCACCCCAGTATCGCGGCATTTACTCTACCTCGGTCCGCCTAGAACGCCAAGATGTCGTACTGTGGGCGGAGATTGCTGTCCTTCTAGCGAAAGAAGTTTTACATCCCTTACTTCATCGTGCCCAAAAAGAGTGGTGAGTTGAGACTGATCCTGGATCTAAGAGCTTTGAATCTGTCTCTTCTCAAGATGCCGTTCAAGATGCTCACTCCGAAGCGCATACTAACATGCATTCAGAGCCGGAATTGGTTTGCAGCCATCAACCTGAAGGAAGCATACTTTCATGTCTCGATTCTGCCTCGAAACAGACCACTTCTGCAGTTTGCGTTCATAGGCGAGCGTACAGAGTCTAACACTTTGGCCTGTCCCTCTCTCCCCACATCTTCACGAAGGTCGCGGAGGGTGCCCTCTCCCCGCTATGGCAGATGGGTATCCGCCATCCTCAACTATCTCGACGACTGGCTGATAATAGCTCACTCGAAGGATTTGTTGTGCATGCACAGGGACATAGTGCTTCGGCGCCTCAGCCATTTGGGTCTTCAGGGGAACCGAGAGAAGAGCAAACTCTCCCCAGTGCAGAGGATCTCTTATCTCAGTATGGAGCCGAACTCGATCGAAATGACTGCCCTCCTCACCAGCGAATGCGCGCAGGCCATGCTGAACTGCCTAGATACATTCAGGCACAAAACAGCGGTTCCTCTCAAAATTTTTCAGAGGCTCCTGGGGCATATGGCAGCTGCAGCCGCGGTCACACTGCTGGGCTTGTTACATATGAGACCGCTTTAGCAATGGTTACACAATCGGGTCCCGAGATGGGCATGGCACCGTGGCACACTTCGGATCGGCCTTTCCCCCGGAGTGTTGCCGCCTATTCAGCCCGTGGTCCAACCCTTCTTTCCTACGGGTGGGAGTGCCCCTAGGACAGGTGTCAAGGCATGTCTTGGTCCACACGGATGCCTCCTCCACGGGCTGGGGTGCTGTATGCAACGGGCAAGCAGCCTCGGGTCCCTGGACAGGTGTCCGACTGCTTTGGCATATCAATTGCCTCGAGTTACTGGCAGTGCATCTGACCCTGCGTCATTTTCTTCCGATGCTCCGTCACAAGCACGTGTTGGTCTGGACGGACAACATTGTTGCTGTTGCATACATCAACAAACAAGATGGTCTACGCTCCTGCCGTGTATCACAACTTACCCGCCATCTGCTCTTGTGGAGTCACAAGCGGCTGAAATCGCTGCGCACTATTCATGTTCCAGGGTTACTCAACCGTGCAGCCTATCAGCTCTCACGGCAGTCCACCCACCCTGGAGAATGGCAGCTCCACCACCAGGTAGTCCAGCTGATATGGGATCACTTCGGAGAGGCCAAGATCGATCTCTTTGCCTCCCCCGAGTCGACCCACTGCCCACTGATTTTTTCCCTCCTTGAGTCCCCCAAGGCGCTCAGCAGGGATGCACTGGCATGCGGCTGGCCTCTGGGGCTCAAGTACACCTTTCTCCCCGTTCTCACGTTATCCTGAGACCCCGGCCCGGCTACGTGTCCAAGGTTCCCATTTATACCAGGGAGAGCCTTGCCCCTTAGGACTGTGAGTTCACTCAACAAGGAGTGTCGCCTCATCCTATGCGCATCATGGCACCTCTCTAGCAGATGTCTGTAGGGCTGCAGGCTGGGTGACACCCAACACCTTCGCCAGGTTTTACGACCTCCGCGTAGAGGCCGGCTGGTGCCGGCTTGCTGCATCGCTCCCCCAGGGGCCCCTCGCTTAAATATCTCAGTGTTCCCTGTGCGTAACCTGAGTCCTCCCTGCCCCGCAGTCGGACTAGACCGGAGTAGTTCCGGCTGTGCTTCCTCTGGTCTCCAAAAAATCTCCACAGTCAACCAGAAGGCTGTTTCCCTTCAATTATATCCATAATTCTATCGATATATTGTATTTTTTCCACATGTAAAAACTTGTGCTATTTCATGTGCTCCGCCCTCAACCACCTGCTTCATCACCACTGAAAGCAACTCTGTCGCCCCCTTCTTGGGCCGCAGAGGGTTGGGAAGGTTACGTGCAGATCCTCTGCTGACAAACTTGAAAAGTAGATTTCGCCTGTCGGCAGGGGGTCTCCACGTAATGCAGCCTTAGAGTCGTGGCCTGTTTCATGGGTGTTCTCATATGTAACGTCGAAGTGATTCGACTGAAAGAGTAATGTCTAGGTTACGTACGTAACCCACGTTCCCTGAAGGAGGGAACAGAGACGTTACACTTTCACCTGTCACGACGCCAGCTCGGCTCTTCAGCGAAAACCTGCATGTGCATTCCGCTCCTGCCCTCTGATACTCACGCAGTGATGAGGTGCACCTGAGCGTAATCAAATGCACGCCAATATTCATTAGCCTTTTGTTTAAAGCTCAAAGGCAATCGGTCTCTGGCGAGTTCCCATATGTAACGTCTTTGTTCCCTCCTTCAGGGAATGTGGGTTATGTACGTAACCTAGACGTTTCTCATAAATGTTATATTTTTTTCAACTTCAGATTTCGATTGAATTGGAATTAATATATATAGCAAAAACAATTATCAGTGATGGACAGTAATGAAATAGTTGTACTTAGTTACTGTACTTAAGTACATTTTTCAAGTATCTGTACTTTACCGGAGTAGTTTTATTTTTAGCAACTTTTACTTCACTACATTCCTACATAGCTAAAAATTGTCAGCTTGTTAAACAGCAGTAAAGGGTGATCTATTTAAGTCCACTGAAATTAATGCAGACACATCAACATCAGTGTCTCGAAAAACATTCATCTTCCCTGCTGGTGTAACGTTAGCAGTTTTATTAAATGCAGTGTAAGCTTCACATTAAACATTACTGCATCATGCTCGTCAAAAATCCCAGGTATTTTGTGCAGTAAGATTATGAAAAAAAAGTGCTATCTAAAATTAAGTAGACCGTGAAAAATATCAGTCTTAAGTACTTAAAAAAACAAGTACTTTTGTACTTTCACTCAAGTAAAATTAAAAAAGCAGTACTTTTACTGGATTAATAATTTACAGTATGGATCTGTACTTTTACTCAAGTACCTGATTTGTATACTTCGACAACCTCTGGCAATTATCCTGCAAAGTGCATCGTTGTTTGTGATAACAGTTTTGGGGCACACTGTCTGGTACAATAAAAACAGGTTTAAAGTGTGATTACATTTTCACATTTGTCACCTCTGACATAACTTTAAACTGGTTTGTGCCTTTAAATGTAAGTTGCTAACACGTTCCTAAATAAAAAACACAGCTACCACAAACATTGAAGTTCACATGCTTTATGAATTGAATAACTATTTTCTATTACATAGCAAATTGTTAGCACCTTTAATAAAATTACCATCTAATTAAACAAAACCCAAATGCCTTCAGGTAAATGGTAAAAGAGTGTTAATTAGTATTGTGCTACATTTCTTACAGGTTTGAGAACGGCACTGTTACATATTACTGGAAACTCGGTGCAAGGTGAGGCGTTAGCAATTACAAATTTAAATAAGAATATCAAAACCACAATTTCTACCTGCCTTCTGTTTTTTTTTTCTTTGATCCACTGATTTTGTGCCTTTCAGAACATTGACACACAACACAAAGATGCAGAAAACAAAATCTCAAGAGCAGAAAACAATTCTCTAAAGCTGGTAAGAAATATCACGTGCACACATCTAACCGTACCCCTCCTTTATCAGACACCACATTCATCTCCCTATGAGGCCAAGGATAGGGCATGATTAGGACCCAATGAGCTCTCCCAGCAGGGCCTGGCAATATGCCCTCAGATCTCCGCGGGGGAGTGGAGCAAGGTGAAGATAGAAATTCAACCCTCCGGTCCTCCCTCACCTGTCCCTGTCTCCTACCATCTATCCCAATGCTTCCAGTCGCAGTGAGGCTGAGGGCTGGAATAATCGCTTGCATTCCCCGGCTGCAGACACTCCCATTAGTATTCCACACCTATGAAGTTTCAACCACAGTGGGAGAAAACAGCACATAGCTATTTTTAAAAAAAGACAGACAACGAACCAGTACCAAAATACACTCTGTTAATACCGAACACCAAAATATGGATGTCAACAGGGTTATAATATGGCCTATTTGGCTTAATTCACTTAACCTATCTGGACGTGGATGTTTTTTTTTTTTTCAATGTTCCAATACAGACAAAAATATAAATAAATAAACTGCAAAAATTGAGAGAAGGGTTGCATTTTCTGACAGAACTGCATGAGTTCCGATATGTTTGGGTCATGACTGTATGAGCATATATGATAAATATTTTTACAATTAAAATCTTCTTTATACATATATACTCAAATGAATGGTTTCTTTAGACTGTAGACAATACTTTGTTGTGCAGTGCTTTGGCCTTCAAAGCGATGTTGAATAGTGAACCTATGCACAATCATTGTACTGCAATTATTTCTCATTTCCAATTTAACTCATAAAAAATAAAATATTTCAGACATGGTCAAAAAAAAAAAACCAGGACTCTAAATGGCAACAGTGGTCGCTTCTTTCGAGCTGCAAAGCAAGGTCATGTGATTAGAGTGTGAATGCCTTCTCTACTTTTTTTTTTTTTAAAAAAGCTGCAGAAACAAAAACAATTCCATACAAGCTGCTTTTGTCAATGTGTTAACCTGAAGAATGTGTTTTATTTACTTCCAATTTAAATGCAAGTTCTAATCAATACAAAGTTAAACATTTGTGGTCAAACCGCAGGCCCACTGGTGGCAGCTAATCTTTAATTTGATACATCTGGCACATATGACAGTATCACCCGACAGCACAGCAGGATCTAGCCTCAGGACTTCCATTATCCTGTAGCGTTTCCTCCCCTGCATGTCAGTCAGTCCGGGGGTTGATCAGCTACAGCTGGGAGAAAGTTCAGTCACTATATCAGACAAACCATCAACTCCAACGGGTATTTCTCTCTTTCACTGCTCTGCCCTGCCCTTTCCTTGTAAGGTGCCATGCATTTTGCGTATTGCCAGCTTTCTCTCCTCTATGTTCTCTCTCTCTGCGCCTGTCTTATGGGTCACCAGTCACTCTGATGGGCTCTAAAAGCAGACATAGCCATTCACACAGAGGTAGTGAAGCAGTGCCTGCTGTAACACAGCCTCACACAAACGCACCTCACACTGAGAGCCAGACAGATGGAAATTAACATCAGCACACACAGTCACCTTATTACACTGCATAAAAAAAGCACATCCTGTTTTTACTTTGGATGTCAAGTGGCGACCCAGAACAGCACAAAAATGGTTTATCAAACAAATATTAAACATGCAGTAAAACACACTTTGGTCAGTAGCCACAAGTAGACCCAGATTTACAGTCTTTCTCAGTTGCTTTGATTCATTTCTCATTTACCCTTCAACCAATCATCCTCTTCTTTCTCTTAGCTGTTGACCCTGATTGTTTTCTGGATGTTCATCCACTGTCAGAATTTGTAACTCTTGTGTTGTCTATACTGTATATACTTTACAGACAGGAGACTCATGAGATGCACCTGCTTTTTCAGAGAACTGGTTATTAATTGGTTGATGTACAGTATATTCATTAGTGAAAGTCAAGATTCACTTGTACAATTCATGGTAAATTTACAAAAAGTCTAATAAAAAATTGTAGAAAATATGTTTGACAGTTTATGACCACAAGATCAACCATTTTAAATGTAATACTACAAGCTAATGATGTTTTGAGGGGTAGGACTATAGCACAGAGTAGAGCCAGGGCCTGTTTTAGGCTTCTCCTTATTTTTATATTTTAGACATCCATCGATTAGGGATAAAAAAAAAATTACTGTGTGGCGCTGGTGGATTCAACACGAGACCACACTCCACAACTGCGACTCCACAGTGTTTTTTGCCCTGCAGCAGCAGTAGAAACCTGCGGTCAACAAAAGCCCTAGCAAAAGTAATGAGGAAAAGAATAGGAAGACATTTGAATTATTTACTGTTCATTTATTTTCTCTCCATCTCCTCATAGATGCCTTTAGAGAGAAGTCATCTTAACAGATTAAGATTATAATGAAAGAGGTTTTTTTCTTTTTTTGTTACGGATCTTTGCAGTTCTGAATAATATACTCTTACCCTTATAAGGAAAAATATGGGCATTGAAATTTTCAACTCTTATTAAGAATATACTTTTGTATGTCCATACACAGTCTGGACAGATGTGTTATCGCTTTATTACGACTAAACAATCGACTTTCGGGTACACAACAGTACGCCATAATATTGCTGCTGGTCTGCTATTAGCCTGCTATCCCTCACAGCCTCGTTTTCAAATTAAAATAGCGGTAGGCTGAATAAGGCGCACGGTTGCAAGTTCCATCAGTACCAGCATAGTTCAAAGATTCAGTGTTTCCCAAAAGCATAGTTCAAACGAACACAAATATATGTGGTTAGAACTACATCTTTGGACCTGGTTTTTGATAGTAAGATATATGGGCTTTAATAAATATACTCTTGGGCACAAGAAGCAAACTAACATGCATTTACTATCTAAATATAAAATGCATTTTAATTATGTATTTTCGCTTGTCCATTCTAAACGCTGATTTTAAATGGCATAAGTTATTCCTCCACCACATGCGTGTAACCGATTAGTGATCTCCAAGATGCTGCTGTATTGAACATGACACATCTTGACTAATTTACTATTTTTGTTCACTGTCATTTTGATTTATTTGATCTTTGAATCATTGCGGCTTCCCTCTTACATCATCCTCCGGGGTTCCCATAGGCATTTATGCACATGTGCACAAAAGCAGCATTTAAAAATGGACATGCCCAAGAGCATATTTATTAAAGCCCATATACAAGAAACTATGCTTCTAACCACAGGTCCAAAGCTGTAGTTCTAACCACTTATGTTTGTGATGTTGATTCCGAATGTTTGTTTGAACTATGCTTTCAGGAAACACAGAATCATCGCACTATGTTGTTAGCGACGGAACTTGCGATCATAGTAGGCTAATCATGCTTTTGGGAAACACACCTCTGGACGACAGTAGGACCCTATTATCATTAATTCTCAAAAGAGACATGGTTGTCTTTATCAAGGTAGTATGTTGAATAAAAAAAAAATACTGTTTGTATGTTTTTACAACTGCCTTTATAACTCTAACTTTATAACGTTCGCAATTAATGTCACAAACGTACATACGTGGTTAGAACTACAGCTTTTGACCTGTGGTTAGAAGCATACTATCTAGAAAAAGGTTCAAAAAGAAGCCCATGAGGGTCAGTAAGAGTGTAGCTAAATAGTTAGAACAAATAAAAAAAAAAATCATAGATAGATAAACCAATTAAACGGACAATGAAATGTTGCAGCCTGTCTCATTTGCTTCTAAAAATGACACCTCAACCATCAATTACTGGACCCCATATTTAAATATTTAGCCATGCTGTTTTTTCTGGAGAGAGTGAGTGTGGTTGAGGGATTCAACATGCTTCAATAACTGATTACATCACAGAGCGCCTGTCAGAAAAATTCACTGAATTTACTAGAGGTTTTGGCAAATCTCACCATGTAATTTACTGAAGTAGGAGCTCTGTTCCTCTCATCTCCTCCAAGGAGATTAATTTCATATCCAGTGTCACATTGTGTTTTGTTTTTCCAGTAAATATTAAAGTCTCCCTGTAGAATCAGATAAGACCACCAAACACACAGAGTGCACCATTTCAGAAATACTCAGCTAGTTGCCAGTTGGGGGACAGCCGTATTTAGCCTCCCTCTTTCTCTCTATCTCTTTCTTTTCGTCTCCTATCAGTCATAAATAGAGGCTAACAAAGATTTTAATATAGTGTGCTGAATTACTTTTATGTGTGAGCACACCAAGTAAACAGGCATGATAAAATGTCAATATTATCTTACACTTCCATAGACAGTTTACAATATTGATGAAAATGCCATTTAACAGGTGAGGTAATATTAGTTCACATTCGGGATCAACCTAGTTTATTCTGGCCTAGTGAAACAACATTGTTCACCAGAAAGTAGAGTAGTTAGACACTATTTCTCTCCATTATAATTTGAGGCAATTTCAAAGCACTTTATTGTCATGATTGTTTTCTAAAACATCAGTAAATATGGGGCCAAATAATAATAATGTAATGCTATAATACAACAGAATGCAATAAGACATTATTCAACTATTATTTAATTAAATTATTAAATTATTAAAGATTATATTGATGTAGAGAGAATACTGAATATGGAGATCACAACAGTATGTTTCTGAGAATGTGCAGCTCCAAGAATTTTGCAACTAACACAAGTGTTTTATTCCAGCCCTTTTTTTTCTTACTTGAACTTAAGTTTGGAGTTTTGAAGATGTTTTGAAGACATTCCCTCTTATTAGATTTATGGCAGTGAAGCAGGAACTCACAAGCTCACCATATCATAAACACAGACACTTTCTTCTTTTGGAGACTATATTCTTTCTTTCCTCTTATGTTACCCTTCATTTTCAAAGTGGGGCAGCGGCAGATGAAAGCCTGAGTTTTTGATCTGCTGTCTTGGCCAGTGGCTTGTTTGCCAGAACTGATCTTCAGTTTCTCAGCTCTCCCTGCTATGTGTCATTAATCAGGATTCTCACTAAACCCAGATTCCAAATGACTCTAATTACTTTTCACTATGGTCCTGCTGTCCCAGGGATACTGATGCGTTCTGTCTCTTCATCAGAAGATGCACCAGCCAGAAACATTAAAATTGATAGAAAAAGCAAATGCATCATGCAACCTTTTTTTTAATCTATGATGGAACACCAGTGGCAGCCATGGTTTGCGAGATCTGCAGAAAGTGCAATATAATTGCTAATCAAATTTAGACAAGTACATTTTTTTGTGTTTTGTGCTCCTAGTGGCAAATAATAAATCAGCATTTTCATTCAGACCAAGGCAAAAAGACCAAGCAGCCAGGTAATATGTTAGTGTTTCATGTAGACGTCAACACCGAATGGCTTGGGATTCCTTTTAAAAATGATTTGTTTCAATGATTCAGTGTCGACTCTTTCTTTTGAGAGACAATAACTTTATACACGGTGCACTTTGCATGATGCTTTCAATCACTTATAGGCCCGGTTTCACAAACAGGGCTTAGCTTAAGCCAGGACTAGGCATTAGTTAAATTAAGATATTTAAGCAATTTTTACAAAAATGCCTTATAAGAAAATATTACAGGTGTGCATCTTAACACAGAACAATGACACTGACATGTTTTAACGTATGTCAGAGAAAGATGTTTTTCATCTGAAACAGCTCAAACATGCAATTTAGTCTGGGACTAGCTTAAGCCTTGTCTGTGAATCTGGGGGATAGAGTTGTCCTTTAGGGGCACTTTAAACATTTAAACAACATGAAAATTTACACCTGTATATAAAATTAATAGAGAAATTAACTGTGCCTAATTATGTTGGCAGGTTTTATCTTAGTGTAAATGTTACCTAATAAAAACTTTCTAAATCCATTCAAATATCTTGCTTCTGATCAAAAGAGATCTGTGCTTTGCAAAAACATACTGTAGTTCTTTTTTTACTTTCCTTCTTGTGTTGTGTTTTAATGTGGTTTCCTGGCGGTGTGCAGTAACCTTGGTAACCAGGTTGATGAGTACCGCAGGGTAGATGGGGTGTGGTTATCTATTTCCGCTGTGGAGAAGTCCAGAGGATGTGACTAGAATATCCCAACTAAGTGCTTCAGATAAGACCCACAGGGAAATAGAGGTGGCTCTGGGATGACTGACACATCATCGCTGTCTATCAGATAAAAACTGTCAGCTTATTTTTTTATCTGCAAAATTAACTAAAAAAACTAAGATGTCATATTAGACAGAACAACTAATTCATAAAATAAGACACATACAAACATAAAAAGTTGTTTGCTGCAAGTCACAACAGGGAAAAATAATAGTATTTTAGTTTTTTATTCATCAGTTTTTTGTTTTTTTTTGGCTATTTTGCTTAGACTAGTTGAAGAAAATGTCTTTTAAAATACTTTATCTTTTTGTCTCTTTGTCTATTTTTTATTAAAATGAGTTTGGTAAGAACTAGAAAACTCAGCAGCAGTTCCATAAATCAAATGTTTCCTGTTTTATATTCTGTAATCTGAGGGTTTTTACAAAATGGTTTGTTCATACATCATTTGCCTAATTTATACAACATTTTATTCCTAAAACAGAGTGTATATTTATTTCTGTGTGTTGACAGTATTTTCTGATTTATAGAGAGATAAAACGACCCCAAGAGCTATCCAAAACCTTTAACTCTACAGAGCTTTGAACCTGGCTTCATCCAATATTTAAATTTTGGTTTAGGAAATCTTTGTAAATTATTGCATTTTTTATATACAGTATAGGGGGAAAGCAGTTCAGAAAGCAGCTGTGTTGATGTAGCTACTGTGATTAAACTTGAGAAAATATGAGAATTTTCTAGATTTTCTCATATTTTCTCTTTACACATGTTGTGTACATATTTATGGAGGAGTAAAAAAAAACAAAAACTACATACAAATAGGGAGCGATCTCTTTTTACGTCAAAATTTTTTTTTCATTATAACATAAATTCAGGTCTATAATATTTTGTGTATTCGGTCCCTTTTTGCACTGCAGAAAATATTGAAATATTAAGGATAGAAGCAACTTGATGCTCACTAATTCCTTGTGCCAATAAAACTAGGATTGAGGCCTTTTATTTGGGATTTACAACCTTTCTTTTCACTGTTTTTGGCCTGTTTAGTGTTTATTTTTACATTTCTAATTACTTTTGAAAGACTTTTTTGCCATCCAACTGATCACACTGCAAGAGGATAGTGTTGATTACAGCAGTGCTTTTTATAAATTTCCTGTTAAATACAATTGGATTCAGGTGCTCACCAAATAAGTACCTCAACAAACAGAAGTATGTTTGTGTAGAAATTTAACAAAGACTGGCATGAAATGCTTAGAGAGCTTAGAATCTTCAAATAAATACTGATTAAGGAGTAAATTGCAGTGGTCTCTTATTTTTTTCCAGAGCTGTATTTGATATTTTTGAGCTAAAATGCTTGCTCTATTTACCTGTGGTATCTTGCATTGGGGTTGGGGGTGATGTAATGCAGTACCATGCATGCATTCATTTTGACATATGACCTAGTACTTCTGTGCCAAAAATCAGAGTTTGTACAAGTTTCAGAGAGGGTTTTTTTTTTTTTCCGACCGTGATTCGATCGGACTCCGCCCACGCGGCATGCCTCCAGGAGCTTGTCTTTTTTCTGGAGAAAAAGGTGAGGGTTTTTTTGTTGTTTATTTAAAACCTCACCTTGTAGAAACAGCATCTCCGCTCAGACCAAAAGTCACTGAACAAATAAATCAGGTCCCAGATGGGTTCGTCACTTTTTGAGGTCCCCCTGAAAAATTTCCATTGTGGTCCGTGCTGTTTGCAGCATGTTTTGTGTGTTTGCAGCGCGTTTCTGTGTTTGGTTGCGTTGCGAGAATTTGCAGTGCCTGTGTTGTCAAACTGATGATGTTTTCTTAATGTGTTGTCGTTTTTTCCTGTTTGCATGCATTTTTTAAGTACTCAAGATTCACATGAGATTGGGTGAAACCGTGTATGTTATGCCCCCTTTACGACGAATGAAACAACATAACTTCCCTTTACTCATATAATAAGAAGCTGGGGGAAAAAAAAGGAAAATTCATATATAACTTTGCACAGAAAGGTTGATAAGTAATTTTAATTACACTGGTCCCATGTTAAGACGTATAAATCCTCTAATCTATATTTTCACTTTTAAAACAATGTGTTTTAATGCTTGCTTTGGTGCAATCCCTTGCCCCATAAATGTCCACTGTATGTGGTTTACTGCAAGTGCAAAGATGAGTCTAAATTATTGTCTAAATTAAAACGCACACACAGGCCCATCAAGCATTTAAACTGAAAGAAGTTATACACAATATAATAGTAAACATTCTAAACTTTTAAGTTACAGTACAGTATATCAATTCATTCAAATCATGTCCATGTCATTGAGATATCTAACCCGCACCAAAGGGATTCCACCTCATCTTAGTTCACATTGAGTTCCCAGAGCGCTGTCTGTTTATCAGCTCACCTCAGCACTTTTATATATGCTTGCTGAATTATTAGCAGTAAAAATATCAGTGAAGTAGATATAATTGGGATATGATGTTGATGTGACAATACTGTAGATCCCAGACTAATAATTCGCATTCACATCTACTAATTCACATTTGCGTCTCCTGAATTATTCAGGAAAGGTTTCCGCTCATTAAACAGACTTTAGTCCTAAAGGCATCTTAAAACAGATTCCCATAGTTCCTCACTGTAAACCAAATGTAGACAAAGGAATACAAGACATTAGCTTAAACCTGTTAATTGCTTCAATTCCCCAGGGATTTGTGTCCTCTCTTTGTGATTCTACACAGGGCACCCCATTTTGTTCTCATTACACTGGTGATTTGTCATCTGAGCAGCTGTATTTCCTCTGGGTCAGGTTTATCCCTTTACTCTTCCCTTTGGGATGCTGCAGAGATGAGGAATTATTTGGGATTTTCATGTAGCACAGCGCTTTCTAGTTCTGCTGAAAGATAGAGTGAACATATACCCACCCACGCACACAAACAGCATTGTCAAACTCACACAAAAACATACAGGGAATGCGCACACTCACACTTTCCTCCCTATGTTGTTCATTTGTCTGGTATCAGTTTAGAGTCCTCTCTAATTGGCACCTGAGTTCGACTATACTATACAGTCTGTCAGCTGTGAATGACAGAAAGACGAGACCAGGGAAAAGGTACCATTATTTGCCTTACACACACACACACATATATCTCTTCAAAATAATGGGGTAGAAAGTCATTCTTCACACAGTGACTGAAACTGCTTACTGCCTGCAACACGGTTTACTTCTGAGAGGTTCGGGGCATTTTGCATAAACTATTAAGCCAAAGAAAGAGCGCGAAAACCTGAAGAAAAGTATCGGTTAGCATTCATTTCAAAGGCAGGAGGGGAAAGAATTATAAACATTATGAATATAAATAGGCCTCATAAGAAGATTAAATAAAAAATGTATATGCATATTGAAATAATTGACATTTATAAACATTTACATGTTAAATCAAATAAAATGTTCATTACATAAACATTATTTCCATTTTACAAATAAATGCTAAATGCATGAATTACATGATAAATGCACATTTAAGAAACAACTGGTTAAATTAAACAAACAAACATGACCCACTACTAAAACATCTACTGTATCGTTTTATGAGAATACACAACTAGTTTTTACAATGAAGACAAATCCATTACACTTGAGAACTGTGTAGTTACAATAACTGGACTATGCCAAGTAGTCACACTTACTAGCACTTTTAAACCGAATATGGTACAGCAGAACATTAGCAAAAGCATAGTTTTTGTTTCCACATACTGATAAAATATATATTTTGAATGCAGTGTAACTCACTTTAGATAATAGCATCAGCCAATTGAATAAACGTAAAAATGTCTACCATCTGAAAAAATGTAAATGTCTTCCGCTGAAGAGAGTTGCTTTATTACCTCAGTTACGTTATGAAGAGAGATGCAACCGCATGGCCAAGAAGGCCTGAAGCAATGTTACCAGTACACTATTAGAGACATATATATACTTTATATTTGGAGTTGAGGTGAATGTCCTTCTCAGTGGCCTGTATAAATGGATGGGGTAATGGGGCCTAGTAGTGAAGATGAGTGACAGGGCAGGGGAGGTTTGGGGGTGAATTCATACGGAAAAATAATCGAGATGGGAGGAAAATCAATTCTTTCAATTTGCAGCAATTCCATGGAGAGCTTTTTCAACAGTGATGCAACAAAAGACACCCTTACCAGTCAATTACACATTATTTAATGGAGTTCACCTGAAGTCTACCAACCACTAGCTATGTGAAGTGTGCTAGGAAAAGAGAAACACCCATTTCCTTTCCAAGGCTGTATTTATCTTTCTGACAGGACGGAGTATTCACAACGCATCAGAATAAGCTCATCTTGAGTTACAGCTCTGATTGGTGCAGTTCTGATATTTGAAAAACAAGACGTCTCATTCCCATCGCATCGCTGCATTGAATTTGGACGTTTCTTTTTTTAAAACCCTGCAAGACAAGGCGACTCTGACTTTCAGAGCCGCCTTATCTTGCAGGGTTTTAAAAAAAGAAACATGAAATGTCAAACATGACCACAGCTTGGAGTGGCTGCCTGCACATTTTCAGCATCACAGGAGGTTTTCGTCTCCAGTGGGGAGTTTGTGACTGAGGTAGTTTAGATAGAGGTTCAATGTTGCCTCCAACAGGCTCGAAGCAGCAAAACATTTTTGAAGTGTTAGGATGTGTCGGGCATTTTTTTCAATTGTTTACTGAATGTGAATAGAATGCAATTATGTACTGAATATACCGACTTCATTATTTACAGGCTTGGGGATGTTCAGTGTTTGCAAAAAACCTCTAATGTTGCATATAAAATACAGTTAAAATAACAAATGTTATTACAGTTTAAAATAACCGTTTTCTATTTTAATACTTTCTAAAATGTAATTTATCCCTGTGATGACAAAGCTGAATTATTTATCATTCATTACTCCAGTCTTTAGTGTCAAATGATCCTTCAGAAATCAATCTAAAATGCTGATTTGGTGAATAAGCAGCATTTCTTGTTATCAACGTTGAAAACATTTGTGCCACTTAACATTCTTGTGGAATCAGTTACATTTTTTATCAGGATGCTTTATAAAAAAGAAATTCTTGTATTCTGAATAAAAGGTTAAAAAGTAGTGTGTATATATATATATATATATATATATATATATATATATATAGCAATATTATAAACAAGCACTTATTTTGATGCATCTTTCATGCATAAAAGTAGACATTTTCTTTTAAAGGCCTTTTTATGGTGATTAATTTAAATGTAATGTAATAAATAAATAAATAAATAAAACAGATTTTATAAATACATTTATTTATTCACTCTTATGAATACCATGCCAACATTAAGGGTACATTTTTTAAATGTCATTTAATTTAAAAAATAAAGTTGTTGTCACAAGGGTGTTTTTACTCTCTGAGTGGAAAATAATTGTTTGATGCATATATAAGAATTAATTCAGTTCAATTTGATTAGAAATTCATCTTTATCATCTTCTTACACTAAAAATATAGTGTAGAAAGAAATTATATAGAAATTTTCCATAACTAAACAGAAACATATATATATATATATACACACACACACACACCCCTTATATTCTCTGAGCATATATACTTTTAATGAGCATTTTGGAAATTGTATTGCCACAATATTTAAAAAAAATAGACCATCCCAAATTTCACCTTAAATGAGTCCCTTGGAAACCTGACCCGCAAATGCAAACATGCTCACTAATCATTTATGGAAACATGTAAATTTGACAAACGTTCCTACACTCATCTTTCCAGACACATGCATGAAACACAAATACTCATTTGCTTGCACATAAACATCAGGCTTTATGGGTTTTCTATATGAAGGACCGATCCATCACGCCAGTCCCTGAAGAGTTGTGAAATATAGCTCGCCGAGGGCAAGTTTGCTTTGCCTTTATACCAGGGAATGGAAGCGTAAGGTCAGACTGTACAAGTGCAAAGAAAAGGGCTAACATAACTGATGATTATCGTCCATACATGTGTGAGAGAAAGCTTGTGTATTAAATAAAAAGGATGTAAGGTTACTGGTCTGAATGAACTCTCTTTAAGAAACAGTGTAAGCGGGTCTGGTGTCTACACTGGAATGGCCTAAAGTGCTCCTACATCTATCAGGGTTAAAAGAGAGGAAAGACGGCACATTTATAGGCTCTTGAAAACATTAATGTTGTTACAGATTTATAGAACAAATTCTGTGGTCATTAGTAGCCGTATGTCAAGCTCAGGCAACACATAATGATTTCCTCCACACCACAGTTTGCAGCAAAAACAAATGCTTCAAACTCTTCATCCATGAATTCAGAGAACACGCACACCCAGCCACACACAGCCGCACAATATTTCTCTAATAAGCGTGCTGGCAAGCAGCAAACCCGATAGCTTACAGGCATGAGAGATTACATTAGCATGCTTTAATGCAATTTCAGGATCCTGCATTGTTTTGCACTGTAAAGAAATCTATTGCTCTCACCAGAGACAACTAGAAGCCGAGAGGAAGGGTGTGATCAGGAGGAGAGGAAAGAGGATGGGATGCTTATTATAGAGGTTTATGTAGTGTTGGTGTATAGGGACGGCCGTGAGAGTGGTGTGTTTGTCCTCTGATAAGGCCTGTGTTCCCGGAGCGCCTGGACTCCTCGGTCCAATATGATTTGGACAGAGTGGATCAGAATGTCCAATTTCCTGCCACTGGAAAGGCAAACTGGATGGTGGATAATCACTGGATCTATAGCACTGGAGCAGCCCAATCAACTTAATGGCTTAGCGGTCTGCGGAGACGCAGAGGACGGACACTGATGGACTGGATTATGACCAGTTTATTTGGATGGACAGTCAATGGGTTTTTCTGTGCCCCATGCAAATCGTCGCATGACTTTTTGACACAGTCAGCAATGTGGTAAACTTTTCAACAGCATCACTGAGAGAAAACGTGGTTATTTAAGAGGTTTTTCATTTTGTTCAGAAGACAAAGATGGGGGGGAATCGCAATGATAATTATATGGCTAGAAGAAAATAATATTGCGATATACTGGCAGTGAATTTGTTGTATGATATACTGGCAATTGAATGTTTTCTGAAGAAAAATATGAAAGAAAATGTAAATGAGTATATGAGCTGAAGCCAAACTATAAATGAACACCAATTATCTGAAGCTCTTTGCTAGAAAGTTAATTAATTTACTCAAATATATTAAATATAGAGATTTTACTTTGCGCAAAAAAAACATAAAAATACGACTTCTGCCATGCTCAATGTGCCGCATATGCAAGCTTTAAGATATTTGACAAAATCAGCCTTACATCTGGGTGAAAGCATGCACATGTGCGAAATCTGCAGCTGCTTGCGCCTAGAGAAAAGTGTGCGCTTACACAGTAATGTTCTCTAAAATGGTGGAAGATGTAAGTCATAGGAGAAGAATAGTTGAGTATATGATGTTATTTTTGTTTTCTTTGTGCAAAAAAAATATCCTATCTAGAGAAACAGTATCATATAACAGATCGTCAGTTGATGGTGGTTCATGTAGGAATACATGCAAAGATTCAGCATGTCTATCTAGCAACAGCCAAAACAAACACATAAACTCAAATGCCTTATTCAAACTACTAGCAAAACAAAATGAATATTCACATCTAAACGCTAGCCAAATTAAGTCATAACTCAAATTCAGATGTTGCTAGAGGGAGGTTGGCAAAGCCGTCAAATAACACCCTTCAAGCTATGCAGGACACGAGCAACATTAATTTACCATATTTAACATTTATGAAATTAATTACTCTACTCTGTCAAACCGGCACGCAGCAGTCATTAGAACGAGGCAATGCTAATAAGTCATTACTTGTTTGTTTATCGTAACAGTGTGTTCGAAACACATTTTCCTCTTGCTTTCTGTACAGGGTTGAACAGCGGGTAATTAAGGGCATATGTCACTGCACACAGCTAGATCTTATAGAGTCCAGTATTCACTGCCATGCCCTTACTGACCAATACATCCTGCCTAGCTGCCAATAGCAATGATGTCAGCAGCACTTTCCCACTGACGGCACAGTAGTTGATCCTCACGGTTACACAGACACTTTATCACAGTGACAGAACTCAAAGCTTTTTCTTTTGTGATCTGCAAAACGGCACAGGCCATTAGCTCTTAGTGAAAGTAAACCTCTGACCTCCTTATATAATGTTACTTACTGACAACCTACAACTGCACTGCAGTCAATAAACACTGTGTAATATATTACAATAAAAGAGATTTGCTTGGTTTCTGAAAGGATTAGAAAAAAAAACATCTAAAATTTAATTCAGAGATGTTATATGACTAGGGTACAATCATTTTAAGTCTTAAAAGAAGAAAAAAAATTTTGTATAAGGGCTGCAAGAGTACAAAATGATTGATAATTGCTAGTGTTATTCCATGAATGCGCGCTCTCAGTTTGAAATAAACCTAATTTAATAAATTAATTTTGGAAATTAACCACTGCTTAAAATCACTTTTGGTGATTGCATCTAAAATTGCATACAGTCAGCATGAGCTGCATTTGATGAAGAGCTACTTCTTGAATTAAAAGCTAGGGTCAGTAAAATTGTTTAAAAGAAAAATTTACAGTTTTATTCAGCAAAAATGCATTAAATAGAACAAGTGTGTGTATGTGCAGCAATGTGTGTGTTGCAAAGAGAAGGCCAGAAAAAAAGTGCCAAGTGGACTGGTCAAAAGTGTGTTTACACAAGACTGATCAAGATGTATTGCCACCTTGTGGATGGATCACATAAAATACCATGTATCAAATGAGTTTAAACATCACACATCTGTTGTCCGCATTGCAAAGGTAGACCTTTTTCACCTTCTGAGAGACCTAATTCCCTTTTTTTTCAGCAGTTCAAAATATATTGTGTCATGTCTGGACAGCACACAAAGGGGTATCTATAAACCCGTTGGGCTTTATTTGTGAAAACATAAATGTAAAAATGGCACAATGATAACGCTTCAAGTATCAGCAAGCAATTTATGGAAATTCCCCTAGATCACTTCTAGAAGAAAGAATTTATGCAAATGAAATCAGACAGAAGAAATGGCAGGAGATAAGCAAGTAAAGAGAGGCAAAGGTGTGGCGACAGAGGTATCTGGGTGTATATTTTTAGAGTGTAAGTACATGATGAGACCTGAAGCTTGCTGATCAGCAGGGGAGCTTCTGCTTTTGAGCAGGAGATAACTCAGACGTGCTGCTCTATTCATCTTCTCTGCCAGGAAGACATTCTCCCAGACATTAAAGCTTCGCTGCAATCTTTCTGTTTCCCTCTTTTGCTTCTCTCCATTTCAGTTCCCTCTCTCAGTCTTCTTTTCACTCTCATACATACACAAGAAGAGCGCACCGCACATTAAATTTACAGTTCTTTCTCCATCCTAATCTGCCTCCCATCACAATTCCATCTTCATGCATCCCACCTGATCCACAGCTGTAATGAGAAAGATATTATTCACCCCTAGCTTGAACTGTAATCCACATACTTCCAAGTGTCATCAGTCATGATCTACTGCACGCTCCAAGAAAGTAAATATTTCAACATACTGTGGGGTGCAAATGCAAAGCCTGCAATGAAATGCAGTATTTTTCAATTATTATTGTTGTTTTGTAAGTGTTAAAAAAGCATAAAAACATGTATTTTTGTTTGAAAAATTACACAAAAGAACTTCATGTAGAAAAAAAGTCACAATTTATATTAGGTGGCCTTAAATGAGAGAGAGAGAGAGAGAGAGAGAGACAGACAGACGACAACAAAAAAAGATGTAGCTAGATAGGCTTGTCAGGCTTAATTTAATTGAATCAACTTTTTTGCATATATATGGTTGGTCCAAAGAAACTCAAAACCATAGATTACACAGAAAATTAAGGCTGTTTGCAGAACATATTTGTTATATTCATTGCTAAGTTGAAACATAAACAGTTTCTCTATTTTGTTAGTGTGGCTAAAACGAAATCTCAGACATCTTTACACCAGGAATCTCTCACTGCAGGAGAGCTAAATGAATTTCCCCAGTGGGGACTGAGCTCCTGTAAGATAATTCACTCCTGCCTTTATTGCATTTACTCTCGTCTCAGCTATCTGAAGCTTTATTAGTTTGTTTCAGTCAGGCTGCACTTCTCAATTTGATATTTAAAAAAACAAAAAACGTCCATCGCAGATAATTACTGTTAAAATTACCACAACCTCAACAAATCATATAAATTTTCACATGTCCTGAGGGAAATGGACCTCTGATTGATCAGATGCTCAGGAAATTGAGTCTAAATAAATAATGAAGCATAGAATCATTTTGGACTGTAAGGTAAATACAATGTTCTCTCAAGAGTGCTTTAAATAAAAGAAATCTTATAGTCTCAAATGTATTCTATATATAGGTTAACGGTCAGTTATGCTGCGGAAGTTGATTGGAGTGCTGCTGTCACAGCATGACTCAGATGGACACAACATTGAAGAAAATAATAATGACAACACAACAACAGCAGCCAAAAATATCAGCCAACAACACCAAAAGAACATTCAAAACTGTTTCATTAAAATCATGTGCGATCAATAATCCTAAATTCTCTAGGACAAACAAACTCATTTACCTTTAATGCTAGCATAGCATCAAAATCCTACCATTCTGCAATTCTCACAGTTTAATGTGTAACATCCCAAAAAACTGTATATTCTACTACCTGGGCCTGTTTCATAAAACAAGTTTACCAAATAAGCCAGGCTTATGGCAGATAGTCTGACTTATTTTAAACCAAATTAACTGGCAATAAGTCAGACTAACTAAAATAAACCTGGCTTATTTGGTAAATGTGTTTAATGAAACAGGCCTCTGGTCTCATGGCATAAACCAGGAATAGGCAACATCGGTCCTTTGAGTTTATCCAACTCTGAAAAAAATCCTCACCAGCCTGTAGCCTTAGTAATCCTGAAGACCTTGATTAGCTTGTTCAGGTGTGTTTGATCAGGGTTGGAGTGAAACTCTGCAGGACATCGGCACTCCAGGACTGACTTTGCCTACCCATAAACGTACTTTGGTGCACTTCTTAGCGAGACATGAAATACATACCAATAAGTACATATCACTGCAGTTTCCAAAAGAATCGAACACTAGAGGCAATACAACTCAGACATCTTTCATTCCTTTTCACACAAATGTACAGAGTTACGATTAATAATGCATAATTTTCACACAATTGCTTGAAGAATGTCATGTGACTTCAAAACAATATTAATATGGTGGGAGAGCTGAAAACTGATGCCTTTAAATGTTAGCATCGCACATATACAGCTTCATATCTATGGGTTTTCATAGACGGTTTGTTTGGTAGCTCACGGAGTACAGAGATGTACTTGAGAGGCAAGGAGCTCTGAAATGAACATGCCTTTTATACAGTTTTGCATTTGTTCACACTATTGGGTTGGTTTAGGGCTGGATTTGGATTTCCAACATTATAGAGTTTTAGCAACAGCCCAGGGATATTTAACGTAAAAAACACAGTAATGCATACCTATTTATCTATAAAAGTAATAAAAACATGCCTGGGTTCTGTGTTTTAGCACAACTCAGTGGACATTTCTCTTTGAAACTGTGGTGAAAAGTACAGGGCGCAGACTGACTTTCTAAACAAAAACATGGCAAACTTCCCTTCACTGTCCACTTTGATTTCCCATGGGGAACAAGAAATGCTGTTGTGTTGTGGCCTAAATACAAAATGCTTGATCGTCACGTGATTCACGCAGAGTCTAAATAGTTCCAGGAAGTTCTTGGCGGGCAATTCAAATATATAGTACTAGAGAGACAGAACTGCAATTTTTGGTAATAAGTATTCGATACATGGTTTGATTTACAATTTGTACATACTACGCACGTTTGAGTATTATATTTATGTAATAACAGCATTGTTGATTTTTTAAAATAAAAAAATCTGCTAATATTTACTTACCGTTACCTGCCTATTGTGTTCTTACACTGTTGTGTTAATTAAGTCATGTTCATTGTGGTTTAACTGATTTAATGGTAACTGAGGGCCAAACTAATACCGATGACTAATTTCATCTTTATGACGTTCAGAAAAGACAAGACAGGAGAGCGACAGGTGACAGGTGATTGTCAGCGCACAGCACAGCAGCAGCAGCATGATGAAAATCCACCAAAAAAGCAAAAATTTTAAATTTAAGTGAAATTGAATTAAAATTCTTCATGTTTTCATCTTTATCCCCCATGCGCTTCACATGCGCCAGAACCCATTTGACTGCTGACTTAGTTTTGCGTCAAATCCGGCGAATTTCCATAGGCACAATCGTAGCTGAAATAAAATGTATACATGAATGTAAACACTTAATGTCTACCAGGTCTTAATGTGATAGAAGGCTATTAAACCTGCTGCAGTCTGCCAGTGTTGTTAAAATAAAACCACAGAAGACAAACTAATAAAACTGTCACTCACTGCTCTTGATTAAATAACTTTTGTAACTTTATTGCTACTTAATTTATAGCTGTATTTCGTGTGTACAGCGAGGACTATTTTTTTATATTTATATTGTTATTTTACATTTGATTATTTAGTTTCTTTAATATTTTTGTTTTGATGATATTCTTTGATAATTTATTTATGATGATGTTTACATGCAGATTGTTTTAAATTAATTTAAATGCACTAAATTAGTGCGTAATAATCCAATGATATGCTTTAATGTACATGGTAATTAGTTTAAGATGTGCCAATGATATACAATCTTATTCTTTAAACGTCTTTAAATGTCTTACCTTTTAAAAGTGCACCATAAATGGCCTGTTCTGTTGTAACTCTATGGCGCTGCTGCAGTCGGCGCTAACTTCCGGGAACTATTGAACTCCCCCATGATCCGCCATTGCTGTAAAAAAATGGTCCATTGGAGTTGTCGCAACTCTCTCCCTGTATGGCTCTGCTTTGCTCATGGGTGCACACTTATTTAACCAATCACCTGCTTCATAAATGTCATGTGACTTGAATACTCTGGAAGCACATGACATTTCAAGTCTGTATGTCAAATGCAGCAGACAGTGGGAAATTTAAATCAAATGTAACATAAACAATGCCAATTGTTAGAAACAAATTGTGTAGATACAGCTTCTATGCTAACTAGCCAAACTTTAAGCCCTGGTTCTGCCTAGCACGGTAGGTTTTTATTGGTTCATCAAATCCTTTATATTTTCTTAGCCCACACACTAGCTCCCCGCCGACATCTTCCATGTACTAATGTTCAGTGGGTAATGTTTTCAGTAAATGCATGAGGCAATTTGTGATTGTTTAGTAAATTTTTCTCAACAGTGATCTTTAAATTAGTAGTCTGCTGTCACATTTTTGTTCTTGCTAAGTGACTGTTGTTTCTGAGAAGCCTGTGGACTGATGAGTTGACAATGTTTAAATAAAGAGGCCCAATATCTTCTGGCATCTTGACATGCTCTGGAATCAAAAACTTAATGTGTCTTAGTAATAAAAGGCTGCATGTGATTTCAAATTATGCTGCAAGTTTTCTATGTTAATGGGACCATTACACACTGACCTCAATAAGGGAGTAATTTTAGAGGAATGAATTAAAACTGCACTTTAATGAAAAATGAATGTGTAATGAAGCTTGGCGAGTCTATCATGCCAACAGTCCTAAAGCACGGAGTGAGCGATTCTGACATCCATCATCCACTCTGCAATTTAACACGTAACCTTTTCAGTTCATGCCACATCAAAACCCTCGCTTTGACATGATTACATTTGCGGATATGATTTTGTGTCAGTAAATGGGATTGAAGATGGGAGGGAGGGTTTTTAAATGGCTCATGGGTAAAATAATATAGCGTGTGATGCATGATATTTCACTTTTTTAAGTTTATATGTCATCAGTGCGCAGTAAAACTATATACTTCTTTATAT
>JAUYWG010000032.1:16239504-16255231 GCA_034779775.1 Enteromius afrohamiltoni
AACCAGTCTTAAGTCGCTGGGGTATATTTGTAGCAATAGCCAAAAATACATAGTATGGGTCAAAATTATAGATTTTTTATTTTTTTAGTAAAGATCATGTTCCATGAAGGTATTTAGTCAATTTCTTACCGAAAATATATTAACAAGAATTTTTTTATTTAGTAATATGCATTGCTAAGATCTTCATTTGGACAACTTTAACTGTGATTTTCTCAGCATTTAGATTTTTCTGAACCCTCAGATTCCAGATTTTCATATAGTTGTATCTCAGTCAAATATTGCACCATCCATCCAAATCATAAATCACTGGGAAGATTATTTATTCAGCTTTCAGATCATGTATAAATCTTAATTTTGAAAAATTAACACTTATGACTGGTTTTGTTGTCCAGGGTCACATATATGTCATGCTCAGTCAAAGGCAGAGACAAAAGGTAATGTAAAAACAGGTAAGTTTATTTTTACACAGCAGGATTTCAACAAGGCTGAGGAGATGATAGCAGGTAAGCAACAATGGTGAGTATAGCAGGTGGGTAAATCAACTTTCGTTCAAGCAATAGTGATATTCAGTCTCAGTGTAGAGAAAGTTAGAATTCTCAATCTTTGAATGATTGGCAGGTAGATCGACAGAGGCGGGAAGGTTTTTGGCTCTTTAGAATCAGCGATTCAGGTAAATGATGCGGGCAGATAGAAAGTCAGAGATCCAGAGCGTTTGCAGACAAACACAGGGAAACAATCTTGAGCTCAGCCATCGAGTGAATGGCTGAGCTAGACTATATGGTGCGCTGGTGGAGACAGGTGTTAGTACTCAGGTGATTGTGATCGGGTGAATGGAACTGATCCGGGAACTGTTGATTGTGACGAAGTGAGTTTGTTTGTGACTGATCCAGGGACAGGTGACTGTGACGTTTTGACAATATATATACACTTACAAATGTAATTACCTGTTTATTATTGCAATTAATTATATACAATTAAAATATGATTTATTTGCATATATAATTATATAAAAGTATTATATTTGTATATAATAATTATTAATTAATTAATTAATTAACATGGTTATATATATCATAAAAAAATTCAATAATAAAATGTAATATTAACTAATTATTAAAAATGTATGCTATTTTAATATGAATAATAATTAAATACTATACAGTTTCATATATTCAATATACAATTTCCTAATATATATATATATAATAATAATATGACAATATTTCTTAATAACTTAATTAAATAACAATACTTTAATTTAAACATTTAATTATTTTGTAATGTATTACTTCAAGTTACTGCAAGTATGTCTTCAATGTGAATGATTAAATATAAGTACTGTGCTTAATTTCACATTCAATTGTAAAAGGAGCCATGGGGTTTGGCCAGCGCTTGAGGCTAAACTAAAACCAGGCACCTCGCAGGATGTGAGAAGCCAAGGAGAGGTCAGGAGCGCAGAAGCTGTCATGGAGAAAGAGGGCAGGGTCATACAGCGGTGAATCAAGGTTCCTGCCATGATGGAGGGATTAAGTAACTTTCAGTGGAATGGAATTATCCATTAAGAGAGACAGCAGGCAGGCAGGCCGAGCTTTCAGAAGACAGCACTGTAAATCAAATGAGTCCAGGGCTTATCTCCTCACCTGACCACCAGGGCCTCCTGAGCCCCTACAAGGTCACCTGAAATGATGGTGTGACTGGAGAGGCTGAAGGAATATGAGGTTTACTAAAGATCTGGGCCATGCTCAGGTTGAGAATTGTGCCCGCAAGGTCAAAAATCCCAGCACGGCATCATTCTACATTCAAAATCAGACTCTGCTGTCTTCATCCACACCTGCCCAGGAGAAAGGTTTGACTGTCTGCCTGGCCAGAGCCTTATCTTCCTCTTTTAAGTATTTGCTATCCTTTCAATAGGCTGCACATCTATGCATTCCCTCTCTCTCTCCGTCAAGGATGTGCTTTACAGCTGTAATCTTCTCGAGCCTGTCCTTCAAAGCCACCAGAGGCCCTATGTCAGCCCGGCGTTCTGGTGGAGAGGAGCTTTAAAAGGGTAATGATGTCCATAGTGTGGGCAGAACGTTGTTTTTCATTGGTGTGCTGGCGCCCAGGGGGTGGTGGGTTTATGAAAATGCCTGTCGCTGATGCACGGAGTGTTCAAAGTTGATTGATTTCAATGACACAGTGAGTGACCCTAAACCTTGCACTTCTACAAGCCCCAGGGCTTCTGCCTTCTTCTAATGGGCTTGGATAGAATTCTGTCAACACATTATCAACAGCATTACAAAAAAAACAACACTCGCTTCCAACAAGTTCCAAGTACTGCTGTTTAAAGGTTTCTACTTCTATATTAAAGGCTTAGATGCACTCACAGACCTTTGTTCATTTATAATGAAAATTAAACTGAAGCTCCGATAGGGAAAAAAGGTAAATGTATGATTCTAATAGCAAAGTACAATGTCTGATTTTTGTGTCTTTCAGTATGCATTGACTTGTTTCTTGTCTCTCCCTGAATGCAAAAGCTGAAGTAATATTCATGAGGTTTGAGGAATATATAATATGTGGTACTCCCAGAATCCACCTCATGCAGGGTACAATATGTACTCCATGCTATATATCAGTTTTATAAACCCTCTCCTCAGGGCCCTAGAATCAGCTAGTATCGTGCTCCATCATCCAGACTTTAGTCTCTCACTGCTTGCTTGGTCTCTCATGGCTTGGCTTAAAAATCCACTGCCTTTAAAACTGTATTTTCTCATTTATATATTTTGATGTAATCAAATCAAATGTAAATGTAAAAACAAGAGTAATAAGAACCTGCAAAAAATACAATATATAACAATACTATCCTCCTAAGACCCTGCATCCTCATATGAGGACTTCATATTAAATACAGTGAATTTCTCTAAGACTCTACACGGCACAGTTTTATGTCTGGATGTCCTGTAAAGAACACATTCAGGGTTTTTCAGAGATACCAAATGATTGGATGTTTCATCATGATCACTCCTTAGTCTTCAAAATGTCTGAAATTAGTGTAGTGACACTCTTATGGAAATATGATTTATATTAATTTGTGTCATAAATCTACATCTCAGGAAAATGTTATGGGGTTTCAGATCAAAATATGACTTTTTCTTATGAAACAGGACATTGATCTGATGTCCTCATATACAGTAGATACTGGGACTAAAATCATGTTTATAATGCAATTTGGTAGACATAAATGAATAGGGAAAGAAATTATATTTCAATATTCTATTAAATATTATTAGGACAATCTGGTCAGTTATTACTCCCATTATTTCACTTCATGTAAAACCTTGCAGAATCTCTCGAGACTTGAGAATAAATATGTTTTACAGGATACGTTGAATAACACTGTTTCCACAAATCAATAAGCTGATCCTACATCTTTTTGTGCTGCACCATGACTGTGTTTGTTATTATGCTTTGGTCATCTGTCAGCTCGCTTCCTATTGGATATCGTTTCCTTTCACGTTATAATCTCCAGATCATATGCGCGTTTGGCCTCAGGGTTCCCCCTACACATCAGGATTTCAGATCGTAACACACATCACACCACAGGAAAATCCCATAAGATAATCTTTAAAACCACCAGGATAATCAGGAGATTACCTAGTATTGTCAGAAGGGGAGAAGTCAGCCAAAAATCCACCCGATTATCTTGTGGTGTGTACCCAGCCTAACATTTGTTTTCATCACAATACTGGTATTTGCGGCATTATTTAACGGCCAAAAAGTACTTTGCACCTGTCCTAAGAAGATCACCTGCACCTGATGAGCATAGGCACTCCTTAATTGCTACTATGCTCATTTGTGCTGTGCTTGTTGTATTGCTTTGGTCAGTATGTAAATGAGATGCTGCATCTGTGTTCTTTAATTTGCGCATTGTCAGTAAATCACCCGCAAAAATTAACATGCCCATCGGTGCTGTTTTGAAAGTGTGCTCTCACACTAATGTGCCCTGTTTAGTAAATCTGGCCCTTAAGCTAAATAGAAAACTAGCTGATCAGAAATTCATTCTGAATCTATTCTGCTGACATCAGATTAGTTGCTTTGGAGGGCTTTTTTTTAAAATTATGTTTTATTTAAATTTCAGTATGTTCCTCACACTAATCTTTCATACGGTTTCAGAAAACTGGGAGTGCAGTACATGGGCTTCTTCTATAAATAATACTTTTATCCTGCTTTTTTTTACCATATAAAAGAGCACACTGCTATTAAAATCTGTTTTCTACCTCTAATATACTGACAGCCCCCATAATAATGGTGGTTAAAAAACAAACTCACATGAAGAATTAAAGCTCATCACGAGTCGCTTCGCCACAAGCAGAAGTATACTAATATATAGAGTCATTCATGCAAACACAAAACACCATCATGTTAACACACATAACACTTAAATAATGCAATAAACATTCATTAAACAATAGAAGATGTAACATAAATCCAAATGTACATAACCTTTACATTACAAAAACAATTGAAAAACATGATTATTTAATGATCATGCTTGATAATCAACAATATCTTCTTTTGTGTTCAACAGAAGAAAGAAATTCGTACAGGGTTAGAACTTAAGGGTGAATTCTTCTTCAAGTTAAGTGTGGAATATTCCTTTAAAGGCAATAAGCGACATCACAACTTTAAATTTGTTCAGCACTCATTCCTGACTGGAACATTTTCTCCGTAAGCTCCCTTCTCTCCTCAACTCTATTCACCCTTTCAGCCAGCCCTGATCCTGATCAACACATTTCTCCATCTCTACGTACATCCTCCTCATCACCTTCCTTTCCTCCCCCTCTTATCTCTCTCTGTTCACAATCAGTGCGGTTTGACGATTGCCACCCAGCCCACGTCTGCGGAGCAGATGAGGGCTCAGTCTGCTTCCAGGTTCTGAGTGTCAGTTCGTTGTGTGTGTGATGTATGTATGATGATGCATGAATGTGGGCTGCTGCTGATTGAGAAGAGTTCCTGCGCAGACAGGAATTTGATGCTCTCATCCCCCCCAAAAAAAGTTGCATCCCCTGGAGCTGATAGTTTTCAGGAAATACATTTGGAGCAGGAAATACACAGACTAGCCTCTAATGAGGCCCGGTGTGAGATATTGTCATTTGTCTTTCCGCCTGCGCAGGTTTGTTGTGAACGGTGCAGTGTTGTCATTACTGAGACACATTAAACACTATCAGCAGTGACTGACAAAGCAATTATCTCTTTTGCTGCTCCACAGTGTATTAATAAGTAAGTGCTAATAAGCAAACATAGCTGTTTTAATTTTAGCAGAGCGAGGGGAAAATACTTACCAGTGAAAACATAATTTCCTAAATATTTATTTTTGTATTGTTTACCAGTAAAATATCTAAACATCCTTGAAACTGAATACATTTACTTCGTTTAATAGTACATACTTCGTCTGTAGCACAAGTTAGGCGAGTTTAGAACATTTCTGCGTACTGAACCAATGAAACATGTTGCATAGTTAAGTGCGTGTTGATATTAAACACACTCACAAACTTCTCTAAGCACTTTCCCCAGAGAATCTCTGCTGCCATTTGGAAGTGCGTCCACGTTTATATATATAAAAAAAAAACTTATTTTGATTGTTTCACTCACAAATACACTGGAGTTCGTACTGACACCTAAAGGCATGGATGTAGTATGCTGTAAGAACAATAAAAAAGATGCTCAGTTCCAGCTAAGGGTGTGTGACCGTTTTCAACTAAAAACTGGATGTTTTTTGGTTCACTAACACAGTGTAAAAATGGGTTTCAAAGGGTTCAAAGTTTAAAGTTTTTTAAAATGGTACCATTATTGACTCAAACACAAATTTGTAAATACGAAATACGGTGATGTACATGTATATTACATGTTCTATCTATAGAAATTGTACTGGACAGGTGTGCAGTTCTTTTCATGACGGACAAATATCGTTTTGGCAATGCACATACACAAAACTTTTCAAAAACGCGAATGAAAAAAAATTCAGTTTATTACATTGTTGTTGCATGTACCTGTAGATAAAACAGCTTTTGGGTCATTTATTAGACTATTCATCTCCTATGAGTGTACATGATGTTAAACATATTTTTGTACTTCATGCACTGTAGCCATCATTAGTTTTTTTGTTTTTTGTTTTTTAGGAAAACAAAGGTATTTTTTTGTATTACTGAGTCTTGTGGTATTTTTAATCATGAGAAGAATTCATCTTTGGTTAGACTTTGATTGCAAACCTTTGAATGTTTCATGTGTTTGGAAAATATCAGCTATTAAAAAAATATATATAATATGACTGATTTGTTGGGAGAAGCCTGCCAGGATTTTAAAAGAGGAAATAAAGATTTCTCTGGAGAGAATCTTTAAAACTCAGCATTCTGTATTTCTCCATTAAGCTGTCAAAGTAGTTTTGTGATATCACGCTCTTAACGTTCCATCTCCAAGTCCAGGAAGCTCCTGAGGTTTGGTGTTCCGATTCACTTTTGCTGTCGATGTCCCCTTAACCACATACTCATCTGTCTTCATTCTGTTTCTGGGACTTCACTTATCCTTTCAGCGAAGATCTGTCAGGATTCAGGGAAAGAGGTCATGTGGGATCCTGGGTAATTGGGAAATTAAAATTTCTTGCATGTGAGCACAGTAAGGTACTGGAGATGCTGTACGACAGAAACCCCACGAAATCTGAGATGAGTTTAATTGGATTCATACATTTATTGAAAAGGAAAAATGGCCAATTGCTAGTTGGAATCGATCACGGAATTGCTTTAAAGTGTCTGTTCCTATTTCTTTTCTGTCAAGTTGATGCACTTGGCCAGAGATGCGGCAATCTTTTTGATAACGGCCAAAAGGACCAGCCTGAACTGTGTTTGAGGACACAGATTCTTGGTTCTGACAGCATCTGTAAAATCAAATCTATACATCATGGCAGCTCTTGTCAGAGGCTTGCTTGTCTGCCACCCGTGAGTGGCCAGAAGGAAGCTCGGAATATAAATTCCCAGCCCTCCCTGTGACACAGCTTCATATTAAAATTGCATGATGGTAGCATGATGGAACTGCAAGGGTCTTTCCCTTTGGAGACATCTAATAATGTCACCCTGCAACATTTATCACATCACGACAAGTCTGTTCATTAAATCTGCCATGTGATGTCTCCGCTGTCTCCGTATCTCCCTCCCTTTTCCTCTCTCGTTGTTACCCCAGGTGGGACACAGGATTACTAGAATAGCTAAAAACAGCCCAGGCCCGGCACAGTGTGGCCTGGATCTGTGCTCGCTCTTTGAAGGCTGAGCTGAGGGAAGCGGCCGTATCAAACATAATGAGGCCTGAGTTATGTGGGCCACTCACCGTTTTTATGTCATTTTTAATTGCTGTTGCAGGCATGGCCTCTTCCCAGATTCCCTGGGCGGACGACCTCATATGGCAAAGGACAATTAAGTGCCATTTTGTCAGAATTTACGTCTTCATCGGCCGTTAGAACAGCCAAAGATATGTCATGATTGTATTTTTCAAGTGGGGAATCTAATTGGTCCATTATGCTCTGACAGGAGACATTTGTACGAGCTGATGTGCTTTTACCACTCCCGAAAAAGCTACCTTGTTAAAAGCATTTTTTTTTTTTATCACTAATTTTGTAACAGAGCATTTTTTTGTGTTTATATGTGGCCAAATTAATTGGAATTTAATTTGGGCAAATAGAAAAATGACAGCCTAGTGCTCTCACGCAAAGACATTTTTTTATCTGTGATTTACTCAAAATAATGGCTGCAAATAATAGAAATAAATATCCCTGTAAAAAGAGTCGACTCTTTCTTTTGAGAGACAATAACTTTATACACAGTGCACTTTCAGATTTATAACTTTGCTGGATGTTTTCATTCACTTACTGTACACACTGCACGAAAGGTCATTTTCAAAAATCTATAATGGGGCGTTTTAATGTGTGTTTTTCTATTGCATATATTTTAAAACCATAAAAGTATTGTTTAAAAACATTACACTTTCTTATAAGTTTTGCAAGTTCACTTTCTCCTTTTCTTGTCACACTTAAGTCTCTGCATATCTTCCTGCTCCGCCTGCCCTTGTTTTTATCAGTCTAATCACTAATGAGCAGTAATACCCAATGCAACTGTTTGCCGGTCGATGTCTCTCATCACAATAGTAATCAGTTTTTACAGCACTCATCGGCCGAGTGGTTTCAGCTTGCGACTACCTGGAGTCTAATCAGATGTAATCAGAAATGGCACGCTGATAATGAACACAGTACGATCAATGTCCTCCAGTAGCGAGGACAAATCATTAGGGGAACATAATCGTTAACTTTGACAACATTAAAAATTGATAATTTCATTTGCACCTTGTGAAAAATTGGGAGAGCAATATCCATGTCTGCAGCCCCACTTGTCATTGCAATCTCATTTGAATAAACAGCACCAGGTAAGGCAACAGCATCAGAGCGCAGACGACTGCTGCCAGCACTCTCCAAAGTGTGTTAAGAGACAAAATTATTGCGTAAAACGTGATTACGTGTTAATCTCCGGCAAGTCTGGTGTATTTTTAAACCCTACCGCTGAGGTCAGACAGTCCCTTTCGTGTGCTTAAGTGCCCAGCAGAAGTTGGCCAGCATGGCAGAGACTAAATGTTCCCATTCAGGGTGTGAGATGGGCAGGAAGGATGGAGGTCTACTCCTGCTGTTTGATGAATAGCTGTAAAATCAATGCGGATGGGCTCTGACTGTAGGGATTGATAGTATTATCAATGCCCTTTTCCTTACCAACAGATACATCAGCTGGCTTTAAGCACTGAAAGAGAGGTAGACAGCATCTTTGTGTGTGTTTGTATTTGTGACTGTCAAGCTGTGTTTGACCGTATCTATATTTGACATTTCAGATGTAAGCATCTCTTATCTTACAGTATCTGCCTGTGTATGTACAACATGTTTCATGTTTCTTCATGAGCCTTGAATATTCTGTTCTTAAGATAGCGAGCACACAGTGTTCTTCTCACTTTAGGCATACAGTTCATGCAGTTTTAGACAGACTGATAGTGAACATGATGCTATATGTATCTCTGGTGGAACAAAACGGAATCTAGTGAAGTCGAGGCCATAGTCTTATGGTTTGCTTTTAAGATTTCATAAGCTACAGTGTTCATGCAGATTTAAATGTGGCCCATGGCATTTTGTGAAGCTGTTTTCACTTCTCCTTACCATTTGCTGCTCATATGTCATATTTTTAGTTAATGAGTTGGAGAGTAATTAAATTAAATGATTTATTATTATTATTTATGGCATTTATTTTTTATGAGTGGTATTTCAAGCATTGATTTTTATAACCACTTACTCCACACAAAAATTAAATGTATTACTAACAGCAGTTATATGAATTTCAGTTTTAATTTTCAGTTTATCCACATTCATACAAGCCATTAAAAATGTCTTAAACATGATTTATACACATTTATTTTTATGAACTTGAGTAATAATTTTAATGAGCTATTTTAAAGTGCTACTGTGAGAAATCCAAGCAGATGCAGTTCTATTTTTTCTGCCAGCCTTAAAACAATGCATGCTGTTTTGCACTTTCCTTCCCTTCTGCGCGAGTCTCTGTCAACGTCCATCTGAGCTCATCTCCTCAGGAATAATGTGATTCTGCCGCACTTTGTTAGAATCAAACTCGTCTGTCTGATAAGCATACAACTAAATGCCAGCCTCTAGAATCCCTATGAAACAAAACAATTAAGCCCATATTCATTATGAAGCTCCATCTCAATAAGTGTCTGTCTATGTGATTATGAATTTTCTATTATGAATAAAAGGCCTATGTTTAAATGGCTGTATATTTATCAAGTGGTAAATGTCACTGTAGACATGCACAGCAACCTAGAATCTGATTATGACATTAAGGCATTAGTGGAAGGCGGGGACATGACGAAAAGCAAATGTGGTTTTTAAGAAAAGTCAACATGAAATTAAATTGCATTCAGTTTATTTTCTTAGTGCATGTTCCCGGTCCGATTCATCAGCTTCTTTTGTGTATTCATTTGTATGCATTGTACAAACACAAGGCATTCATGAAGGTTAAAGAGGTCGTAAGTATTACATCTACCACTTGACCTTCTCCTTAAACCCTAAAATCCATTAGACCGAAAACCTTCATTAATTATTTACCATCCAAAACCCTTTTTAAACACACAACTTGCCCTGAACGGTACCTCAGTGAGAAATGGGTTTTCAGAGGGGTGCAATTTGAAAGAAGAAAATCTGGCAGGTGTGGGTGTGTGATATATTTTGTCCATTTCTGTCAGGTATTATGGAGCATTAAATACATTAAGGTTTGGTAACCTTGAGCAGAACGCTGAGTTAAGGAACTGTGCCTGAAGCCATCCCTCTTCACCAGCCCAAGTGATGGAGCAGAGGCTGCTTCATTAGCCCCCATTCCAGTCCCCTGACAGCTTTACACACACACTCACACATATATCTTAGCGTATGTGCATACACATCCTCCTAAAATATATATTGCGCTAAAGTGTCATTGGTGCTGAACGGAATAGATTATCTGCAGAAAAATTCAGAGCTGCCTTATTAACACTTTAGAGCAAGTAAAAATGTGCCATCTACTCTGCAAGTGACACAACGCTTGCATTATAATCGATAAATCTATGAACGCTCTTCCGGCGCAGACGGCTTTGTTCGCTTGCATTATAAAACTCCCACTGTTTCTCAAACACAAACAGACTTCTGAATAGAAAGGGATTCCTGATATCAATAATTCACGGTAATCCTGCCCTTGTGAAATGAAATACGGAGGTCTGGATTAGCCAAATTCTGGAATGTTTTGAGGAGGGTTTGACCGTTATTGTCTTGGCCTGCCCTGGTGGTTTTATTGTCAACCCTGCTCGCGAGAGATAACAACTACAGCTGCCATTCTGTTTGATATACAAAGAGAAATATATTTATACGCTGGCATATGAATGGAAATATGAATATCCCAGTGCCAAGTACGGGGTAAGCAGTTCTGTGAAATTAATGATACGCCGCAGATCTGTTGTGCGAGAGGGTTCATATTTCAGCCAGTCTGTGCTGATATTCTCTCGAGCACTTGAGCTACATTTTTCAGGATACAAAACCTTGCTAACACCACAAAGAGCCTGACGAGAAAAAAAAACCAGCAAGTGTAATATGAAATATGATTTCATATTTCGGCAGTTGGAATGTCACTACATGGATGCTGGATTTTTCGCCTGTAGGTGGAGAGACAACAAACAACAACAGCAGCAGCAGCAACGACAGCATTGCCCTTCAGACTAGAGCCGCCCACTATTTATTAGAGAGTGAACACGCACCAACAAATGGCTGTGGGGATGTTTACAATTCCTCTAACAAAACCAGAAGAAAGACTGATCCGCAGTCTGCCCCGCACTCTCTCCTCTCTCCATTAATGATTGCTCAGGTAGAGGGAGGGAAAGAGTGATGGATGCCGGCCGATGGCGTCTCTCCCCTCTCCTCTGTGATGGAATGGGAAAAGTCAGCGTTTGCCTGTGGATTGAGCTGCGGGTGATTAAATAGTCCAGTTAGTCCACAAAGTCGTTAAAAACATTAAGTGCTGGGTAATTAATCAGAGGCGCCGGGCAAATGAGTAATTGATTTGCCATTAAAAAAAGCCTTTCTTGCTCTTGGTCCACCTAGAGTGCCGTTGTTGTTTTTTTGGTAAGCCCAGCCTCTTTTGATACTGCATTCTCATTCAACATCAATTAAGGCATCTCTCATCAGGGAAAATATTAACTCCTTATTCCTCTGTATGTGTTGACTGATGCTCGTCGTTGGAGCGAGATTAAGGTTGAGAATAAGGAAGGTTGGAAATAGGTTAGAAAAGATTAAAAATGTAGTATTGATTAAAAAAACCTGTTTTGTTGTCATACTCTTATTGTTATTGTTTACATTTGAAGGTAAAATTAAGTTTAGTATTTCAGTATATTGCACATTATAAATTGTGCTGTCAAATGATTCATCGAGATTAGTCGTATTTATTATTTATATAAATACACACACAAACAGTATGTATTACAATATACAGTATTTATTAAAAAAAATTTACATATATTAAACATATTTCTGAAATATATACATGCATGTGTGTGCACACACACATTTATTATGTAAACAAAATGTTTTATTTTTGATAAAACGTATCACAGCACTAATTATAATGCAAACAATTTAAGTGATATTTTCACAATTAGATTAAAAATGCAACTTAATATTTTTTAATGTATTTTGTGGTGCATTATATGAACTTTTTCAAACTAATTTCGGGTAGAAGGGCTGACGATTAGTCTCAGCTGGCACCGTTTCCTTTCCTTCCTTATCTCGTTTTTGCATTCCCACCACCTTCCCCTTCTCTGTTCGCTCCTTCCCCGGGGGGCGCGCAGGGTTCAAGCCGGACTCCGAGCCACGCCCTCCTTGGGGCTCTTGCTACTGGGGCTCGGGGTTCACCGAACTCCCGGCTCGCCCCCAACAGCACGCCAAACATGCTATTTTATTACGACTAATGAGGAAGTGCGAACACGTGAAATGGAAATACTTTTACACCTGTAATCCTGCAATTGATTTTTGTAATATGTCTAGTGAGTATTAAACATTCATCTTCTTACAATGAGTCAAATCAATAGATTTGTAAAACCCATAAATACTAAATTAAGTAATACTAAACCCATAATACTAAATTGTGGTAAAATTTACACTCATGAATTGAAAAGGGCATAACGGTTATGGGATAAAATGCAAAAAAAATTCACACTGCCTCTCAGACAGTAAAGCCAGCAATTAAAAGTCATAGATTTGAGTAGTATTTATACTAATATTAGTATCTAATATTTAATTTGACCTAATGCAAAATATTTAGGCAATGATATCCACATAGCGCTATACTCTTACTACACCTAAACATCCATTTTTTTCTACATTATTTCTCCAAAGGAATTTTAGTAGAACATCTGAAACAAAGTTGATAAACATACCTGAGACATTCATTCAATCTCCTGAGCTCTGAAAGAGCAACCTCTGAGCAATAACACTGTACTCTGGGACCAACTCGTTCTCAATGTTTGTGTTAACCAAATGAATCAGCAGACCGAAATACTGCGGAGCCACTATACACTATTCTAATTGAATTAGACAGTCATCGTGGAGAAGACAAAAAGAGTGGCTCTCAACTGGGAAAGTCAGACCCCCACACATAAGAAAGAAATGCATTAAGACAATGGTCTTTATGAAAGTGGGGTTTTGCGTGTGAAACATACAGGCTTTTCCATTTTCTGCTTCTATGTGATCATGCTTTGTTTGACCTATAATGTGTAATAATTATGTTTAAACAGCATGCTTCACCCCCCAAAGTGATATTGATTCTTTCATTTGAGTGAATGGGTTGAGTATTGATTATGAAAATCATCCCACAAAATCTTAGATTAATCACTCCATCTGACCACACTCTCTTATACTTTATTTTGCAATAATGTGCAAAATACAGGGTGTAACCAAGCAAAACACAACATGATTCCCAATATTGAAGTTTGCTTCACTTAATGGAATGCAATGGATTGTGAGAGCTGAGTCTGCCTGTCTACCCACCTGCACAGCCAACAAAAATATATTCTACAAATATTCCTCTCAAACGTTCCCATTAAGTTCTGAAAAAGTTGTTTCTTTCTGAACATTCAAAAAGTCTAGTTTTTAAAATTTTTGCAAAAGTTAAAGAAACTTTTATTATTTTGAAAACATGGGAATGATCTCTGAATTTATAAGTGGCAACATAGTAAAAAATCTCTTTCCCTGGCGTTGACAGGATTTTCCCTCCTTTTTTAAGCTCATGCTTCCCGTCATTCCCGCCATTCAGCTTTCAGTGTTTTCAGTCTTTGCAAATTCAAAACTTGCCACCAGAAGAAGCCTTACAGTACGTCAGACTTGGTTGTGAAATGCCATTGGCTTTTTTGTGTCTTGTGACCAATTGCATCATGCTAATGTACAGGAGTATCTTTTTTTTAAATGAGATGTAAGGGCATTAATGAAGTGGGATCATTTCCAGAAATTATAACCTTATGTTTTACTCTCTTCTTCACATAAAGGTATTGTATGGTTTCAGACCTGGAATGCAAAATGACTTGGTTGTAATGCTTTATACTGCTTCTTTTTTGTTTGTTTTGTCAGTTGTTGCAATAAATACCTGTGACTGTACTTTTATTTGCCTGCTATGTGTTTTATATTGTTCAGAAGTGAGTAGGTGTAGGGTAGGGATGGGGTTAGGGGATCCAATTAAAGAATTCATATATATGAAATGATGTATTTTTTTTCACAAATGCATGCAAACCATTAAATTAAAGCAAATAACTGAAACCAGTGGAGGACCATGCATGTCAAAAAATGATGCTAAATGGGTAAGTGTCTAATAGTGATGCAAAGGGTCCTGAACAAGCGTCAAAATGTGACAAGTTGGGAGTGAGAATGTGTTGCTGCCTAATGCTACAGAATTAAATGTTGATGCTTAAAGTAATATATGACCAAACTTTGGATGAATGTTCTAATAATATTACCAAACGATTTGTTCATAACTTTGAAAGAACCTTTCCAGAAGGTTCTAAGAATGTTTCTTATTAGCTGGGTCTAAAATGAGACCCTGAAAAGAGGCAGAGGCTTGGTTTATGGCCTTAACTGCGTAAACACACACACATACACACTAAACCGAGATGGTAATGAGGAGGCGAGACTCAGCAAGTCATCTGTCGGGCAGTGGGAGATTGTGTTCCCCTCCACTGAGTCCTCTCTCCCCTGCCGCCCTCATTTCCTGCTGTTAGCGCACTCATCAACATTACAGCTCTAAATCCTTAAACACTCCTACAGACCCACAACGCCGGCCGGATCTTTTCTTTGGCTTGACTTTGGAGTCTGTGGGAAGGCCGTTATTTCAGCGATATATCAGTTTGTGCTTCCACACACGCACACACGTCTTCTTGACATTTGTCTTATTTCCCTTAAGGATGTGGTTGGTGGCTGTTTGGTTGGGCCTCTGTGACAGAACTCAGGCGGAGGCAGATAGAATGACAGTGTGTATTGATAAATTGTACACAGAGTGATACGTCTACAAATGCCCGTGACATATAACATCATTATGGTGCTGCTGAGCTGAGCCAGGCATGTCCATCACCTGAAGAGATGCTGTGCGGTGAAATAGCGCCACCTAGTGAATACAGTGATTTAAAGTCTTATCTTTCAACCTCTATTTTCTAAAGGCCTAATAAGGATCTGTAGTTCACTCCTGTATTTAACCGCCTAATATTTCTGGTATGCAAAGCTCACATGCCTGATTGAGTTGTAGTCTTATGTAAATGTCAGTCTAATTTGTGACATACACAATTATGTAAATCAGATGAGCATGCAGTCTCCAGGGGAGGTGCATGAACATCTGGAGCTCTTGGCATAATAGCAAGTTTTGGCAAGTGTTTGTTGTACTGCACCTGCATATAGATTATGACACAGAAGCGCTGTAAAGCATCATAGGCTTCTTTGCTGTTTGTAACTTTAAATATGTTTTTGTAAAATTTATGGGAAGCACTGGTTGTACCAAAGAGTATATATATACAAACCGGAATCCAAAAAAGTTGGGACACTAAACAAATTGTGAATAAAAACTGAATGCAATGATGTGGAGATGGCAAATGTCAATAT
>JAUYWG010000032.1:16255331-16273749 GCA_034779775.1 Enteromius afrohamiltoni
TTACGCACAGAGATTGTTCCAGATTCTCTGAATCTTCGGATGATATTATGCACAGTTGATGATGATAACTGCAAAGTTAGTGTCCCAACTTTTTTGGAGTCCGGTTATATATATATATATATATATATATATATATATACTTTTTCTTATCTATGTTACGCAGAATAAATTCCCTATATAAATTTCTTTGGCCATGAGCCTCTAATTTAGCTTAGATCAATTCAATAAATATGTCTGATGTGACATCTGCACCAATCTTACTTGTGGATTCATAATTTAAATAGAGAGGAATTATAAATTTATGGGGAGAGTTACATTTTTACGAGAGGCAGATTTGTCTCTAATTGGATTCAGGATCCTGCAAAGAGTGGGCTATCGAAGATCCAAGCAATTACCGTAGTGCTAATGATGAGTTCAGGCAGGTGGAAAATATTGCAAATTCCAAAAGCATCTGTTTGTGTGTGTGTGTGTGTGTGTGTGTGTGTGTGTTTTAAAGCAGAGAAGCACACACCTTGAGCATGTATCACCTGACTAGAGCCATGACATTTGATAGATGACTGTTCTGCATCATGTTGTTATGTGTCAGTTTTCATCCCTCAGTAGCTGGAGGGAGCTGTGTACCTGGCTTATATTCACTGTGATCCTGCATCATTCATAACATACTTTAGAGCTCACTTCAATTATACTTGCATTGTGTTTTATCTAATTTAATGTCTCTGTTTATTACCGAAGTGTTGCAGAGGGAGCACAAACACAGCTGGCTGATACACTTTTTGAAACACAGGCATGAAATTAGCATGTTCACCAGCTGTGATATGAAAATACTCACAGTGTGCTTTAATGCAAAGAATAAGCTATTAATAGTCATAATGATTTAACACTATACATGTAAAGGGATTGCAGTAAAATTACACAACACATTGTTTTAACAATCCTGGTCAGGGTTTTCCTCATATAAAGGTTTTTTTAAGTACATGGTGCTTCACCTTGTCTTTGTTGCTTTCTGTGGTATTCTAAGTATTACATTTCTGTAATTGACTTAGCCAGAACCGCATAACAAGCACACTAGGTATGTAATATTTACATACTGAAGTGCAATTGGTCTGCTTTCTTTAAGTTCAACTTAAAATGGCTCCTGTCATACACAAACTAATAACATTCCTTTTTATTCTTTCAACTGCAACGTTTATAATAAACAGGGCCCTCATCAAAAGTGAATAACTGTTATTCTGGGGTATGTCCATTCAGAGTAATCTAGTTTTTAATAATGTACTAAAAACATTTACACAAAAAAAATGATTTATTCATTATTCATGGAATGTTTTAGTTGGAATGGTCATCTAACATTTTTAATGTTACTTGCTTCAGATGTTAAGAAAAATTCAAAAGTAAATTAACGTTTGGAATTTTCTATTTTTCTTTTTAAATTACATATCCAAGGATAAATATATGTAAAGTATATTAAAAAAAAAGACATTTTGCATGTTCAGAGAACATAATTAAATAAGGTTTGGCTAACTTAATAGGACAGTTAGCAAAAATAATTTTTTCTTAGCTAATTTTATTTTGTGCTTGGTCCATTAATCACATCAATCACAAGTTAAAGAAAAAAACATTTAATATAATTATGCAATTATGCATAAGTGTATAAAGATCGATCCACCCATAGTCAATTCTTGTGGGCAGTCGAATGAAAACCTGATATAGCGTTTTATTTACACACAACACCACAGCCTAAAACTTTAAAAGCACTGCTGTTTCCTTCATGAAACTCGATTCTGATCCTAACTGAAAATCAATCAGCCCCTTCCTCAAACAATCAGTCAATCAGCCAACGAGTCAAATAATGAATCCATTAATCAATCAAAAATCCACTCGCCCCTTATCACCTGCTGTGTCATCCAAGTGTAAAGCCTATGAAGGATGGAGAAAGAAAGAGAGAGATTGTATGTGGAAGCTGAGGGTCAGGTGCAGCAGGTCTGTTTCTAGTAACTGATACATTACACATTCAACAAGAGCTCTTTGATAAGCGCAGGAGCTCAGCTTACCGGATGGAGAAAATCCTGTGTCAGTCACATTCAATTGTACATGCATCCCTTATCATAGCCAACACTTCAGCTGAAACGATGTGTGACGGGGACGGAGCAGAATAACTTTCACACACATCGCCATGTAGTGTATACCTATACTGTATCTGCCTGACCTGGAGCTGTAATACACTTCATCGAGACTCGGTATTTCGAGCCAGTGCCTGGCTGTGGTAATAGTGAGCCTGGGTACATCAGCGGGCCAGAGTGCTCTCCCACACAAGTGAGGATCACTGCACAAGGGAACCTGAAAGGTCTATGGAGCAAAGTGCTTTGGCATGACGGCTGCCAAATACAGGGCCTCTTTGCCATCTACTCTGCACAGATCTGGCTTTGTGTGAGAGGTACCAGCTTGTGCCCTTAGAGGACTTGAACCGATAGCCTCATGGGTGGTCTGAAGCTAACTATATACTATAGGAGTGGGAATTATGTGGGAATTTACATTTTTGGAACAAAACGCTTATTTTGAGCACGGCTGTGTTAACAGTGAGCATCTGTTAGATCCACTCTGTCATCTGGTTTAGGTGTAAGGGAATGTGTCAACAGTGTAATTATAAACGCAATTACAGAAATTAACTACAGATATGATTACATACAGGTATTTCTTAAATACAAGTGCACAATCAGTGCATTGTACCAAATTGTTATTTTATTATTCAATTTCATAGCTAGATGATGCATTATACATACCATTACATTTTAATAAACTTTACAAATAATTAAAGTATGCAATATTTACCTTGATTCTATTTTTACTTTTTTCTTCACACATATCATTTACATCTCAAGCGTGCTCTTTGCTAATTAGAAAAGATGCCTGGGGGACATTGCAATAATTGATGCTCCTGTAGAATGCTCCAATAAAAAAATTTTTGCATATCAGAAAAGAAGTGTGTGTGCTTGATCTGAAGAGTACAAAAATACCTTGATCACTATACATCTCCTTTTCTGCTCGTCTTTATTATTTCATCCTCTAGACATAATAGTAGCTGTCTGATATCTTGAGGATCCATCATGTGTGGGTGTTCATTTTCCTTCTCTGTAATTCACTGCAGGTTTCCTTCACCTTTGCTGTCAGTCACCATGCTGAATCCAGTGTCCTTCTTTGAGACTGTAATCAAAGTTACCATCATCATGACACAATTCTCTATCCCTCTTTCCCAAATATAACAAGCATTTATAATTTTTTTGACATGCATACAATGTCTTTATATGGTGACAGTTATGTTGTCAACATACACCTTGTGTATTACTCCTCAAGTGTGCTATTAGTATACTATAAAAAATAGGAAAGTCTACTTTTTATGTACTTCTCAGTACTAAAACTAAAATGACATTTAAGTATACTTGGCTTATACTTGTTTTTTTTATGTACTTATAAAAAGTCAAAATATATGTGCTCCTAGAACCCTATTATGATAGTGGCGCTAGTACACATCTTCTTTACAGAATTATAAAAAAAAGAAACACAAGTGAAGAAGAAACTGAAACAATAGATGATTCCACATGTAATCTAACATGATCATCAGACAAAAACCAGCATCAAAACTAACGTCATGGAATAAAATGTCACCAATGAAGAGGTTATAATGACTGTCAAGCTTTGGGGTGTTAATCAACTCCATCTACATTTCCATAATTATTTTGAAACCAAATGTCTTCAAAATGGCTAAATGTAAATGTCTTTCTTTTGATGTTTTGTATGTTCAGATATTCATACTAACTATATACAAAATAATACCTAAATAAGGACATATAGCATAGATTACTTGCAATATAAAACTACTAAACTAGTAGTTTAGTGAGACTATACTTCAAAGTGTACTAAAAATGCTACAAGTATTTAATTACTAAACTATGAATATGCCTTTAAGTTCACTTTTAGTGTAGTTGCAGTACAAGCTAAAAACATTGATGTAAACTAGTTTTGTAGTCATCTATTTTTGTAATTTACTACTTAAACTATGCTTTTAAGTATATATTTATATAACAGAAAGAGGGCCAATTTAGTCTTGAGTATTGAAATAGAACACTTACAAGTATATTAGAAGTACAATGATATTTGTACTTACTACATATACTTAAAAAACACTTTCACAGTAACTTTACTTAAGTATACTAAATAAAATGAACTTGAAGTATACTAGTTTTTGGTAAGGGATGTTACATGCACAAAGCAGATGAACTCAGCCTATGGTTTTCAGTCCTGATAAAAACGATTACCATCACTCAAATAAAATGGGTGTAAAATGCTGATGAAAATAATTGTAAAGATTCCACTAAGAAAAAACTTATCACTTACAATGTCTACACAAGCACTGCAACAGTAATAATGAAATACTGTGAAAAATTTATAAAATTTATAACGACGAGAGATCATGTGATTTGAGAGGGCTCAAGTCCACGGTTTAAAATGAGGGTTTTCCATAGAGTCCTTTAAGTTGACACTGAATCAATGAATTGCAATGAGACTTTCTGGATATTTATGGTTATTGTGGACAGCTAAATTGAGAGCTGAGAAAGATTCAATACGAATTCAAACCTATTTCTCGTAGCAAAGAAAATTCAGACTTGTTCAACCGATTCATTGAAGAGAACTAATTCAAAAGAGTAATTTTTCCAAATCAGACAGATGACCAACTGTAAAATGTATACATCTTTGTTTCTAATGCTATATTTAAACTAAAATAGAAAATGTACATGATTCAAATTTAAAATAACTCTCTAAAAAGCAGGCTATATGTGCCTTTCAAAGGCTCAAAATGCTTTAGAGCTCTTGGGACACATTCATCTTTCTGTTTTGCAGTGTAGGGACATTTGACAAAAGAAATGAATCAAATAGTGAACGTCTACTGATATAGGTCTCTAGAGGTTTAGCTAATTTAGTTTTGGCCCATAGCCTCTCAGTTTGAGTGTGAGAGTGACCGCTGCCATTGAGTGTGTCCATGCCTGACTGATCACAACCACTCTCTGTATCTAGATTGTGTCCATTTGACCCCTTCAGACCCCCTCTCTCTCAGGTGTCCCCTCACCTACCGGGATAAGCCTATGAAACGTGATCGAAGGGATCGTGAAGAGCAGAGATGTGAGGTTTACCTGAGACCTCATGCAGGGAAAGATTATCCTGAAGGAATGAGTAAAGCGGCCCACATCCTAATCCTTTACCTGAGAAGGTGGCAGATTATTCTCTAGACCAAGTCTTCTATGTAGTAGACTAGAGAATCACTGGATATCTATGTGTTTATGTATTAGAGATGAACAGCATTTTTAACAATGATAGAGTAGTCTAATCCCTGCTTGTAAATGACCTCCATTATCATTGGCTAATCTTTTAATATGTGAAATGAGTAAGCCACCTCTGCCATGTTCGTGAAATATGATGCATGTTCTACAGTATGTATATAATACAGTAAGGTGCATAGAAGTACTGTTTTATTACAAAAGAGCAAGGAAAATGTATGTATGCATATGCATTCATATAATCCCATTTAATCATAATAGGTATACCTTTGCTCTGGCAGTTTAAGCCATGTTCACACTGACAGCAATTAAATTGATTAAATATAACTGCATTTGGCTGTAGACATTACCTGACTGTATCGAGGAGCGGATTGCTGTCTGTGCTCCTATTGGTAGTTGGCATCGCTGCTCAGTTGCATAAAGCATAGCATGCTCAATTCTGCCAGATATGGTCACTAAACAAGATGTCCCTTGTTGTTCCTTCACAACATGACATGAAGTAGCTTTCCAAAACCTTTACCTTCTCTGGTAAAATGAGCTGCCAGCCTCTTCCCAAACTGCTGAAACCAGCAGCTGAAGACAACGGTACTGCCAGAACCACTCGATATCCCAATGCACTGCCAAAAAAAAAAAAACTTTTTCATTTCTCCTCTGCTCTAGCTTGTTTTCTAACATTGTAATAAATGTGAAACTGCATACTGTGAATATTAGCTCTGTGATGTATTGCTAATGTTCTTCTCTTGTAAGTCGCTTTGGATAAAAGTATCTACTAAATGCAAAATCTACAGCAACTTTCTTCGAAGACAAAAGACTTCACAGTTGCAACAAAATCACTGTCCATGTAAACGCCCCTTTAGGCTTCCCTGCGTCATTGACAATAAGCAATGCAAGTTTTGACACAAGTATTAAATGTCTGCAGTGATTTATAGGGGATGTGTACTCGCAGAAAGCCGCATACAAATGGATTAAAAGGCTTCAGACTTCATTAACTCGTGTCTCTGTTAATGACATACGCTGCAGTCACAGCAGTGGTGATGACTGCCTCATCTTGCACTGCTGCTGGTGAGTGTCGTCTACATCTCAGATTAATGAAGCCTGTGTTCATAAACAGACACACTCAATGTGCGAGCTGTAAGACCATCTGGTACCATTAAAACTTTCTTCTTGAAATATAAAAGTACTTTTCCTGTCTCTACAGTTTCATTGGCCGCTAAATGTTCTTCATTGTTTGACACGCAGTGTGGCAATTTAAACAGTTGACTGAAAATGTCCTCCTGGACATTTTTAATGATGTACTGATGGCTTAATCGGACGCTTTTTTAAGCAGCGGGATGTACTGTTGCAGAGCCTGTGAGAGCCAAGATAATTAAACTTGTATTCAAGATAAATAAATGATGAGACATTCACTGAAAACACAGAGATAGTCAATAATCAGATTTGTGAGCGTACAATATTCTGACAAACATTTTCAAGGACATTGGCACAAAATCCTCAATTAACCTGCAATCCTGATTACTAATGTTAATTAGCAACGTCATAGACAGCTCATTATGAATTCATGCGAGACAATATTGTCATTAATAATACATTAGCAATCACACACTAGTGTATACGCCTCAGCATTTAGATATAAGTTCATTTGAGTCATTGGTGTTGATGTTGGCTTAAATGTAAAAATGAGGATTGCAAATGTTTGTCAACACAGGTTTTTATTAATAAGAGAAGGTTCTGTAATTCTAAGAGTGACAAGACTATTTACACTGAAGTTCAAGTTGGTAATTTGTTATCCTGAAGGGTCAGGAAACAGCACCTTTAAAGCACCTGTTATGTAACGACCAACCATAAATCTGTCCGCCATTAAACGTTTTATGTCCTATTTTGTGTTGCTTTGTTCCTCTTTACATATTTGTATCTTCTCATTTTTAATTCCTTGATATCTGCACACCACTACTTCAGATTCACAAATATGATATTTTCAAGTTAAAAGTTTAAACAGGCTTTAGTCAGAAACATACTATGTGCAAGTACGCAAACTCAGATGCCAATGAATATGTACACTGCAAAAAAAAAATGTAAGTTAAATTCAGTGAGTTTATAAATAAAAACAAGAAGGAATGAAAGAACGGTTTAGATTAAACACACTTAATTTAAAAAATTGTTCCAGAAAACAATTAAACAGTCATTTTCTTGCTTAAGTAAATGCACCCTGATTTGGCAATTTTAAATATTTTTATGTAAAAAAAGACATGTATTTTTTTGTATTGTATATAAATGCATTTTCTTGCATTGTGGCTGTAATAATTCTCAATGTCCAAAAGGACGGTTGTTAAATTTTCAAATTCAAACTTTCAATTCAAGTGCCATTAAAACAGATTTGTAATATTATTGTTATGTAAAAGTTTATCTAAGAGGGGAAAAAATGCTGTAGAATAATTTTTTTTTTTTAGCTGTTTAAACTAAAAGCATTTGCGTTTATGTACTTGCATTAAGTATCCTTTGGCCCTGAATGTGTGTATTTTGTACTCAGAAACCTTTGCATCCCTCTGTTGGTTTGTCATGACTAGGGCAGAATCTCCTTAATGATTTGTGGTGTGTTTCCCTGCAGTCCTTTTCTGCATAGAAGTTTAAATCCTTTTGTGTTTATTTTTGTATTTTTCACATGGCAGGAACTTAGCTTTAGCGGCAGAGACTCAAAGAGGTGTAATATCAAGTAAATGTGATATATGAAGCCATACAAACACTGTGTGAACAGAACAGTAATAGCAGTACTACATAGCACAGTTGAGAGCTGGCGTTCAGCCCATATACAAGAGTAACAGTAAAGTAGTGCTTTTGAGTTAGTGTGAGAAAGTTGGAGGGGAGATCTATAGTTTCCTCTTCCTTCATCAGATCAACACAAACCTGTAGTGTTAGAGAGAGAGGAAAGACGTTTAATCACGCGTGCAATGCCGAGAGTTTTATCACATTATCTGCAGTATGGACAACTAAATCACATAATGAACATTTTAAAAGAATAAACTAAAGTAACAGTGTCTTTGTTCACCAACTGCACATGACAACACACTACTACCACTGTGGAATACTGTTACAGTTTAAAGAAATATTTCTATTTCATTGTATTAAAATGTAATTTATTTCTGCGATGCAAAGACAAATTTTCAGTAGTCAGTAGTCCTGTCTTTAGTGTCACATGATCATTTAGAAATTATTCTTATTATGCTGATTTGGTGCTCAATGTTGATTTTTAAAACAGTTGTGCTGCTTAATATTTTTGGGGGGACCTTGATACATTTTTCAAGATTCTTTGATAAATAGAAAGTAGATAGAAAGAAGAGCATATTTTTAATTTAGAAATGTTTTGTTCGATGTAAAAGTTTTTACTGTCACTTTCAGTTAATTTAATGCATACTTGCTGAATAAAAGTACTAATTTCTTTCAAAGGTATACAGTTAAATGGTTTCTGTATCTGTAATGTTTTTTCCTTGTATAATGTTTATAATAAAGAAAAAAAACTTTAAAAGTTTAAGTTACTATAGAATAATCCAAAATAAAAAATAAAAAATATTCTGTGTACATATGTTTTCAAAACCTCAGACTGAAAAAGATAGTTTAAACTTCTGGAAGACCTTTACATTGGTCTTAAAGGTGCACTAACAAAATAAAATGTTACATTATTTAGGTATGGTGCCGTTAATGGCCTTAATGATGTACTGTCATTAATGTTATAAGCAAACAATTATCAAAAAATAAATAAATCTGATATGAACAATATAAGCCCCTAAATAATCATTTACAAAATGTATATTTGCATAATACAATAACTGCATAACAGCTCTGCTCCACTGTACCTTCACACTCAAAAGCCTTCAGTATGGTGGTGTAACTGGACCCCAACCAGGAAGTGTAGGTCCCCATAACACGCAGCAGCTTTTTGGTGGAATCACTGAACAGCACATCAGGCTGCCCATAATTCACCGAGCTGAACAGAGAGAATCCTTCAGTGGCATTAGCAAATGCATTCTAGAAGAAGAAAAAGAGAAAATGCAATCAAACTGAATTTCTGGAATACTGAAACAAGCAAAAGGGCTGAAGGTGGGTGTTAGTTTGAAATATGTATATGCACATTTTGTTTCATTTGTACATATTGGATCTTCTCGACAAACTTTGCTCATATCTTGCACCGTGCTCAGTATGTGTGTGTGTGCAGTAGCCCTGCTTTCATAACAGAGCTCACTGTAGTGTCATCCTCCTCTAATGACACACTGTAATGTGAGACAGTGTCTTGTGAAAATCAATGATCACCACAGGGCTCAGGCTGAATGTATTGAACGCATAAGTCAGCCTGATGTAATCTGTGTAATACTCGAGACGTTCAGAGATACCACTGTTAATATAGGTTTTGGCAGGGTTCGTTTAATCATACCGTTGACTGCTAATGTGAAGAAACAACACTTCCAATGAGAATTTCATGCTTTGTATTGAACAAAAGGGATTTTAGATTTTTTTTTCTTTTTACTGTTTTATATCGTCTCACAGATAATGTGATAAAAATATGAATCAAACCTGAAATCCACAGACACTATAACTGTCTGGTAGTATGATGTCAATATATAATATGTGGCATTTATGTAAGTGTGTGTGTGTGTGTGGTGCAATGTGGTCAAAAAAAACATTTTTTGCATTTAATAATGATTGTGTCTAAAAGTATTGCAGAATTATACATACTTATGCATACATAATTTCATATAAGAAGTGTAGTACACTCATGTCATGACAATATCAATTTCATGATAAAATATTATCATACAGTGCTCTCACGATCTCAAAAGAACAAAGCTAGAATATTTAATATTATTATTATTACTTCTAAGACATAAAGAGTTAGCAAAAAGCACTGTTTGTTGTGTTTTTGCATGTATTTTGTACTTTAATTTTGAACTATCCACAGTACACATTGTTCTTTGTATTGTGACGCAATGTATTGTTACACCCCTATTTCACATAATACCTTTCATGTACTTTTTTCAATTTTCAGTGTGTGACTGTGCGGCTGTTTCTCCTGACCTGCACACGTTCCAAGAACTTGTAAATACGGCATTTGTCCTCCAAACGCACTACCACAGCATTGGTTGGCACCACAGCCAGGTGACAGCTCTCGTGTTGGAACAGGTTAGCTTCTTTCCCGTCAGGACACAAGAGCTTCAAGTCTTCCAGCTCCAGGTCCAGCGCCCAGGACTCCTGGTTCTTGCCTTACATGAATAATAAGCCAGACAAAGTTTTTTTGTTTTTTTTACAGACAGCGACAACTAAAACAGAAGGCATGACACAACATTTGTCTTATGAAACTTTTAAATATAAAAAATTAAAGCTTGCAAGTCATGCAGGCTTTCATAAAATAAAAATTATTGCTATAACACTAGCATCGGTAAGCCCTGAACTTGGCTAACAAGATGTACTGAGACTAAACAAGGGTTTCACAGAACCCAGCAGGCACACAAAGAGATGCATTGTTGTGAAATGCTGCCCCCCTGTGTCTGTCAGCCAGTGAAACATGATACAGATTATGAAGTGAAGGCTACAATTGTCCTCCTTCAGTCCCTTAAAAAATTCCATTTAATAAGAAACCAACTTGACATTCTACTGCATCTGGACCTTTTTGCTCTCCTGTTTAACAAGCCCTTCTAATACTTTGCAATACTTACCCTGCATGTTGTCGAAGACTGTGGTGTGCTTAACAAAAGCAATATCCCCCAGATTCTCTGCCACACACCTGTATGTTTTAAATAATAATATATAATAATATACAAACACAATATACAGCACCATTGATTTGCAGTTTTGTTTTGTTTTTGTTTGTTTGTTTGTTTTTTAGTGCAGTCAAATTATTAAACGTGATTAACTGCATTCAAAATAAAGGTGTGTTTAAATAATATACAGTATGTGTGTGTGTGTGTGCTGTGTATATTTATTATGTATATACAAATATACACACATACAATAAACATTTACAATATTTATAATCATATAATTCATATATGTATATATATATATATATATATATATATATATATATAATATATAAGAATAACATATTTTTCTTAAATATATACTTGCATGTATGTGTATTTATATATACATAATAAATATACACATTACACACATATATTATATATATTATAGTATATTAAACAAAAACGTTTATTTTGCATGTGATTAATTAATAATGATTAATTGTTTGACAGCACTTTTTGTTTGTTTGTTTGTTTAACTTAAATATATACTTTTATTGCGTAAAGACGCATTAAATGAATCAAAAGTGACAGTAAAGACATCAATAATGTTACAAAAGATTTCCTTTTCAAACTTTCCTGTTCATAAACAAAATACTGTGGAAAAAAATGACTCACTTTCCATTCTTAATTAAGCAGCCCAACTATTTTCAATTAATAATAATAATATGTTTCTTAAACCCTAAATCAGCATATTAGGATAATTTCTGAAGAATCTTTTAACACAGAAGACTGGGGTAATAATGGCTGCTGAAAAAGGAGCTTTTCCATTACAGAAAAAAAGGAAAACGTATAATATATTGAAACAGAAAACAGTTATTTTAAACTGTAATAATATTTCACAATACTATTTTTTTTATTAAATTAATGGAGCCTTGGTAAATGTTCTTTCAAAAACTTTTCAATAAATCATACTCACCCCAAACTTTTAAATGGTAATGTATTATTGTACATATATTGTACATAGACTTTTTTCGTCCCATTAAGCAAACCAATATTCTTGCTACACAAAGCATTCACATTCATATTTTGAAAAATGATTCATACAGCACCTAAGAGCTCCAGCCTCCCCGAAGTGTCGTTCTCGAGGGTTGTTGGCACAGATGTGGCGGTCGTTCTCGTCCCCAATGCAGGCCTCACACAGGTTCCTTGGGTTGTTTCCTTTGGGATCATGTTCTGGGTCCTTCACTCCTGGGACACAGCTGTAGCCAAAGAAATCTCCTACCGCTGGAAACCACAGGGAGACGGATATACTCTAGATTTTTCATTTTCTTTCAGAAGGTTCAATTACTTTCTCAATTTGCATCTGAACAGATTTTTTTAAATGTAGTGAACCAGATTTCAAAGGCTTTGCAAACTATCAAATAATATCAGTAAGAATTAGACATGAACCACTTAATACACTGATCTCACCATGGGGAAAGTTGCACTGCTCGTCCACGCTGATCTGAGATGTGTTGACCAGGAAGCCGATGGGGACTGTCCAGCCCACGGTGGTCCGCATCCCTGGGTGACAAGAACTGCGTTCGTGCATCTCCAGCAGTGACAGATCGCTGGATGATGTCCGTGCCAGTGCAACCACATAATAATTAATGCCATCTGGGTCAGACACAAAACATTGGTAAAGACACGTGAACACACACTGACATCATGTTATCGACTGGTGTTTTAATAGTTTAAACATACTCACCCACACCGTTATAAGACTCTCCCACAGCTACATCTAAGCCATAGCAAAACCCAGCTGTGTAGATCTCATCAGCATACATAGTAGAGGCATCTGCAGTGCCATTCTGTTGACATAACAGACAAATTATACTAAACTGTATTTTTGATTTAATGAAAAAGCCAAACATATCAAGCAAGAAAGACTGAAGTTGAGCAGAAAATCAAATAGGACAATTGTACAGCTCAATCTGAAACCTATAAGCCTTGTAATATTACTGTAATTTTCATGCACCATATCTGATCTGATTTGCATCTTGGAAAGCAATTTTCTACCACCTTTATTTGCTTCATGCAGTCAGTGGGGCTTTGGCCTCTCACACACAGGAGTTGTCCACGGATGTTCCTGGCTGTGGTGTTCCCCGCTAGATCCAAACACTTTTGCTCTTCGGCATCAGATACAGTGCACCACCTGACTGCAAAGACGATTCGATTTTAATTCAAAATGTATGCTTTTCTAAAGAGTGACAATAATCAAATACATTTCAGGGTAAGTATTTCATAACTGCACTGGAGTAATAGTCCGAAAAATTACTCAAATTTCATTCATTCTTTTACATATTTCAGAATAATAGTAGACCCAAAAGAGATACAGTGACGACCAAACATTTTGATACAATTTAAAACATATATTTTATATTCTTTAAGGAAGTCACTCTTAGACATCTAAATGAGCCGATTGTAAAGACAAGTTGAATGCATGCTGGGTGTTTTTCCCCAAAAATTAAATTAAATTAAATTAAATTAATAATAATAATAATTAAAGTAATATAATCAAATATTACTGAATAAAAAATCATAGGCAGCCATAATTTATATTTGCTTACAATAAAAGGTCAAGCATTTAAGCATAAACTTAAACCAATAAAATTATTGCTATATAAATCCCCCCCAGTTCAATTCTGATCTCAAAAGAATCAGGTGTAAAAAGTCAATTCAAACAAAGCACATTTAATTTTATTATCAGACAGCGTCATATAAGCTCAAAAAGCTAAAAAAAAATAGATATAAATATAATACTCACTAATGTTGTTTTCAGTGGACATAGAAACCAGAACAAGTATAAGCAGAACCACAGCAAGGTGTTCTCCTGGATGATCCATGCTGACTTTGAACAGTGACCTTCTGAATGGGCTCAGACTCACAGGAGTGGTGTGGGAAGTGAAGTTAAAAAAAGAAAAAAGTAAAAAAGTCAGGAAAAAAAGCCTTGGGGCTCAGATTGCTCCCTTTTTAGGGTACCCAGAAGTCTCAGAAATCAAGAGGGGAGGGAAAAACTTTCCATTAGGTCCTTACTGAAGTCTCTGTCTTTTTTTCAGATCTAGTATTGTCAGGTTATTTTACACTTATCCGATCATGATGGGCATCTAGTGTTTCTTTTCCTTATCCAATGAGACCTCATGGCATGCAAGCTTTTGCACACTTCACTGCACCTGGCACCGGACAGGTCAGATCATTTCTGAGGTTATAATTAAGTACGATACAATAGCTTTTTGTGGACAGCTACTAAAGCCTCCCGAGATTAAACCAAAGGTCTGAAACAAGCCAGGTTTGATTGGAGATATGGATGAAGGGGCAACAGGAGATTCTTTTGTGCCACTATGCAATCGAGGAAGCATATAGGTCACTTGATACCTACCCTGCATCCTAATTCTCATGTCACCTTCCCCATAATCAATGCTTTATTAAAGGAGACATGAGTCAACTATGAGATAGGATACAGCATTTCAGAGCCAAAAACAAACCTATATAGGTACGCATACACTGACATCTACATTTGGCCAAAACAATAAAAATAAAAACTTGTTAATAAATGCAAGAAACAAAATATAAAAATCAAATAATAATAATAATGTGAAAATTCTTAGACACTGTGTGTTAAAAAAAATGATGTCAATGGTTTAAAAGTGGCAACTGGTATAATATTTTATTAGTAAACCTGAATTCTGTCCTATATGCGATAACTAGATATATTCCTCAGTTTTTCATGTAAAGCAAAGGAAAAAAAGCAAGAGCGCATTTCTCCCAGAGGTGCAATTGTGTTCCACACAACATTGACCTCAGTGCCATAAACGCCCCAAAAAATTACTCTGCATTGATTATACATGAAAAATCTATGATATTGAGTGGAACGGAATTGTGGCTAGTCACTTGAGGGCCTTCAGACGGCTTATCTCCCTGCCCTTCGGTGCCCCTGACTCCCTATCCTTTTTTTCCCCATATAGAAAATGACACGGCCATTAATCAACAAGCTATTTTAGAACAAAAAACTGTCAGGCCACTGGCTCCTTGACTCCTATCATGCAAGGACATTTAGCTTTCTTTAAGCAGCTATGTGTGTGTCTCTCTGAGTTTGTAAATGATAATATAAACGATCATTATGAGCATAAGCTATAATATAGTAAGCCTGAAGGTGTTGTAAGACCAGGTTTTATATAAATTCTCAAAAATGCAATGCTGTCTGTGCGTTTTAGGGTTGTGTATAGCAGATTTGCATCGATTAGCATCTTTATTTTGATATAATGTGGATCTTTGAGATTTGCCTTAAAGGAACAGTTCACCAGAAAATGAAATTCTGCTTTTTAACGTATTATTGGAACAACCCTCTGCAGTGATGTGTGCTGTCAAAATGAGTGCCCAAACAACTGATGAAAATAATCCACACAAGTAATTCTGTGACAAGAAATATTTAGTTCGGGGGGTTTTTTTTTCAGCCAATTTTCATTTTTAGGTCAGTTCTGATTTGATGTTTGTATCACTTCTATTAAAAAAAAAAAAAGAAGAAGAAGAAGGTAATTAATTGCTTAATATTTTAATGTAATATTCCCCACTATGGCTCATAGTAAATGCAACAAAACTCTTTTAAATAAAGAAAAAAAATATTTTTTATTTATTAACACTCATGAGCAATAAGGCACTAAATTTGTATGGTTGTTTATACAGATAAAAGAAGAAATGTGCGCAGAAGAAATGTTACAAAATAAAGTTATTTTATGCATTCAGGCACTTACGTTCGGCGGACTGCGGTATCCCACAATGCTCTCGCGCGTCACTTGTTTATGGTGACGTCACGGCGCAGTCTTTTCAGTCTCCCTGGGTGGCGGCAGACAGTCTGTCAGCGCCTAAAACACGACTTCGAATAAAACTGTAAAAACCCGGAACGTGACCACAAACATGAATCTACATCGCAGCTAAAGGTAAAAGCGATCTTTAATGTCACGTCGATTTATTAGAAATAAATGCGGCAAGGTAATAATGGTCGTTGCTAGCCCGGTTAGCACAGCTGCTGCAAACAGGCCGATTATTAGATACAGTTATAATGCAGACTTTATTATGTTATGTCGACAGCTTTAGTTTTTGCGTTTTTATTTATATTTGTTGTGTTGTTTTGTGTGCCTGTGCTTGGATCGTTCCTGTAGCCGATTTGGTAAAGAAACTAAACATGTCTGTTAAGGAAGATCATCTGTAGTGTTGTTGTCACTCACCTTCTTGAGTACAAGAGCTTTATGTAAATAATCTGCTGGTCAAAAACGGTTCTCTTAGAAGCTCTGTGTGTAAGTTATTGCATGTCAGTCATTTGATTGTTTTATTGCCTGTATGACTCATTCATCGTGAAAATGTTCACATGGTCACTAAAAACTAAGAAAAATCAGTCAGTGTTAAAACTGTGACAGGTCAGGAAAAAGGTTGCTTTGGTTTTGTGCTATTCCCAGACTAACAAATTGTTGCACAATTTTTTTGCTGTTTATAAAGTGCGAGGCAATTTTATTTTGTAGCACATTTTCATACATTTCATGGTAATTGAAAGTACTAAAATGATAAAAGGAAAGAAAATAATCACAATAAAAATATTTAAATAGGAAAAAAAATATTTAAAATTAATTAAACAGTTAATAAAAAAATATTATTTATAAAATAAAGTGCCATGTTCATGCTATGCAGTCAATATATCTTCATAATTATTGGTAATTAAATTTAATAACTGTTCTGGATGTTCACTCAAATTGAAATGATAATGAATCATTTTCAGCAATAAAAAACCCTCCGTTAATTCCGAAAAGTGCAAAATACAAGTGTTTATGGGATCCTTTGCATATCGCAATAACTTGTTAATATGGGGAGCAGCAAAAGGGAATCAAGCTGAAAGTCAGTTGCAGCTCTCTGACTATCAGTGTGTGGAGACTTCCAGGCACCCCTCTTATCCTGTCTCTCACTCCTTCCTGGAGAAATGGCCATGAGAAAGGAACTGCTGTGGAAAAAGTTAAACATGCTACTTTGGTTTCAATCTTTTTTAGGATCCAATGGGAAGACGGAGTCTGGTTGTGCGCATACTAAGAAGGCAGTGCTGAGAGTCACCTGAGGAATTGTACAAGTAAGACTCCTTGTCACTCTAATGTTAAAGTTCGATTTGGTCATTTAGATAAATTACTTGGATTTTTTTTTAGTTTTCAGGATAAAAGAGGCCTTGAATCAAATGACGCTACACCATTTAGAAGTCAGTTTTGAAGGACTCGTAGTCTATAATTAGTTATAATGTCCTTGTGAGTAGTGCCCTTGAATATTACACTGTGATGGTGAGTCCTACACCCCCAAAATGCTTGTTCCTTTCTGCCTTTCCTAAAGTGCTCCTCCACTGTCTTTGATGTCGCTCCATAATGGGCATCTCTCTCTCCTCGGTTGCCATGGAGACTGCCCCCTGTCTGACACACACACACACACACACACTCACACACTATGTGTGCGGAAATATTTGTGGCAGGAGAGAGAGAGAGACAGAGCACAGCTGCACTCTCAAAAAATGTAATTAAGTCGTCATCTTTGCGGTTCTGTTCTCTTATTGGTAATTGATTCTGGCCCACTGTTCTATAGAACTTTTAAATTAAGCAGGTGATTTGCATTTTTTTCTTGGTTTAAATGTGCATTTGTAACACCTCGCACTTTCGTTTTAGTGCAGTGAACCAAATGGGGCATTGCAGTACTCGAATCATCGTCCTGTTCCTGCTTCAATTCTTACGGACATCAGCTAAAGGTAAAAATAAATGTATATATTTTTCAGATTTTTTTTTTTTTTTGTCCTTATATTATTGCTGACTAATTATTATCATCATGAATTGTTGTTGTTATTTGTTTTTATTTGTATTATTGTATTTTCTATGTGATGGGTAATTTTTCTGATATTTTATTTAGGTAATAAATACTTCAAAAAGGGTCAATTAAATTCAAAAGTAATAGTAAATGATCTTTTGAACTTTCCATTAATCAAAAATCCTTCATTTCTGAAGGACCATGTGACGAAAATTGGAGTAATTACTACTAAACATTCTGCTTTGCATTCACATAAAAAAAAAAAAAAAAAATTGTAATATATTGTAAACTGTTTTTATCTATGTTTTATCAAATAAATGCAGCCTTGATGACCAAGAGAAACACATTTTTGAATGTACTGTTCCTTTAAGATTAAACTAATTATATATGTTTCACTTTGACATCTGGAAATAGCATAGAGAATGGAGCTACTAATGTCAGCCAATTTTTGCCGTATATGTGCACAAATGCACAGTGGAACAATGGTCAATCAGA
>JAUYWG010000032.1:16273849-16294930 GCA_034779775.1 Enteromius afrohamiltoni
GAGAATGGAGCTACTAATGTCAGCCAATTTTTGCCGTATATGTGCACAAATGCACAGTGGAACAATGGTCAATCAGAGTCAAAACATTCAGCCATAACGCATTTGGTTTGGTGTACCCAGTCATAGTTGTACTTTCATTAGGTGTCAGTGTCCTCTTTCCTCAGGCTCTGTTAGCGTGTCTCACTGAGGGCATAAAACATGAATGCTGGGTTAATTGATCTGTGTCACTGATGCTCTCTGGCCTTTATTCTGTGTAGTCAATTTGTAAAGTTGACAGAGTTCAGTGTCACAGGAAATGAAGGCAGGGAGAATGGAAGAAAACAGTCTCAGTTATCAGGCTGAGAGAGTCTTGTCTGTGAGGCCTGGCGTCATGCTTTTTAATTAATTTCATTGTTCCCCGAGTTTTGCAGCTGGTGACAACTGACAAGTGGCTACAGACTGGGTCCCTTTTTCCTTCATTTATGATTTAACCTCCCTGACTTTCTGTTTTCTGTCTCTCTCCAGATGTCTCCATTGACTGCATGTGTGTCGGCAGTGATTGTAATGAGCAGCAGTGCACCGGAGACCAGTGTTACACCTCCGTTATCATTAGCAATGATGTGACAACGTTCAAACGTGGCTGCCTTATCGGGCCGGAGAGCAAGCGCATGACTTGCTCTGCAACACCCTCGGCTAGTCATGTCGTAGAATGCTGCTCTCAACACATGTGCAACGCCAACGTCTCCAAAGAGACCCTTCTTCGACTACTGCTGACAAGTAAGTCCACTAATTCTTTATAAATTCAAGACATTAAAACAAGTCATTAAACAATCACGTAATTAATGTATACAAATATTCTTTTTTATTCTTATCCAAAAGCCATTGGGCCATCTTTGAGGCCAGTTATTATTTTATTTTATCATTTATTTATTTATTATTTTAAAAATTAGTAATTGAATGCATTCTAGAAAAAAAAAACATTTACTAAAAATAAATGTGTGTGCACTGTATTTTTTTTTCTTCTCTCCATTATATTATGTCATTTAGCCAGCTTGGGCTCTCGTGAAATATATTGTGCTGGGTTTGTGTCTCTGAAAAGGTCCAGAAGGAGAGGCAACTGTGCATTACCGTGTGGAGATGCTGGCTCTCTTTGTGTTGGGGCCGTTTGTGGTTCTGGGTTTGCTGTCTGTGCTGGCTTTGCTGGTGTGCCGTAGACTCCATCACGGGCGTCTGGAAAGATTGCATGAGTTTGACACTGAGCAGGGGGCCATTGACGGGCTCATTGCATCTAATGTCGGAGACAGCACACTTGCGGTATTTCATTTCTGAAGTTTACAAAAACTGTTAATATTTTGTATAATATCTTGTGTAGAAAATCTCACAGCTATTTGGGCAAAGTGAATATTTGTAATGGGAAAGGTAACTGATTCCTAAATGTTCACTACCATTAAAAAGTTTGGTGCTGATTAATGAATGCTGTGGGAAATATTGCTACAATTGCAAGATCTGGTTTCTATTTTAATATATTTTAAAATGTAATTTCACATGATCCTTCAGAAATCATTCTAATATGCTTATTTGGTGCTCAAGAAACCTTTTTTTATTATTAATTATTATGAAAAATAATTGAATTGCTTAGTATTTTTGTGAAAACTATGATGCTTTTGACAAACAGAAAGTTCAAGACGATAGATTTTATTGGAAATAGAATTATTTTGTGAGAGTGTAATAGTCTTCGCTTCACTTTTGCTCAATTTAATGCATCATCGCTGAATAAAATGATTAATTTCTTTCAAAAACTAAAAAGTTTGAATAGCGGTGTTGTAGTGATTTAGCTGAATTTTTTTTCAGTTTTTAACAGTCAGATAAGGACTAATCAGTCTAGTGTTGTTTTCTAGGATCTGATGGATCACTCCTGTACATCAGGAAGTGGTTCAGGACTGCCCTTCCTAGTGCAGAGGACTGTTGCACGGCAGATCAGTCTGGTAGAATGTGTCGGTAAGACTGCTTAATCCATGACGCTACTATATATACTGTGTAGCTTCACAACATAATACGCAATTCTGACTAGTGTAGATAATGATGCATGTGCTATGATTTCTATGTGTTCTGTGTTCTCAGGTAAGGGACGGTATGGGGAAGTGTGGAGAGGTCAGTGGCAAGGAGAGAATGTAGCCGTGAAGATCTTCTCTTCTAGAGATGAGAAGTCATGGTTTAGAGAGACAGAAATATACAACACTGTTCTACTACGCCATGAAAATATATTAGGTGAGTCAGACATCGGTTATCTCGAGCAGTAGCATCTTTTCTTTAAATAAAATACATGCTTTAACAAAAAACTAGCTTGGGGTGTTGTGCAATGTTGTTTTAAACTCTTTTCTTTGCAGGATTTATGGCTTCAGATATGACCTCCCGAAACTCTAGCACTCAGCTGTGGCTTATCACACACTACCATGAGAATGGCTCACTCTACGACTACCTGCAGCGTGTTGCTGTGGAGATGGCAGATGGACTGCACATGGCGGCGTCAGTAGCCAGCGGGCTGGTGCACCTGCACACGGAGATCTTTGGCACCGAGGGCAAACCGGCCATCGCTCATCGAGACTTGAAGAGCAAGAACATCCTGGTGAAGAAAGATCTGCAATGCTGCATCGCTGACCTGGGTAATTTCTGACCTGCTCTTTTTTTTTAAATCATAAGTGAGCCTATGTATGAAAGCTGATTTTTACCACTGACTAAAAATGTCAGATATTTTCAGGATTGTGTGGTATAAACAAAAAATACATATACATATAAAAAAAATGAGATTATATAAAAAAGAGCATTCCTTAAATTGTTTAAATCACTCAGTTTTTCTTGCAGTTGTGAAAGTCATAATTCTGTAAAATAAAGACGTCTATATCTCGCCATTTTGACTTTTACCAGCCATTCTGACTTTATACAACTGATGGTTGTGTCATGCAATTCTGAGAAAATGAGTCAGAATCGCAAGATTGCAATTGAGACAAACATGACAGAATTCTGAGATAAACAGTTCAATAAAACAACTTTTTATTGTTTTATTGGAAACAGGCTTCCATACCTGTGCATGTAATAAATAATGAAGACATCTCAACTCTTTATATGTTTGCGTCTCTTTGTAGGTCTGGCAGTAACACACACACAGTCTGACAATCAGCTGGATGTGGGAAATAATCCTAAAGTGGGAACAAAGCGCTACATGGCACCAGAGGTTCTAGATGAGACCATTCAGACAGACTGTTTTGATGCCTATAAGAGGGTGGACATCTGGGCCTTTGGGCTGGTGCTGTGGGAGATCGCTCGCAGAACCATCAGTAATGGTCAGCTCACAGGAAATGTTTCATTGTTGGCAGCATTTAAGGACAGTATAGATCAGACTGTTCTCCAGGTTAACATCCAGTTACTCATTGTTTTCATCCACTGTGATCCTACAGGAATTGTAGAAGAATACAAGCCGCCTTTCTACGACCTGGTGCCTAATGACCCCAGCTTTGATGACATGAGGAAAGTGGTTTGTGTGGAGCAACAAAGACCCTTCATTCCTAACCGCTGGTTTTCAGATCCTGTACGTATTAATGAGGCACTCTTTGTATCCATGTAAACGTGTTTACCTTGGAGTGGATAAGTTAGTAGTTAACTGTATGAATGAGGAAGGAAACACCTAGAAGTTTGCGTTTTTTGTTTAAAAGCCTGAAATGAGGTTTTATGAACACAGTTTGGGATATTTGCATGTTTGATTCTTACAACATAAAGTACATAAATCTTGTAAAAGTTGTTTTTAATAAGTGGCTAAATCACAAAGATCATCAGGGACAGGCTTCAAAATCCATAAAAGCTATTCATTTGACCAACGAAAGTCTTTTTGACACCTTTTGTTTACAGTGACACTAAAGCCAATGGAAAAATCCTACTGAGGGAACCAGGGTGATGCAAATTGCCAGATTGGCCTGTAAAAATGCATCATCCCTGCAGTCTTTAGACTAAAAAAGGAACTAAATCTCTTTATTTTTTTATATACAAATGTTAACAATTGTAGATGACAGCCCCTCACCATGATCCGAAAACAAACGGCTGTATGTTTTTGTGTGGTCACAGACCCTGTCTGCTCTGGTGAAGCTGATGAAAGAGTGCTGGTACCAGAACCCCTCGGCTCGACTCACTGCCCTGCGCATCAAAAAGACTCTGGATAAAATCCACAGCTCACTGGAGAAGGGCAAAACCGACTGCTGAGAAGAGAGACGCAGAACTACTGACCGCTCACCCGCTCATTATACAGACACTGTGTGTAACCAGACCATTGGATTCGAGCGCTGGCATCTGTCCCAACTCTAACATGCTGTTTATTTGCTTTGTTCTTCCTGTCCATTGGCCTAAAAACTTTTTTATAGAGAATTACTTTTATGGATAATTTTTCCCACTAAACCTGGTGGGACTCCCATTTCCCCTCCAGAAACAAAGGAGAAAAATACGGACACGGTCTAACAGGCCTTGAATCGAACCCTCCGTCATGGAATTTTTTAGCGGCGTCACATTGTCTATTCAGTCATTGGCGAACTTTTAAGATTTGTACTTTTCAGAAAAACAAAGAGGTCAGAAACACACGCAAATGCAATCAGTCCCCATAGGGTGCGTGTCCGCGCACCTGATTCTTAATACAACCAGAAGAACTTTACAGCTATAATGTCACTTGCTTTTAGAAATCAGATGTTTTTCAGCTTTTCAAAGATTCTTGTAGATAAATAGGCAAAAATAAGTTACTGTTTCTGAATTTGCTATAGTGGACTTGTGTTATAAAGGTTTTTGGTTACAAAATGCCGCTATGTACAGTAGAGACGTACAGACTAGTGTCTTTAATTAGGCCTGTTTAGTGATCAGAATAGAGTGGTTAAAGAGGTAGTTCACTCAAAAATGAAAAATCTGTTATCAGTCATGTCATTCCATACCTTAATAACTGTTAAACATAAAAAAAGAGGTTTTAAAGAATGCTGCTCTTTTTCTATACAGCAAGTGCATATAGTGACCAGTGACTGTCACTCTCCCTGAAAGTGAAGGAAGCATAGGAAACATGGTCAAACAGGATATGGAATGACATGATGACAGAATAAATGTTTTGTGTGTGAACTTTCTCTTTATCCCAGTCTGGTCATACTCATGGCACCCCATGAGGGCTTCCTTTGACACAAGGCCTTTCTGACCTGTTGCCTCTATGCCTGCCTGACAAAAGCCATTGTAGCACACCGTAGTGCTGTTTTTGTAGCCGTTCGTCTTTCTCTTTCCCTTCACCGGCATGCGTACTTGATGTATCTTCATTGACAATCAGCCGCTGTCCAGTAGGGCCTGAATTATTTGCTAATGTTATGTACAAAACCCTAATTAGGAGTGTTCAAGGTGACGTGTCAACACACTAACAGAGCTAGTCATAGTCATAAACAGACTCTGGTTTTGTGAATTTGCATATTCGTTTACCCTTACGCTTTTTGACACTTTTGTATCACATATGCCATAAACCGAGAGAATGCTCATGATTTTTAAATTTGAAACTTTTTGACCATTTAAAAGTGCAATGTCACTGTAATATAGGATTTGTGAGGTTTACAAAGGAAAACGCTATCGTTTTGTCCCAATTCCGAAACGGTTTGTGTACGTTGCTTTTGGTTTGGGTTGAGTTGTGTGGCTTTAAATTAAGAATTTGTTGATGCTTTCATGACACTAAATGAGGCGGCTGCGTACCGCTCAACACTGGTCACTTTTGCTCTCCCAAAAACGGATGAACGTTTACATATTTGTGTTCTACAGGGGAACGGTGGTAGGAATTAGAGTACAGGAATTGATGCGTTATGAACTGTGAATGTTATAATGAAGAAACCATATGTATGATGTTACAGGAATATAAATGCAAGACACAGTTATGAATTAAAAAAAAAACTACTCTTTTTATTCATTACAACAGTGCAATGGTTTTTCTGTCACGTGCTTGTGCTTAACTAAAGGTTTCCCATGCTGTGGTGATGCTTTCTTTTTAGCCATAAATTTTAAGAACCGTGTTGTGGATTGTCATGCATCTGTCTTGCGTTTTCCTGTACAGGGAGATGAGCTAAATGAAGCCTTAGGAAAAGGTTCTCCATTGTCTGAGTCTGCTGGGAAATGACCTTCTTATCTGTGGTGGTGTTTACAGGAGGTCTGCAGATAACCAGTGCTTTTATAGCTGGTAGTACAGCAGCTGAAGCAGACACAAGATCAGCTTTAGTATCCGCCTTTAAAAATTGGCTCTGAAATAATGATCTAAGATGTAGTTTTACTATAGAAAGGAACATTTGTTTTCCATTTAGCACGATGGACAGATCCTTTATGAATTAATTTGTACGTGATGGGGGTTCATCAGTTTATGCCATGAAAAAGGCTTCAGCCATTGTTAACCAAAATATTATTTTATTGTCTCAACGGATTGAACGACTATGTTAGTGAGGAACATAAGAAATGATCTGGTGTATATACATGCTGAAAAATAAAACAATCTCATGCTGGGCTTTTATTTGAAGAATTCAGTGCTGATTTCATTGTTGTCTCAAGCTACATTTTTAGATGATCTTCATTTGATGTCACTTAATAGCTTCAATGCTCCATCAAAAAACATTGCAAAAATGGTCAAATTCCTTACGCAAGGGCCCTTCAACAGGTAGTTCTTTCCCAGACACCATTGGTTAAAATATGAGTACTCACAGAGGCTGCAGTTCTGTGTGATTTTATAAAAAATGCACATTTTAATAAATGAGTACATTTGACTTAACTTAAATCACAATGGTAATATTATGTATATTTTCATCATTTGTCATGTGTTTGTCATATCCATAAATAAAGGAATATATTAAATATTAAGTGTCTGTATAATAGGAGTAATTTAATTTAGTTTTAGGGCTTGTTCCTTTTGTTTTAAGGAGACCAGTCAGGCTCATACTTTCAAAGAAAGTATTAACTACTTCCGTAAAACTGATCCAAGATCGTGTAAAACCACAAAGAGACTGGTTAATGGGTTACTGAAAAATCACATACAAGTTCTGAATCACTGGTTCAAAATAAATGATTCACAAAGGTTTACAACGCAATATTTTGAAAGCACCCAACCATCACAATACTGTAGAAAGCCAGTAACCTCGAAGAGAAGTGACCGATTACCTGCAATAAAACACGAATCAACATAGTTGGCAAAGCATCACACAGTACATTAGCTGTGAACTTGCTAGGCTAACTATACTGAACGAATTAAATACTTAAAAGTTTGCTCTATTACAGTTCAATTTAATACCATGACAGTTTTACAATGAACACCTTGAACCTATTAGTGTATATTGTCTGGTAATGTTTTGTAAGGGTTGAGAATGCCCTTAGGATCCAGCATGGCTTTAATGCTGCCCATGAGGGCGACTGCCTGTGAGGGTTTACTGTAGTAAATGTAGTTTTTCTTCTTTAGACCGAGTCCATGCTCTGCGCTGACGCTGCCTTTCCATTCAGACGTCCACTCGTACACATATGGCTCAATGGCAGCCAGTAGAGCGGGGTCTTTAGAGGGTGAAGTGATGTTCAGATGAAGATTTCCATCACCTAAAACCAAGCAAAAAATAATAATAGTATAACGAAAATTATGGGCAAGGTTTGAGGGGGGTTGTGCACATAAGTACACTGTTGTTCAAAGGTTTAGTGCTGGTAAGATTTTTGAATGCTTTTGAAAGTTGTCTTTTAAAACACTAGACTGCACACACTTTGTAAATAGCGACTGGTTTCATTTATTTTCTGATGATTTTCTGAAACATCTGTCAACTCTTGACTGCCCAAAATCTGGTTCAGTTTTTCATTAACTGACCTCAACTCCTCCAGACTGCAAATCAGGGGAAAAATCTGGGCAAAAGTTGTTGTACGCTCTAGGTTCCAACTCAAAACAGTCCAGCAATTATTATAAGACTGGTAGCCATACCAACATGTCCATAGCCAACAACATTCTTGGCCATGTCTCCAAGGTGCCCCTTCATGTCTTGAACTAAATCGTAGATCTTCTCCACCGGGAGGGAAATGTCATATTTGTAGGTGTAGCCATCATGTGTCAGAGCTTCTGTGACTCTCTCCCTCAAAGACCACAACGCCTGTGTATGACACAAATATTCAGAACTAGAAACAAACGTCAAATTTAAAAACATTGAATTCTGCTAATCAACACAAGTGAGCGGAGTGCCTTGATTTTTGTGGCCTCTGTTGCAACAGTCCCATCAGTCACTAGAGATGATGTCATGGCCTCCTCAAGGAATTTGTGTAGTTTTTCTTCATCGTGTGTTGCGTTGGATCCGGCGGTCTCGATGACAATGTAAAAGGGACTTTCTACAACACATATCATTTCAATAAGTCCAATAAAAAAACAGAAGTAAGGATTATTCAACATTTTTAAAACATCTACCTACCAAAAGTTGGCCTGAAATGAAAATCCACACCTATTTACTAAACGCATTTTCTTGATCTTATTGTGAATGATTCATGAAACATGCACGTTTCGTTTTTTCTTCAGTCTTCAGCTCAATTGATAAACTTTCTCTCTGGTGATATATGCTGGACTTCTCCAATCATGCAGTCTGCTCAAACCATGCAACTTTCTTACAATTGACCTTTAAGCTCACATTCAAATCTGCTTCCGTCTAACGAAAAACCACTACACAGAACCATATTTACTAGAACATTACTACTTCCATTATATCTCAACGTTAAAAACAGATGCCCAAATTTGTCTTTGAAACGGTAAAGACACTAGCATTTACCTTTGATGGGGTTTGTGAGTTTCAGATGCTTCTCCAGAAGTCTCATACATGATGCATCTAAAAACTCAAAAGCAGACAGGATTTCTCCCAGCATCCCTCTGCAACATTGAAATGTTTCCAGCAGTTGCTGGAAGCTGGAGCACCCTGCAGGACACATGAGGAGATGCAAAACATTTTTTACCCACACTATGCGCATGAAAAGGACAACTGAGGGTTAACCGAAACAATAACTATATTAGCATCCACACCAAAAGATAATAACCTTCTGTTCATCATAAGTATACACTGCAGTTATGTAGTCAGTTGCTTCAAATGATCAAGCTCTTCACAAGCATTATCTCACAGAAAGGAAATGATTATTAAAACGTTATATTTATTAATTTGATATGAACAGCCCGTAACATTAACAAGTTGAAAATGTTCTTTACATGTAATGTGTCATTTTACCTAAAAACGCTACATTGACAGCTTTAGGCTTGTGGGGGCACAGGATGGAAACTGCTGTAATGACTCCTAATGTGCCTTCTGAGCCAATGAAAAGCTGCTTGAGATCATAACCAGTGTTGTCCTTGCGAAGTGTGGCCAAGCAGTTCAAAACCCGCCCATCTGCCAAAACCTACACATGCAAGACATTCAACTAAAAGCCATTTAGATTCTGTACATCATATAAAAAGTGGCTGATTTCTACCTCTTCTACCTCATTCTAAAGGATTCAAGTCTAACACAAAAGCATGAATGTATTATTATCAAACTGTATCTGGAATAATCATATGAGCAAGAAATATATACTAATTTGACACCTTCACTGTCAATGTTGAGTCAGTTCTATGTTTCTTAATGGAACATCATCTCTCAGAAAGTCTGGGGTGATCATTTCTGTTAAAGAGGAGGCCCTCACCACTTCCAGGCCAAGAACTGTGCCTCGTAGCGAACCGTAGCGAAGCAGTCTGAGACCTCCTGCATTAGTGGAAACATTCCCTCCGATATGGCAGCTTCCCTTCGCCCCTAGATCCAGTGGCATGATGAAATCTCTTTTCTCTAGATAGTTAGACAGGTTCTCCAACACACAGCCTGCCTGACAAGTGAGTATACCTGGAAGCCAAACAAATATCAAGAAATGTATTAAGGTATAAAGATTTTGACTTTGTCACTGGTACCAGTGGACAAGGCCACTGGTATTTTTACCAACAAAAAATGGTTTGAAGTCGGTTATTTCTATGCGTGTCAGTTGAAATATCAGTTTACATTTCCAAACATTATTTTTGTCATTAATTGCAATAATGCAGTGAGATTATTGTCTGCACGAGGAGTCTGCCAGTGCTCCACACAGAGATCTGATCTGATCATCATCCAGTCTGTCTGGAGTGACATGAAGTAACAGAACAAACTGAGACAGACTAAATCCAGAAGAACTGTGGCAACGTCTCCACGATGTTTCTAAAACCTACCTGGAAAGCTACCAGAGAAACTCGGAGCAGAAGCTGTTTTACCAAAAGCTGTAATACCAATTTAGTTAATAGAAGTTAATTGATAAATCCAATCTATTTATGAAATTATTTATGTCAGCATCCTCATTTTACAGGTGTCTAAAACTTTGAACAGTACTGTAGCTTTGCAGGTAGGTTTTGAAGCATCTCAACTTATCTCAAGCATGTCATTCCAGACAGTCTGGATGATGATCAGGTCAGATCTCTGTGTGGAGCACTGTCTGTTGTCCGATTCCTTATACAGACAATAATCTCACTGTATTACTGCAATTAATGACAAAAATAATGTTTGGAAACGTAAACTGATATTTCCAACTGACACGCTACAGCAAAAGATAGAAATAACCAACTTAAAAGCATTTTTTGTTGGTGAAAATACCAATGGCCTAAGACTTTTGCACAGTACTTTATATAACAAGGTTATTTAGCAAACACACACCTGAGATGTTGTCGAATGTGATGACTTGGTTCATTAAAGAAGTGGAAAGGATGATCTCATCAAAAACAGGCACGCTTCCTCCCACCAGACCTGTGTTTCCTCCCTGCGGACACACCGCCAGATTCCGCTCATTACAGTACCTGTGAAAAACATACGGTAGATAATGACATAGTACAATTTTTGTAACCAGCTATAGAAATCATGGATCATGGAAAACTGACCTAAGAATCTGAGAGACCTCATCTGTTGTTTTGGGTCTCAGAAGTACTTCACTATTACCTTCAAGACAAAACACATCCATTAATTAAAATATTCCTACTCTTAAATATTATTATAGCTAAACACTACACTTACACAGTGTGTCTAAACGCTATCTGTAGATTGTCTTTAGCATCCGCTGCATCTTTAGATTGTTTTCATCTTGTCTTTTAATCATATTATGTCACACATAAACACATTACCATTTAAAATATATTTGTTGATGTTTGAAAAAAAGAAAGATTTATTCATCAGGGACATATTAAATTGATCAAAAGTGAGAGTAAAGGCACAAAAAACTTCTGCTTCAAAAAAAATATTGTCCTTATGTACATTCTATTCGTCAAAGAAACTTTTTAAAACATTGATCATACATTTTTAGCACCAAATCAGCATATTAAAATGCTTAAATATTATTAATAAAACTGTATTTATACAGTTGATATGAAAAAATACGTTTTTTATTGTTAAATTATATATAGAATATAAAATATACAATAATTGTTATTTCTATACAAACTCCGTTTTTAACACACACACACACACACATATATATATATACGCAAAAACTGTTTTACATTTTAATATTTAACAAGCTTCTGATGTTTAAAAATATTCCTGACCCCAAACGTTTACACTAACATGTGACAAACACTCATTTATATATAGATGATATAATAAATAATAAATAACACTTAAATAATCTTTAGTAAATGCAAACTGAGTTCACCTTCCACTGTCTTAAGCCAGTCTACATTGCTGGACTTCAGCAGGTCAGGATCAGTAACGGTTCTTCCAGGTAGCAGTTTTCTAAAGAAGGCAAGGTCTTCCTGTGTGACCCTGGAGAAGGGTAACCGTGGTGGGGCTGCGCCCAAATTGCCTGGACTGGCTCTCAACCCTCCGCTGTGCATATAGTGAAGCTGAATCAGCTGCCTGGAGCGCACCATCGGAGCTCTGCCTGCTGCAGTGAGATCAGTGTTATACTGTGGGCACAGACACCAAATATATGTGGGCTTCAGATGAAGTCCTGCCAACCTCTGAAAGATCCCCATATCTATGGTGGAAAGAACATGACACAGATTACCTACATTTCTAATTGCAAAAATTGTACTGAAATGTATTTTACCACTCATACACATATACAACAGAAAACACAACTAGATGCACATTAAGCATACATGCACATACATTTCTTGGGTTTCTATCAGCATTACGTTAAAGGGTTAACAGCTTAAGAACACCTGACATAAACATGTTGGTGCTTTGACCCGTGGTTCGTTAACATTAGTTACATTTATTCTAAATCTTGCTACAAAACATATAATCCAGGATACCTACTGTGCGAGAGGTCCTGCACCTACAGCCGGTTTCCCAACAAATCACACATGCACTTAATCTACTAAAAACATTTCCTACAACAGTTCTGTTCAAATATTATGATTAACTTCCTCGTGACCTTTGAGTTTTTGCAACAGGGTTACAAAGTGAAACAGCGCTGTCTATTGGTGAGGGGTTTAACGGCACTTATTTTTCCAAAGAGTAAGCGTTTATTATTGTATATATGTTTTATCATTTCTACCACGCATATTATCAAACAATGGCATTGTGCATTCAGACCCTGGCTGTGAACGTCCAGGTAAAGTTTCTGTATGCAATCATGCTTCATAAGGAAAATAATATTTATAATATTGATAATAAAACCATGTCAAAGATTGAAATAATAGTGAAATTAAGGGGTGAAATCAAACTTTGATGCCCAATATCTCATAGATTTTGAGACTTGAGCCTGTTGTTCACAAAGAGGGTCACATAACTGAATCTCTACTTTCTGAAAAGAAAAGAAAAGAAAAGAAAAGAAAAAAGAAAAAACACCAATCAAGTCAGTCATTGCTTATTTTATTGATAATTTATACAGTATTATAATTCTGAAGTAGGTTTTTATAATATGTTTTGTCATTTACAAGGAGTATTAACATTGGAAATGCTAATAAAGGTCATTATAAACACTTTTCAAACCCTAATTTAGCAATTAATTTTGGAAACGTTTATGATTTAGATATCTAAAGCCTTGTATGAATTTATAACTTTATTAATGACATTAAGATCTCAGCTAAATCAACACACACTACTGTTGATAACTCTGAAATCTGAATGTCTACTGATGCTGAAGGTTCATTAGTTTAGAACATGACTTGAGCTCTGAAATGGGTCTGTTTGGTGGCGTTATTGCTCATGCCCATCTTCAGCATCCACTTGGACTTCATCCTCCGCACGTATTGCATGTCTTTCTGCTGCTGGCTCACAAAGCCTTTTCCTGCAAGATAGGATATGGTGCAGAAATAAAGTTAAATGTCATCAGACAAAGATAACCCTTGACAGTTAACTTAACTTACCAAAGTCTCCTGCCCATCCAAGTGCTCTGTACTGTTTAAGGACTCGACCAACAGCCTTCTGGTTATGAGCTGGAACCAATGCCCTCTGAACACCAAACCTCTGCTTATAGTACCTCATTAAGGAGCGATGGCCAATCTTTGCACCTGTAACAAACAAAAGCCAAAAAAATGACTTGAAGATTAAAAGCCTGATTGGAATCAGTTAGGTGTGATTATTCTTCCTGGCATAATCATGTTTATAAGTACCTGAGGGCAAAGTGAGCTCCAGCGTCTCATCATCAAACTCTACAGTCTTTTCATCAGGCAGTTCACCATCCTTCATCTCCACATCATCTCCATCTTTAGCATCAGGATAACTGCTCCTGTACGTTTAGAGGGACAAGGATTATTCCTCACATTTAAAATACATTTTAATAATGTAGGTTAATGGGGTTTTTTTTGTCATAAAAGTTTGTTAAAATGACTCACCAGGGTTAATACACTACTTAATATAAAGCAAGATGCACAAGCATTGCGCACAGTAGTTTTCATGTGTTATAAAATGACAATCCAACAAATCACCTGGTCAAAATATTTGAACAAATGTGTACCTGAAGTCATAGAAGTCTGCAAACTCAAGTGCTGCGTCTCCATCTGTGAACAGTTTGCAGTGACTCTTGTCGGTCATGTGTGCCTGAACTGCTTCTGTAGTGTAGAACGACTTCCCTTTTTCATTACACCATAGGCATACCTTACCAACACCAACTTTCTCCCCTACGGAAAAAAACGCTGCTTAATGCAAATTCATAATTAATATTTTGAAAGACGACTCTGGCTTACCTAAGTAAGAAATAAATCCTCTCAGGTCTACCAGATACTCAATATCAGGAAGGAAGAAGCTGTGTGTTTTGGTCATGTGCGTCATGTTTCGGGCGAGCGAGCGTGAATGATGTCCGCAGAACAGACAGTCTGTCACTAGGATGGCCCCGGGGGCTGGAGCTGCCCCAGATGCGGAGTCCTCCTCCTCCATCTCCTCCTCCTCTTCTTCATCATCATCATCATCATCATCACCTTCCATATCCTCATCATCGACATCCTCCCATTCTTCAAAGAAACAAAATCAAGATTCTAAATAAGTGATATCAAAGCAAATCAGTATTATTTAAATGACTAATTATTATTTATTGTAAATGATTCTTACCCTCCTCTTCTTCTTCTTCTTCCCCCTCCTCCGCTGCGATCTTCTTGGCCTGCTGCTCGAACCACTGCAGCCGAGGCGGTTTGTCCGGCCTCGTTCTGACCCGTTTCTCTGTGGGTGTGGCTTTGGAGGGGGTGTGTCTCTGCTGCTCCCTGAGTGCTTTCTGAAGCGCTTCGTTCTGTGCGTCTTTATCTAGCTCCGCCCCTTTCTCCAGATTCTTCTGGTTTATTCGCTGGACTGTCTCCTGGGCGGTGGCCAGGGCTTTCCTCTCAGCCTGCTGGTGCTTATTGGATAAGACGTGATTGTTGTAAGCATTGTCCGTTGAGAATTTTTTGTTGCAGGTGGCGCAGTAGGCTGAGCCGTGTCCGCTCTGACTCTGCTGCTCGGCTGCAGCCCGCTGTGCCAGCACTCGCTCCTGGAAGTTTTCTGCAGTGACCGGAGGCATGTCTGCAACCTTTCTCTTCAGATTGTAGCGGTGCCAGTCTGTTTTATAATGTGCACGCTGGACCTCCCCGTCAGAGAACTGCACACGGCAGCTGATGCACGTGTATGACATGACTGCAGAAAAATACAGTGATTATAAATCGAATTATTGTAGTGAATTTAATGTATTAAAGGTTAGTTGAATAATATTTATAAATGTATATTATTTAAATTAAACGCTGTTCATTTTTATTGAAAAATAATACAAATATTAGAGAAAATACATTTTATGTTACGTTTCAATTAATGCAGTATTCAAGATAAAATTGAGCAAAAGCATGTGTTATCCCAGGCCACAAAACCAGTCAGAAGTAGCATGGGTATTTGTAGCAATATCCAACAATACATTAATATTTATACATAAATTATTTATGCCAAAAACTTAATTTTTGATTCGTAATATAGAAGTTGAACTTGATATACAAGCACAACTTGAAAGGTGGTTTTCTTAATAATTAGATAATTTTTAATCAAATAGTTCTCTCTCAGCTAAATATTGTCCTATCTTAACAAACCATACATCAATGGAAAGATTAATTATTTAAACTTCAGATAATGCAAACATCTTTCAATTCCAAAAAATTTACCCTGACTGTTTTTTTGTCCATGCTCATGTATGTACATATGTGTATATATTGTAGAGACATATTGTAAGTCTGTAAAATCATATATACAAGTTTGTGTAGGCCTACTTCCACTTAGTGCTGAGAACAGATAATTATTTTCCTTCATTATTTATTTCTGCATTTGGATATATATTTAGACGTTAAGCTACCGTTGGGCAGAATTGTGTATTAATTTGTAAAAGAATATTGCTCTGTGTGAAAATGACACCAGTTCATAGGTTCGTCTGCATTACTGTGTGTGTTTGAGTGGGAGTGTCTATACTGAACTCTGATGAGAAGTTATTTTGTGTATGGAGACGTCCAAAAATATCGAAAACGTTGTTTTTTTCCAAAATGATGGAATCAATAAACAGTGAAATATCAACAGAAAATCTTCACTCTTGCTGTAGTTGTTCAAATATAAGATTAAACGCATAATATAGCACACAATTATTGTAATTAAATGATTGAACTAGGTGTTGGTCAACTATACTAAACCTCATACACAGAAACTAAACATTTGTGCAGCTGTACTGTTCGACTCAAAATCTGGATATGTTAAGTTACGAGCTATGTTGTGTCTTGTGTTATATTTTATGATGGGTCGTGTTATGTTATGTTGTTGTGTTATGTTATTAAACTGATGTAAGTTACATCGCATGATATCAGACATCTCCACTGTCTTCTACGTTAAATAAGACAGGCTTATCTATATAAATATCGGACAGCGCAGTGAACGGATAAACCCATGACGTTTAAAACAACTGATCTGAAGCCGTATGTATTTTACAGCAACACAGCGGTGTTACCAAACCATTAAATAACGTAACAATGCGTGCATAACCATAACAAGAATAATATGTACTATCTCTATAGAATTACTTCAACATTATACATTTTCATATATCAGAAAGTTCGAGCTTACTTGGTTATTCGTTCCTTCCTAGTGGAAATTTGTGTGTCACGGCACTGGCAACACGAGGATGGCGAAACAACCTTTGACCCCGAACACAAGCGCGCTCGCGGACAGTGCGCCGCCTCGTGATCTGGAGGATAAACCACATCTTCTCGCGTCAATGTCAAAACTCTTTCATTAGGTTTTCTGTTTCTGTAAAAAAATGACATATCAGGACATACAAGGGTACTTAATAATAAATAAATAAAATGTAATAATAAATAATAAAATAACCGCTGAACTGACCTAATTTGTACTTTATTAAAAATACAATTGTATGTTTTCACTAGGACTATGGCTATGCTTTCAATGAAATGCTTAATCTATCAATCTATCTATCAATCCAGATTACTGGATTATTTAACATAACAGTACCTTTATTTTTTGACCGCTATTCTGAATATCAGATGGGGTTTTTGTGGTCCTTTAAAATTGGTAATAAATTAATTACCCCCCACCCTCTGGTAATACATTACATTTTACAATTAAACAGATATGATTACATTAAAAAAAATAATAAATAAATAAAAATGTTAGCCTCTAATGGCACCATTTTCTATGAATGAGCCAATGCCACCAAAGATGAAAGACATGGTTCATAATATCAATGCAACATGTATTTAATTAACGTGGGCGAGCCACAAGAATTAAAAATAAATCAATCAAATAAACTTTAATAATCTATACTGTTTGAAAGAATGATCTTTTCAGTGAATAGCGCAAAGTGTCACGGCCTCAAAAACTGAATGTCTGCTTCCTGAAGGCTGATGCTTTATTCTCCCCTACATTATAAAAGGTCATTTTGGAGATAATAAACATACCTGTAAAATTGTTGTGAACAAATGCTGTGCCCTTCGTAGTCCACTTTAAACATGATTCAGAACTCACGGACATCTGAGGAATGATTTCAAAGCACTTTTGAATAATTCATTGTGAGCCATTGCGGTGTGTTTCACAGCATACGCCTGACACTGGTAAATCTGTATGAAGGGGACATTTCAATCAGCGCTTTCTTTTTCATCACAAGAGTCGTGTATAATCTGACAGTTTGAACATTTCTATACCTCAGGGACATCACAACCTTGCAGACTTAATAGCATTAATGCTGTTTGTATGAGTTCTTGCTGGACCCCTCAATTGAAATTAATTGCAGCCCAAGGGTCACTGTTTTACCACATTAATTAATATTCACACTCTGCCCTAGGAGAAAAGCAGTGGCGATTTATAACGGCCGTACGAGAGGGGCACTTCCTGCCAGAGAGATGGATGTTGGTGCTGTACACTGAGTTCTCAGGGGACAAGAGAGAGGATGAAACTAGAAACCTCTGACAGAAGAGACCTCACCAGCACAGCCGCTTAAATATCCACAGAACATGCACAGCATCACAACGTTTGCCATAAATGCACAAGAATCAGAAATATAACGTGCATTACCGGTCAAAAGCTTTGAGTAATTATTCACTTTTTTTTTTTAAGTTTCTTTTACTGCATTTATTTGTCTATAACACTACATTGAAATATTTGTATAATTTAAAATACCTTTTTAAAATGTATTTAAAAGTGCATTTATGTGTATATTTCTGCTCAAGAAATATAGTTATTTTATGATAAAAATGTCTTTTCAGTGTACACTTTTTTAGAAGAAGTGAACAGGAGCAAAAGAGCATGCATTTGAATTTTTAACAATGTTTACATGAAATCTGAATTAACAAATTTTACTGACCTCTTCAATAATAAAATGCTATAAAATGTTAATTGGAACCTTAATAAAATAAAATAAACACAGTTTAAAATGATTATAATCGGTATGAAATGAGAATGTAAATACCTGTAAGTTGACTGAGCAAAAAAAGAAATGCTAATAAAATAAAATAAAACAAAATAAAATAGTAAAAAAAATCCCATTAACTGCATATATTAATTCAGCAAGGATGCATTAAATTGCTACTTATACAGCTTACTATAAATCAAATTTTCATGACGAAAAACAATATATTTTAAGCATGTTCAACATTGATAACAATATAAAATATGGAAAGGAATAAATAAGCATAATGAAATTATTTTTTAAAGATCATGGGACACTGAACACTGCCCTAATGATTCTGAAAACTTAAATTAATAGGAATAAATTATTTTAGAAATACATTAGATTATAAAGTTATTAGTTATTTTAATATTTCCCAAAATAAATGTTGAAATTAGTTTTTACATTTAATTTGGGATCAACGCAACAAAATTTGAACATGAGAGACTATAATCAACTTAAAAACTGCAGTTTATAAAAGCAGGTGAAGTGAACAGGACGCATTAAAAAAACCACACATTTGAAAATAAACTGTTTTAATAATAAATTAAGAGCTGGGAGAGCAGAAAGTCTTGGTAAAAGGGGGTATGTTATTTTATTAGTCTTAAATTTTTATCTACAACGAAGGGACAAGCAAAAAAATAAGCAACAACTACATGAAAAAAGAAAACAAAGAGAGATAGAAAAAAAAATACATTATTGAAGCACTTTTTCCATCCTTTTTTAATAAGCAACTTTTAAATCTAAAAGAAACTTTACAATATAAAGAAACATACAAAGAACATCTTAATTTACTACACAAGACAGAAAGAGTCCCTAAGACAAGGATCCAAACTACCCTAAACATGAAATACAAAGCAAACCCAAGAGACAGACTGCTTTATACTCAATACTGCTTTTCATTTGTCAGAAAGAACAACAGTGGAGGAGGATTTTTTTTTTCTTTCCCACATCTGAAGCCCCTCCGCACCTCGTCTCCTCGCTAATGTTACAGTATTGTACAGCGTCACAATAGAATTACAGAGATGGCCAACGACGTGAGTGGTTTACATACAGAGGATGAGATCGCAACCTATAAAACACTATCTCAAGAGAACGGGATGGACACTTCCCTTCATTTTATTACCTTTTTTTTTTTTTTTAATCCCTATTCCGAACAAGTTTTTAAACCTTTTTTTTGTTTTGTTTTTTTAATTTAAATAGATAAAAATCCTTCATAGTAAAGTTTGCAATGTGTGGTCCCTTTTGCACATAAAGAGACAAGTCCTGTGGTCATGTATGTCCACATAGGCAATGTGTTAAAAGGTGGGCTGCTGTCTGGAAAGTGCAAAGTGAGGACACGTCCGAGAGAGAACGGATGCATCGTGAGGCTTTCGCCCTCCACATACGTCCCTCCTGTGTGTGTCTAGTCTAAAAGGAGTGAACGGTACCGCTTCAAGCTCCCCTTACTTTCCTGTTCTCCTAAAACATGAGCGCTCAGACGTCGTTTACTAAGTAGAGGCTGACAAAACTTTACATTTGCATGATTTAGTACATCTGTACAGAGTCAAAGACAGAGAATGGCGACTCTTTAACTACAAACATGGGTACTTCCTTTACATTTTTTTTTTTACTCCCAAGATCTCGTAGTATTCATTGGTAGTGACTGAAATATCAAAACATGTCAATGATATCAAAATGCATTTTACAGTATTTACAAACAAACAAAGTAATAAAATAAGATAGACGCTGTATAAATGTGTTTCTCTGTGTACATCGTGTCATCAAGCTGTGGAGAACTTAAAAACAGGTGCTGTGCGATTAATGTGTGTGTATGTAATCAGCAGGAGGATTTTAGCATTTAGCTCTGATATTTACCGGTTCCTTCTGAACCCTAAAAACCTTTTCACTAAGAGACCTATACTTCCAAAAACACATTTTGTTTCCAGGGATAAGACCACCCAAAAATCACTCAGACTTACGGGATTTCAAACTTGTGTGACTTTCAGTGGAAAATCAAAGAAGATACTTGAAAGAATGTTGGTAACCAAAAGGTTTCGGTTTCCATTGACTTCTATTGCATGGTCAAAAATTACAAAATCAATAGAGACCGAAAAGTTTTAGTTATCAACTATTCTTCCAAAGATTCTTTAAAAAGGCAGATTGAAATGAACATTTTGAAAAATTTTATTAACCAGTCAATTTCATACCAATTTCGGTTCCTATTCACTTCCATTGTTTGAAAATGTTTTTAAATTCAAGTCAATGGAGACGGAAAGTGTTTAGTTATCAATATTGTTCTTCCAAAAAGAAAAAAATATCACTGAATAAGCTAATTATAGAGACTGGAAGAGTTTTGTTACCGACATTTTTCAAAATGTCTTCCGTAACAAGAATATTTTGAAGAATTGGTCCCCAAACATGCCATCGACATACACTGTATGGCCAAAATTCAATGGGAACCAGAATGGTTTATTTACTAACGTTCTTCAAAGTTCTTTTTAAACAAGATGGATTAAAACATCTTTAAGAATATTTTGCAGAATGCTGATAACCAAACAATTTTGGTTCTCACTGACTTCCAGTGTATGGGCACAAATTACAACTGAAATCAATGGGAACCAAAAGAGTTTATTTATTAAAATTCTTCTTTATCTAGATAAATTAAAGCATCACCTTGAGTGATATTTTGAAGAATGT
>JAUYWG010000032.1:16301343-16314255 GCA_034779775.1 Enteromius afrohamiltoni
TATATATATTATTAACTACTATATGCTACTATTATATATATATATATATATATACATATATATTATATACATTTAATAAATGATATGAATATGTATTAATATATATGTATATTTATTCTTCTTATGTATATTTATTAAAATAACAAAAATAATAAATAAATGCACATTATCTTGGCATTATTTTGTGCTATTAATGTTCACCCAAACCTTTAAATTCTGCCATCAATTAACCATGTCGTTCCAAACCTGTATGAGTTGCTTTTTCATGTTGAACATAAAATAAGATATTTTGAAGAATGCTAGTAATCAAACAGTTGAAAGTCCCTATTGACTTTCATAGTATTTATTTTCCTAGTATTGAAATCAATGGGGACCAACAACTGTTTGGTTCTTTAAAATTCTTCAAAATATATTGTGTTAGACATATGAAAGAAAGGTTTGGAACGACATGAGGGTGAGTAAATGACAAAATGTAACTTCTGGCTGAACTGTTCCTTAAAGTTCACAATTTGGGGAAAAATTGCTGTGGGGGCTAAAAATGCAGCAAGTACACGATATAGGAATCTCTGCCCTTCATTCACTGTTGTCCGCAGGGGTGGGGATTCAACCAAACAGGTTGGGATACGATTGACACTATGCTAACGAAGTTCTGCTCAGGCAGACGGCAGCCCACCTGTCTGGCTGCCCGTGGGTGGAGGGCAAAGTGTGACAGAGGCTTTCAGGCCTGAGGCTGCTTCATTCTAACCCGAGCTTTTGTTCTGCGCTCTACCCAATTTGTCGAACAGATGCTGCACCAGCTGCCGATTTGTGTGGCACCTCGCTTGCCAAGAACAAGAAGGACAGAGAGAGAGATGGGGAAGAGGGGAGAACTCTGCTTTCAGCACAGGTGAATAAAGAAGAGTAACAGGGTTTCAGTCCTGTGGCGGTTGACTTGGAGTGACTACCACAGGATAAACGAGTAGAAAACGAGCAAGAATAGGTGTCTACCTGAGGACCCATGCCACCCATGCCCCTGGGAGGATTCATTCTCATCGGACCACCCATGTTAGGATGACCTGTAAACAAATGAGTTTATGAGAGTTATTACACAGCTGATACTAGATCATTCATCAGTCTGGGTGAAAATAGCTCTGTTGTTATGAAGTGTAGAACCAAGATGTTACCTTGTGGTCTGGTTGGGTCCAAACTGTTTGGCAGGAGAGGTTGTGATCCTGGAACTCCTACAGGAGGCTGAGGAGGACATAAATGAAGGAATTTACAATGAAGTTGAGGAACAAATGGAAACAAATCCCTCGTCTTTTCTTTTCAGTGGAAGTCTATTGGTATAAAAATATTAATTCCATAACATTTTACACAATTGTCCATGAAATTCTTAACACTCAATATCAAGTACTTCTAGAGTACTTTGGTGAAAACAGTGTCTTTATATTAGAACAGCAGAGACCAGAAATATGATACACTGTATGATACGCTGCCATAATTATTAAAATTAATTTAAAAAATCTATTTGCACACATACGACACGATTTTGGAGCATTTTGGGGCATCTTGGGCATGTATGAAAATCAGATTGATTTTTTCTATTCAGCTTAACAATTTCAACTATTTCAACATTTAAATTTCAGTTATTTGCCACATTATTCACCATTATTCCTTTCTCATTTTCAATTAAACTTTATATACATTTCAGTGTTATTTTTTTAATTAACAACAACAAAAAAATATTGTTTTTGCAAATAAAATATTTTAGAATTATGCATAACAACAACAAAAATGTATTAAAACTTAAATACCATGACAAATGAATCTTAAATTCCTTGTATTTCCTTTATTAAAAAAACCCTGGTATTTCCAGGTATTTCATGTTTTTGCTGACCTTTGGTGTGAAACAGTTCCCACAAAAATGATATTTTTGTCATCATTTACTCATTCTCATGTCGTTCTAAACCTGTGTACTGTATGTTTTTATCTTATGTTGAACACATAAGAAAACATTTTAAAGAATTTAAAGAACCAAAGAGTTTTTTGACTTCCACTGACTTCTATATTAGGGAAAGTCAACGGGGACCATTAACCGTTGTGATTACCAGCAATATCTTCTTTTACGTACAACGTAAAACTCATACAGGGTTTAAGTAAATGATGCCAAAATGTAAATTTTTGTGCGTATTGTCCCTTTAAGAGTGTGTAAAAATGCAACTATTTGTATGACAGTGAGACAACGTTCTCTCTACCTGATTTGGCATCCGAAGAGACGGCCGAGGTCCACCAGGGTACCGTGGAGACATAAAAGGCTAAAAGAGAGAAAGACAGAGAAAACAGACTTCATTAGCAACATGTTGCCCTATTTAAGAAGAAAGCGAGAGCACTGTAAAGTCCAGAATGAATGAGTGCAGCAGGCCAGGCTATAGCAGATGGAATGGACAGACAGATGCAAGGAGAGCAGAAGCCAACGCAAGACGACATCAAATATGTACATTTGACATGTCTCCATCTGTCCGTCAACACAGACTGCTCCTGCTCTGCCTTTTTTAACATGCACACACATACACTCTTGTGGTGTTTCGACGAACACTCAGGAGAGCATCAGGAAAGTCAGACCTCGAGCGGCTGCACTTAGACGCTTCTCAAGTGAAAGTCTGGTCAGGAAGGAAAGTGACCACAACAACCCAAACGAGGGCAGCATCGTGCCTGCGTCTTGACATACAAACCATTAGAGCCGTGTGGCTGCGTGTCTAGAGACGAAACCCGATGCCGCTTCTGTGGTCAAGGCCTGTGGGAAGCTCCCCAAGAGACTCTCGCCAACTTTAAGGGCTCTGTTGAAACATGTCTGCACTGAACGGATGAGGGATAGGCCGTATGGGTTTGTGTGTGCGTGTTTTTACAACTAATTAGAGTGTTATTACCACTGTAGGAAGATGTTGTACAACCAAAGTGCCCTAATATTCAGTGTGCGTGTTTTTTTTTCCTGGAGAAGGGAAGCTGAAGTGTCTTTGAGAGTTAATATGTGTGTTGGTTTCGCTGTGTTTTGTGCGTATGCACATCGTTTTGGTTTCTGCGCAGTTAGTGTGCGTTTGTATGCGTGTTTGTGAGGGCGCTGTGTGGCGGGAGGCTCTACAATATTAATGGGCTATTGATGGGGGGTGGGGTGAGGGCCAGGAGTGGAGGCCCATCTCCAAGAACAAGGAGGAGACTGAATTATTTATCCTGTTCATAGGGAGTCAACTCTAGATGGAGGGGGTGGGGGGGGTCTACAGGATACTTCACACTCCCAGGATAGAGAAGCAGAGGGAGGAAGAACGAAAAAAGAGAGAGAAGACAAAGGAGGAATGGACTTCCGGGTGCACGGCCAAAAGAAAACGAGGATGTGAGGGATGGATTTACATTCCTAAAGTAATTTTTTTTTATTATTATTATTTTTTTTTTTTACAACTTTTTCCAGATTTGGCTAAATATATATATTTATAAAAATATATTATATATATATATAATAAAAAAAATGCCAGTTAATGCCAGTTAAGACAACAATGTTACAAAAAAAATGTATATCATTCAAATAAATACTGTCCTTTTGAATGTTCTATTCAACACAAAAAAAAAAATCCAAAAAAGTCTCAAGAATCAGACCAGCCAGTTTTGTGAACTAGATCAATTGATTCTTTGAAAAGATCAAGTCAAGTCACCTTGAGATTGTTTCGAAGCATCTTCACAGAATTGCTTCAAAAAATTGCTGCTGCAAGACAATAGTGTCCGATTCAAAAGGATTTATTCATGAATCAGGTATTGATGTTTCTTTTATGAACACTAGGGCAGATATTAAGATGCTCAGTCAATAACAATTTAACTGCTGTATTTCTTTCTTAATTAAATTAGCTTCAAATATAGCACAAAAGTTAGACGGCTCACTTTTGTCACAAATCTATGTTACTTGTTTGTTCTTTTTAAAACTTCAGTCCCGTTTCATTTCAATTCCATGGAAACATTAGCCAGCAAATTCTTCAACATTTCTACTTTTGTGATCCACAGATAGAAAGTCACACCGATTTAAAACATGAAACTGAAATGAACATTCCTTTTTGATTGAACTATCCCTTAAATATGGCATCAACCCTGCCTAAAGTCCATCCATAGGACTCTGCAACTAGTTCTAGAAATGTGTGTTTCTATGTCTGCATAAAGGAAGAGGACTTTAAAAATGCAGCGAATTATAAATAACCATGTAATTTACACCATTCATCTTGCCCAAGTGAGTTGCTGCCAGCGTCACCAACAGTTCTCATGTGTGCAAATGTGATGTGTGTATACCGAGTGTGCGAGCAAGGACACGATGTGTATGTATGTGTGTACGGGTTGCTGTGTGTCTTACCTGGCCATGTGGTCCCATCATGGGGTTGCTGGTATTATGTGGGGGAGGCTGTGCGTGTGGTGATGGCTGCGAGCCGGGAGGCCCCTTTAAGAGAGAAGAGGGAGATGAGAGATGCACAGACGGCCTTCCAGTGAGGCCTGCTGCTGCTGAAGCCCTTGCACAAACACAAACGTCTAATACTCAAGACACAAACTCACTCTGGTGAGGAAATCCACAGCTAGCGTGTAGAGTTCGGTGAACAGTTTTATGAGAATCAAACAACTGATAGGCCAGGAACAGAAAGTTCCCAACAAAATATGGCAAAATTCTATAAAAGAAATGCGTGTTTGAGACTGAGAAGTGAGTCTGAAAATTCATATTTCGGGCTACAAAAAAGTTAGAACACCAACCATATTAACTGAACAGCACCGAGGGACATCGTAACAGAAAATCAAAAACAGAAAAAAAAAGAAAATCTACACAATAAAGAAAAAAGATGCACTCAACAGGTCATCTTAGCAAACACATAGTAAGGATAGCAAGAGAAACGCCACACATTTTCTTCAAAACAAGTCAAATCAGTTTAGAAACCATCACTGTTCATGTACAGTACGCTGCAGAAGTATTTCCACGAATTGTGTCTTAAACCCATTAAACCCTTTATAAACCCATACAGCTACTGCACCAAGCTTCCATTAGTGTTCATTAATGATCAACAGGCCATTGAGCTCAAGTACGAAATGGTTCTGAAAGGAACATGAGACCATACGACTAATAACTAACAAACAACAAAGGAGCTTTGCTTCTTTTCCTCTCCCTCCCTGAACACCAAGCCTGAATGCGAAACATATGGCATTATCGGTCCTGTGCATCTATATTAGTGTCCCTACAGAAATGTTCATCCAATCACGGTCACAACGCAGTCCTGCCTCATTGGGAAAGGATCTCAAAACAGCCATATATAAAAATCACTTCCAACACCTTTGAGAAGATAATAACCTGCCACTTACTGGCATGGCTATCAACAGAGAGCACTTCAGCCTCCATTCCTAGGCCCTAAAGGGGCAGTTAGTTTGACAGTATTCATACACTCTGAATGACGGCCGCAGGACAGCTGCAAAAGCTCTTCTTGACCACTCGGGGGCAGTGTTAACAAAGCAAAGCTGTCGCAAATAGATGAGTTCACGCATCTCACAGAAGTGCAACAATATTTATTTGTGAACGTCTTTACTATTTGAGTATACAGTAATTGGATGCATACATATAAAAGTGAAACATATTGATGCCCATGGATCGTTTTTTGAAGTTTAGTGATTAAACAAAAGAATTTTTAAAAATCTTCAGAGGGAGGTGGCATAAGAGTAGTTTTTTCACCGCCCTGTTGAGTCTGTGTATGTGGTTGTGACCCGCACTTATTACTGCCTCTTGACCTTTGGCCAGAGCTCAGACCTCAGACAAGCCCTCCCGCTGGTTTCAGAGCGGCTGAGGAAACCATCCATCCAACACGACCGGAAATCTCCTCGCTGATGACCGGAGCTGCCACACAGACCGCAGCTGCAGAACAACACATCTGCCCAGGGTGCAACACTGACCCACCCACGGCAACAAAAATAACACAACCGAAAGAGATACAGCACAGTCAGAGTCTGGCAAGCGGCCTACAGCAGTTAGTAAAGATGCTCTGATACACAAACACAACTGGCCACGTTTTTCAGTACAGTTTTGTTATTTATCTACTCATCTTCATATCCTTGCAAACCTATATGACTTGCTTTCTTCTGCAGAATACAGAAGAAGATATTCTGAGGAAGGTTTTAAACTTCTTCGGGCCCCATTGGCTTCACGTTAAATTTTTGTGAAGGTCATTAGAACACAAAACTTTGGATACCAACATTCTTCCAAAAATCTACTTAAAGAAGTCAATAGGAAGAGAAACTGTTGGTTACAATCTCTTCTTATCTTCAAAATATCTTCTTAACGAAGTCAACGGGAACCAAAATGCTTCACAATATCTATTTATAGAAGTTCATGGGAACCAAAATTGTTTGATTACCAACGTTTTTCAAAATATCTTCATATAAAAATCAATGAGAACTAGAACTGTTTGGTTATCAACATTATTCAAAATACCTGGAAGTCAAAAGGCATGGAAACGGATTAGCAATGTTCTTGATTCTTCTTTTATGTTTTCCAGAAGAAAAGTCAGTCTTACAGATTTGGAACAACACAAGGGTGAGTAAATGAAGGCATTTCCATTTTTGGGTGGACTACCCCCTTAAGCATTGCTAGGTTGATAGAATTGCATGGGACAGCATTCATTTAGTGATACAAGCAGCCTGTTTCTAAACACATGCATGAATTATGTGTACCGATAAACACTTGCTGCTTAGGTAAGGGCTTTCTGAGCTGGTTCTGGGAGATTTTTGTTTCCGATTTAGCCATGACCCGTCTCTAACCTCCCAGTGAGAGAGAGGATTGCTGCGGGGTCTGGCATGAGAGCTGCTCCACTGACTGTCCCAGAAACCATGCGCCGATACAACAGGAATACATGAGGGTGTGTGTGTATGAGAGAGTGTTTTCCCTGGCTGCCTGCCTTTTTCAGAGTGGGTCTGAGGGAAGGATTAGAGGGGTCTAGGGATGCTCAAGGCCTCTTTAACTCACAGTAGCACTGAGGTCATGACTGTTCATTACACCTCATCACACACAGCAGTGGTAGCACTCACTCTGCTGCTCGCTGTCTGCCTTTCACTGCTAAACAATCTTGGTCTTTCAGTAACACCCGTTCACTTCCACTCCACCTGACTTCCTATACAATAAAATCAGGGGTATTTGTGACCATATTGGCAAATATCAGCGTTTTTCTATTGTCCTGACTGGTGTGACTAGATAGATATTGGAAGCAGGCAATAACATAACTTGTTCTTTACATAAAAAAAAAATCATTTATGGAAAATGTGGACATCACAATCGCATTAAACCTTATAATAAAATGAAGAAAAGGCTTCTGAATGTTTTTGAAAGACGTTATTAAGGTTTTCATTAGCACATAATCCTTCAGAAATTATTCTAAACTGTGGGTTTGGTGCTCAAGAAACATTTCTTTTTATCAATGTTAAAATCAGAAGATTTTTTTTATGAATATAAAAAAAAAAAAAAAAACGGAAAAACAGACAGCCTAACAATATAAAATGTCTTCGATGTAATGCATTCCTGCTGAATAACATTTTACATTTTTTTGAAAACGCATATCTTACTCACTCCTCAATCTTGAATAAATGTGTTCTTAAAATCAAAAAGGAAAAACATTTTAAAGACTTTAAGACAACAAATGTACATTGTACACCAATGTACTTAAAAAATTAGATAGACTGTGTGATAGATTTATTTATTTTGCTTGTTTTAATTCCCAATTTCACTAGAATCATATAAAATCCTAGACTGAAGTACTGTATTTAATCAACAGACGCCATCGTACATATCTCAATTTCAGCTATTACGAAATGTATTAACAGTATGAGCTACAATTTCTATATTGTGCATCTCTCCTAAACAGATGAATGAACCAAAACCCGCACAGTCCTGGTCTCTCAATGATGTGGTAGAAACTAATCTCAGGAGCAGCAATCGCACACACACACACAAACGCACCAGAACACCTCACACCTCTTTTCTCTCTCCCTCAGCGCTGAGCTGATATAAATAGCACTCCTCTGCTTCTCCAAAAATCTCCTCCGCACCTCTCCCTCCTTCTTCTCAAACCTTTCCCCTATATTGCTCTCCTAACCCTTCCCTCCCCATACAGCGGAGAATCCAGACAGCGGTCGAAAGCGCCTCCTCCCTCGGCTCTGCCTTATCACTAACACTGCCAAATGCCAGACCTGTCCATCACTGAGCAAACGCTCCACCACCCCCGCTGCATCATGGGAAGGGCTGTGGATGTGTACAAGCATGTTTGATTACGAGGCTGTGTGTGTCCGTGCTTGTATGCAAGTGGTTGTGATGTTTCATGTAAACACACAGAAATGGAAATTAAAGTGCTCTTAAAAGTCACTAATAATTAGCAATACACCCATACTCAAATATGGGCAGTCACCAATAAGTTGTAAATTATTTTCATCTAATAGCCAATAGAAATTGTTAGAATTTTACTAAATAACTAATTCATAAAAATGCAAAATAATATAATTCTACAAAACTCTAAGAACGTAAAAAAATCTTTTGTACAATGTACATAAAATATAAAATTCATATTAACTCTGACATTTGCGATTAGTGTTTTAAAAGATAAACTTTTGGTTAGATGACAGCAAAGAAAATCCACACATAAAAATAAGAGAAATCCCCGTTTAATATCAAATATCAGCCAGTCCTGTTAATTAAAAATAAACATTAAAAAAAACTCTAGAACAGATGATAGCATGCTACCGATATATCATGCATCCCTACTAAAAATGTCAACTTTCTGCACTGTTTGTACTACAGTCACGTACAGCGACTCAAATCCAGTGGCTTGAGAAGAACTTTTAATCTGCCGGACGATAAAACAAGTGAATAAATGAGAACGAAGGGAGGGACCATATCTAGGGAACAGAATATCATAAAGACTTGGCTTATTTTGACATGTGCCAACAAAGAACCACCTAGCAACCATTAAAAACACTTAGAAGTCCTTAGCAACGGCAACGCATAATTGCAGCAATATTTCCCCAGCAGAGCACCACTCGCATTTTCTTCAGAACAAATAAAATCCAGTAATAAAACTTCAGTGTTGCTGTGTGTTACTGATAAAGAAGGCCATCCACTGATCAGAGAGAGAAATCTGTAAACGCCCAATTTTGCATTTAACAAGTTCATGAACACAACACGGCCTGCAGTATGGAATGAATAAAGCTGCAAGCAGGGATGGATAGAGGATTGATGAAGAAAGAATGGGAGAAAGCTTAGCAGGGAAAAAGAATTCAACAAAAAAAGAGTGAAGACCCCATTCATTCATTTTCTCTCTCTTAAAGTTACAGTTAAATGTTTCGAAACACAGTTAATTGATAACCGGCAGCAATTTGCTCCAAAGATTCGTTATGGAAGCCGTATTAACCTCCAAACTCCATATATTAGCTGTTGAGTAACTATTATAGTCTTAATAGCTTGAGAGTTGGGAAGTGTAATAAAGCTCCAGAAATGAAACTACAGCTGCTTTCCACTAACATGTAATGCTCTGAGCTTCCATCTTACCGGTGAGGAATAATACTGTGTGCAAAAAACAGAAGTTCAGAATGATCTCACACAGACAGCAGAGCTCCAGGCTGCTGTCAAGCCTCCCACAGCCACAGAGAGACCCACCAGCAGCCCACGCACACAGCACACAGAACGAGAGCGAGAGAGAGTGAATGAATGAATGGAGCGCAGGTGTGACAGGGTGATGAATGAATAAGAAGGCAGGGAGGAGAATGAAACCAGCTGTGCTTACCTGAAAGAAACCAGGGGGCATGGGTCCACCTGGCATGCCATCATTGGGGGGCATGTTGCCCATTACGGGGCTGGGGGCTGCTGCTGCACTCTGGGAAACAGATAGAGAGAACAAGTTAGTACAGATGTTAGGCAAACCTGATACTAATATTACACCAATGCTGCTTTGTTTTCGACATGACATGATTTATAGTGCATTGTTCGGTTCATCAATAACAATATGGCATCTGATGCCGATATCTGAGTTAAGTCACATTCGTAAGTCTCCATGTCCTCATATACTGGACATACAGAATGTGCAGATGAAAATCATATTAGTTTCTTACTAAATCTAAATCGCTTTTTGACATGGCATTTATGTTCAATTTCTTTTTCATTTCTGAATGTTTTAAAGAAACTTGAAAGAGAATACCTTTTTTCATTTGGAAATAAAAATCGAGAGATTCGTTTATTTTTAGAACTTATTTTGATAAAATACAAATATAAAAAGTACAAAAATGAAATAAAAAACATTGACATTAACTGTTCTCAAAATTAAAATATTATATTGCTGTCAAATAATTAAACGCATCCATAATAAACTAAGGTTTTTAATTACACCTTTTGCTGTGCATATTTATTATGTATTTAAATGCATGTATTTAAGGAAAAAAGGGCATGCTTATAGATTACGTACATTTATATATAATCTAAAAATTATAATATAATAACATGAATGTATATACATGTAAATATTTTCAAAATATATACTGTATGTGTGCATAAATGTATACATAATAACAGTACACAGACTTCTTTTGGATTCAATGATTGTTTAACAGCAATTATATATAGATTAATTTAGAGATTTCATATGGAATATTTACATGTTTTGTGGAATATAAAAAAAATCAATTATTTCAAATACATTTTGCTCTAATTAATATTTAATTCATCAATAAATCCTGAAAAAAGGGGGAAAGTATACATTTTTTGCAATAAGCATTTTTGTACAAATCTAAAAAAATCCAGCTTTGCCTTTATAATACCTGGCATTTAAAATAATACTAATAATAAATGCTTACTGAAAAGAAAACAAATGTTATTTTAAATTTTAAAAATATTAATTGCATTTGTCAATCAGGTTTTGATTTTAGGACAACGTAAAACAGCTAAATATAGCAGGATTCTTTTTTTTTTGCCTCCTTGATCAACAACTGTCTTACAAGACAAATGCTTTAACAACAGTCGAGCAGACACAATACAACTCAGACTAAAAAGAAGCAGAAGAGCAGAATTTGATATATTGCAGTTTGTGTAATTAAAGCAAACAAAGCTTTTAGCTGTACAACTTCGCTACACGGCTTTAAAACAGTGCAGAATGCTAAGTATCAGTGTGCATTTACACAAGAAGATCACTCTCCCTAAACCCGCACATTCAGCTCAGAGAGTGTTAACACGAGACGTTTATTTGCATCAGAAAAACTCCTGCACTACAGCTCTGCTCTTGTGTATCTGTGTACATACTTCCCCTCGTAAAAAGGGCATAAAACAAGCAAACAGAGCGAGAGGAGCCTCAAGTGGAATCTCCTGAACTAGTGGAGCACTTAGAGACTGGGGCCCCTTTCCTCCGTTGGCCCCGATCCCTCTTTCAAACCTCTTTAACAGTCTGCTGCTGCTGCTGGGGGCTTGTGTGTTTGCCAGTCTGCCCTGTTCTACCGGAGAGAGAGAAGATGGAAGGAGACGAAGTGCACTGTGCGAGTGAGTCTGTGTATGTGTGAGTGAAAACGAGAGAAAAAGAGACTAAACAAGGAGGGAAAGGGGGGGGGGGAAATAAAGGAGAAAGTAAGAAAAAGAGAAAGAGAGGGAGGATTAAAGAGCAAGAGCTGGCAGTCGGCTCACACACTCCCTCCCCCTGCTGTAACTCAAACCTCTCTACAGCCGCCCTACAAACAGCTACGCCACCTCTGACCTCAAACACACACACACACACACACAGTCTCTTTTTCACACACACCTGACCCAAAGGGGTGGTGGGCAGAGCTTATTGAGAACTACTCCTCCCTTTTACTCAAAAAACACAAACACTAGAGAAGGCTGATATGTGGGATACTTAAAGATTTTGCTGCTGATTTAAAATGAAGCAACATTATTTGCCAATTAAGTTTTCTACCAATTAAAAGGTTATTGCACCCCAAAACGGAAATTAGGTATTTATGGCTTACCCCCAAGTCGTTATTTATGTTTTCTGTCATCCTTCTCGCAAATATCATGTTGTCGTAGACTTCAAGTAGCTTTTTATTAGGCAGTTAAAAAAATTCTAAATTGGGCATTTCAATGAATCAACTGAATCAATTTAAAATAAACCATACGCACCTTAACAGAAGTCTCTGCAATATATGAAATATTGAAAATTATTTTTGCTGGCAATATAAAACTAAGCAAACATTGTGATGATTTTAATGTGTTTTTATTAGGCCATTAAGTTTTTTTGTTTTTTTTTAAGACTGTATCATAAGACCAGTTTCACAATTCCTCCTTGGCCTTTTTCAAGCTTCAGTAGAAAAATGCTATTTGATTTGGCAAGTTTTTAAAACATAGCTTTAAAACAACGTTTTATATTGTCAGGCCACTTGTTGGTCTTTTTTCTGTTGGTTTGTATACAAACTAAAATTCATTCTTTGCCACCAGGTGCTGCTTTTGGAGTGATGAGATAACGCTGTACATAAAGCAGCACTGAGCTCACAAACACTGCTTAATCAGGCAATACAGGTGAAAGAAAATCGACCAGTAACCACAGACTAATGTCACGCAAAGGAGGTGTTTGGAAAAATAAATTGGAATCGTTTGGGAATCAGAGCAAATAAGGTAAAATAAATACATAAGTATTTTTTGACCTTGTCAACCTGTTGTTGGGAACTCCCAAAACAAAATACAAGTATATAATATATATAAATATATAAATATATACATATACACACACACACACACACACATATATATCTTTCAAAACCCACAATAGGGGCACTTTAAGATTTTGATTGACAAGTTAACACTTTATATCTGTAAACACTTTGAAAAGTGAAACAAATATAAAAAAAAGAAATGATAAAAAACTCATATAT
>JAUYWG010000032.1:16318522-16359310 GCA_034779775.1 Enteromius afrohamiltoni
TACACACACATATACATATACGTGTGTGTGTGTGTGCGTGCGCGCATGTATGTGTGTACACACATATATATATATATATATATATACATACACACACACACATATAATACACAAACGCATATATAAAATAAATTCAAATTAAATCTTTTAAATTAAAAACACACAAACACAGGAAAGAAGGACGACTGAGGTAGAGTTTGCTCTTAACGGCACACATTATGATACCGGCGGCTGGTACTGATCCAATCCTCAGGGGAGATGAGTGTCTGTGACAGAGTATGGTTCCTTGTTCCACCCTGAGATCTGTGGCTCTTATAGAGCTGTTATACAGCATCACCCCCTGTGCCACACACACACACACTCTGTCCTCCCTCGCCAACCCAACCAATCCGAGCTAACACAGCAGTACAGGGGGCGTGTGGTGAACCGTAACCCGGGGCGACCAGAGAGTATTAGTGCTTGGGCTCCAGCTCTTTTACAAGGAGAGAGAGAGAGAGAGAGAGAGAGACAGACTGCGGTGGCTAGATATGGCTTTATACACACATGCTTAAACACACAAAGAGCTGTGTATACTGCGCACAGAGGGGAGGGACACCAGAACTGCAGTGTGTGTGTATGTGTTTGTGTGTGTGCGCGCGCGAGTAAACCCAGTCCTGCGAGTAAGATGCGGCTCTGTTCAGGTGCATAAAGAGAGAGTGAGGAAGAGGGGGAGAAAGAGGCCTCCTTCGCCTTGTTGCCATGACAACTCCGACCTCAGCTCTCCCTCTACAGTGCCATTAAAACCCTCAGGCCGTCAATCATCTGCCAGTAGGGAGAGCGTGTGCATGTGTATGTGTGTGCATGCATGTAAGAAGGGAGGGACCAAGCTTTTCAGCGCTCGTCTCGTTCCTCACTGATTACTGCCATCATCTCATCAAGCCATTAAACAGCAGCTCATTTCAGTATACACACCTCTACACCAGCCACTAAATAACAGCACTCATGTAAACATAAACATACACACATAACACGCTCGCTCGGGTATTACGCTTCGGCACGGTACTCAATACCCGCTGCACAAGTAAACAAACACTCCAGCATGTTCGCATAAACACTTGGGGTTTACATCTCAACACCAGTTGCAAAACTGATATTATAAACTAATATTCGACAACCAGTGCTTCAGAAAATAGACACATGTGGTTCTGATATAAAAATAAAAAAAAGTGTGGGGTGGAAGCATGGTAAGAATAACAAGACAGAAATATCATGGTATATTGTGTGTGACTACCATATTAATATACCTCAGCATTTACTAATCTTCACAAGAAAAAAACCTGTATATATACACATATGTACACTAAATACACACGCACAATATGTGTGTGTATGTGTATATATATATATATATATATATATAAAAATACAAACATGCTTAATATATAAACAATGTATTTTTCTGAAATATATACATACACAGTATACATAAATATACACAGTACACAGACATATATCATGTAATCAAAACCCTTAATTTTGGATGCGATTAATAGTTTGACAGCACTAATATATAAACATTGTATATACGGTCATATACACTGTTCAATACACTGTGGAAAAGCACTGATCCAACTTTGATGCAATGTCCTTAAAACAAGTCACAATGAGGCTCAGTAGTTTGTGTGACCTTCACGTGTTTCACAAGTGGTCTGAGGATCTCATCTTGGTACCTAATGGCAATCAGTCTAAAGAAATGCCACCCCACAAGATTACTGACCCACTGCCAAACCAGTCATGCTGGAGGATGTTGCAGGCAGCAGAACCTTCTCCACGGCGTCTCCAGACTCTGTCACATCTGTCACATGTGCTCAGCGAGAACCTGCTTTCATCTGTGAAGAGCACAGGACGCCAGTGGGGAACCTGCATGGTGTTGGGCTGTAAGCTCAACCCCCACCTGTGGACGCTGGGCCCTCATACCCCCCTGTTTGAGCAGACATGCACATTTGTGGCCTGCTGGAGGTAATTTTGCAGGTATTTTGAGGTTGCATTTAAAAACTAAGGTTACAAAATACTAAAGGAAAAAAAATAATAAAAAAAATAAAATAAAATAATATATATATATATATATAAAATGGTGCTACCATCACAGTGTCCAGAAATTATGGTATTGCTATGGCACCATGTCCAAAAACATCAAAGAATGGTAATAACTGTTTTTTTTTCAATACCATGCTATGGTTTATTAATAATTTTTTTGTGTTTTCAGGTTTCTTTGCAAACCAGTATGTACACACCGCATTCCCACTCACAAACAAACATCTCTTAAGAAACTAAGCTTGATAAAAAAACACCACCAAGGCTACTTCTCTCATTCATTTACAATTCAAGCTGAAGTTCAGTCAATTAAAACTTCACATATCTAAATGTTATCGGGCCGAGTAGTGGGACCTGTGGCATCCCTGAATGACTTGCTCCTGTAAATACACTCTTCTTTGAGGACGGACCTCTGAGTGGCTGTGCAGGTTATTAAAAAAATGATTCAGTGGGCAAAGTGCAAAGCGGGAGGCGAGAACCGGACCCCGCATCCTTAACCTTTCCACATCTCCTCCTCTCCAAATCACTCCTCATGGCATTCTCCCCAGTGGCTTACATATCCCTGCTTTTCTCTCAGTCCTGTGCATCTCTCTTCCCTTTCACTCTGTTCCCATCTCTCTCATACTCTCCTGTGTAGCTGGAGTTGAGTCTATAAAGATTAGCAGGAGAGACCTGCATGCATAATCAAGCTGCAGACAGATGTGTCGTTAACTGAATGGGAGATGTGCGTGTGTAAGAAGGTGTGAAGGAAAGTGAAGTGAAAGTCGGTTGTGAGGTGAGGATAGTCCACTAACTAAAGATTATCCAAGCACAGAGCAACAGGAACCTTAAATCCATCCTATGCATGTGAACTATGTGAGCCTAAAGCCGGTTTCTACGTGTCATCTGTGTTGCTTCATATTTATAATGTTTAAAATGTTTGTCTATAGATAAAAGTCACACTTGTAGGTCCATAGCAATAAGAAAAATTGTGCAATAAAGAGAAATCTGTAATAGTAATGAAGAGGGGGGTAATCAGGGTTGCCAGGTCTGCCTAACAAACTCACCCCCAATTGCAATCATGGACAAAACTAGCCCAATGGCATTCTGACAGAAAATGGCATACAATTTACTGAAAATAATAGTATAACAGTATAAAACTAACCCAATTCTGTGGGGAAAATGTGGACTTGGCAACCATAAACATTGGCACTAAACTAACATTAACGCATTTAGTCACATACACAACACATAATAATACTAAACAAATTGATTATTTCTTCGTAAAAATTACATTAATATAACACACACACATAGTGATTACATAAAATGTTTTTCAAGCTCATATTTTGTATGACTTTGAGGAATATTTTGTGTTGCTGGTGCATTATTGTAAAACCCAGATGAAAAAAAAAAGACCAAAACTACCACTAATGCCAACAACTAGTGACAAATTCCCACAGCTTGTCCTTTGCAATATTATCCTCATCTGTACCGCTTTCATGTTCGTCAACAAATACAGTACAAACCTCGCCAGCTTTGTCAAATAGTAGAACATGCATCCCATACTAACAATCTTCTACCAAACGTTTGCTGACGTATGTGAAACTTGGGACTACTGACAGCAAGTTAACCAAAGCTGTCTTTCAGAGCCAAAGCACGTTCATCTGGTCATTACGTTCCGCTCAGACTTGCGGCCTGGAAACAGTTTTAACGCAAACACACCGATACCCCCGAGCGTGTCCGTTCACATGAGCCACACATACCGGTGAGCGCTGACCCACTCAACAGATAAGACATGGAGATAAACACCTGTGTGGGAAAACACACAGCAGATCCGCCTCGGCAAACTTAACTCCGGCGCTGTGAACTACTGCTAATGAGGCTAACGTGCTGAAGTACTCTAACAGAATGAGAGAGAGAGAGAAAGAGCGAGAGAGAGGTGAAAGCCAGGCCTTGTAGCCTTTCATTAGGCCGGTGACAGCCCCACAGGGAGAATACTGTGTCACAGACCTCTGTGAAACAAAAGAAATGAGGGGACAGAAACGGCTGCCAAGACCACACTGCTAATTGGAGATAATTAATGCCATTAATTAGGCACTGAGAGGGAGGGAGGGGTGGGGAGAGAAGCAGTTATGCAGAAGAGAAACAGGAGAGGGACGGAGAACAGTACAGGGTGAGCACCGAGGAGTTTCTGGTGTGCACTCAGAGTGTCCAATTCCTCTGTGACCAGGGTAAGAGAGGGTCGACGACACCTTGGAGCTCCCCTTTTGGCCCGCAGAAAATCCACAATGCAAAATGAGGCAGTGCACTTTTAAACTCGTAGCTTCGGGGAGAGTTACAGGCAATGCCCTAGCTAAAAGATACAAGGCATGAATGAAAGAAGGCATATTATGTGCACTAACACTGGCTCCCTTAATCCACAGGCAACACATGAAGATTTTTTTTCAATAACACATCAAAGCTGCATTTTTTTTTAATCAAGAATACAGTAAAAACAGTAATACTTTTAAATATATCTACAATTAAAAATGAAGTGTTTTTCATTTAAATATATCTTAAAATGCAATTTATTACTATGATGGCACAGCTGACTGGTCACATGATCCTTAATATACTGATTTCGTGTTGTTGCAAACACTTTGTACTTTTATTTGGTACATTAATTAAAAAAATATATATTAATTAGCATTTTAAGTAAATATAAATACAATTTTTAAAGAGCCATGCAGTGGAAAAAAACTGACAGTATTTTAAAAGTTGTGATACTAAAATGTACTTTATTAAATAATAAAAAAAATAATAATAAAAGCAACCTGCAAACAAACTGGACAAAAACCTAAAAACATCAGATAAAAAGTTAAAATACTGCATTTGTGCAGTTTTCAGTCTAGATACACTTAATAAAACCTACTCAACTGCTCTAAATATCTTTTTACTTAACTAACTGAAAATGTGAAATCTAATTACCCGAGAATCACTGTTGTGATTAGACTTTTTCAATATTTATATCAACATTTCACTTTTAGACTGAAATAAACAAAAATGTTTAACAACTGCATCATCACAGTAATAATTCATTTCACACGCATTTCAATTGGCTACTAAAATTACAGGATATTGATACACTATGCAATACTGAACCAAAGTATGACTGTGTCGCTGTGAGAAGTAGGAAAGGGAAGAAAAAATGTGGAGCTTGTAAAACTGAAACATGTTAGGATGAGCCAACTTAACCCATTTTAGTCACCCAGAAGCCTTTGGCAGACAAACTCCTCCTTACACACTGACCTGGGCCCAAACGTGCAACAAATCCTCCTCACACATTTGAAGCGACATAAATATGAACACTGTTGGCCTTCGGGATTTGAGATTATATATGGAATTTTAAATGATGTGTCTTCTCGTTACCTTGCCTTTTAAAAAAAAACGATTTTGGTTTTGACAAAGTTATGACCAGCACCATATAGGCCTAAACAAAATGAACTACAGTTATACAAGACAGTAAGGCATTTCAAAAACTTGGAAGAGGAAGACTTCATTAGGTTCACAATCTCTAAAAAGACAACAAACCAACAAAAATATCTCATTTTTTTTATTAGATACTCTTCACACATTCACTCAACACTGGCACAGTTGGTTGAAACGGGTGGTCAACAGAGATTTTCTCTACACTTGCTCACTTCACCCTTGCTTAAACTTCAATGACCTCTCAACGACCAAAATAATTTGGACAGGCACATGTTTCAAGTGACCAGTTTTGGTGCAGAATCTCCTGCGTGCTCAGAGCAAGCTTTCCACTAATGTCCACTAGAAATGTCAATTTTCGATCATTTCCACAATCTATCATCATTTAAACTAATGATTAATTAACCGATTAATCATTAACCTTAATACCCTAAATTGCATCTATTGCATGGGCATATAGACAATGGCATGACAGCATGTGCAAATAGCTCTCCAATTAAGTCTAAATAAAATGCTAGTAGAAGGATATTAAAATGAATAGATGTGATTATGATCAATTGATCAAATTCAGAGAGCAATGCAGTTACCCGCGGGATCATTATAAATTGTGCAATTTAAAATCCTACCGCTGAACACACCTCTTTAAAGGGATTCATGGCACTCGTTGTTTTTATTGGTGGTCTATGACAGGGGTTCCCAAATTTTCAGCTCGCAACCCCCAAAATAACCTAATGAACTATCCTCAGAAGTGGTTAAAATATACAAATGTTGCACACAACGGTGCACAGTAGTCGATATTAACCAATGTTTCATTTCAACAAAAATAATATCCTAAGCATAAAGAGATGAAAATTACCCACACGTTACGTGCACATGTCGGAAAGTGTTGTAAAACGATCTGCTGCTACTGACGCTTTTGATAAATCTGTCGTAATCACCTTAGGTGTTGCGATCAAACGGATAGAAATGTGAAAGGCTGATGGCTTTTGAATTTGCATGTTTGTTTGTTTTTTAAATGTAACTATTAACAACTATTTTTTTATCTTTTGTTAGTTATAGATAAAATATGTTATTTATAATAGTTTAAAAAAATATTTGATTTCTTGTAAATCCTCTCGTGACCCCCCCCCCTCCTCAATGGTCTTACGACCCCCACTTTGGGAACCACTGATCTATGAAACTGCCTGCTTGTAATATAGTGCTTAAATCCACAGGGGGCGCTCTGCAGCTAATACACTTCCCTGCCTGTAAAAAAATTTAATTGCCTCATTACTTGACATAATGGAATTAGATTAATAAACAAAAGAATTAATCAATCAGCAAAATGTATTTGGTAAGACAAAAAAATGACTGTGTGTTTATATGTGTGTGTGTGTGTGTGTGTGTGTGAGAGTGTGTACTTATTGAACTATACTTGTGAGGGACCAAATGTTCTCACTTATATAGTGAAAGATCAAGACAACCCACTAGTGAGGACATTTGGCTGGTAAAAAAGGCTTATAAATCAGTCAAAAGTAGATTTTATGTAGATCTAGTGTCATGTACATGTTTCTATGAAGAGTAGGTTTAGGGATAGGGGTTGGGTTGGGGGTTAGAAAATATCATTCACCTGATAGGAAACCAATGGAAGTCTATGTAATGTCCTCACTAAGATAGCCAAACAAACGTGCATGTGTGTGTGTGTGTGTGTGTGTGTGAAATCCTGTAAAATGTAATATTTGTTTGTGTTCCATAGAAGAAAGCCATTGCCAATGACATGAGGGTGAGTAAATAAAGACATTTTTGGCTAAGCAATCCATAATTTCTTCCCAAAATTAATTTGAGAACAACGGTGTGGTGTTTAAATCTGCTCTGGCCCTGATCAGATGCTGCAGATAAAAAGCGTAGAGTTGAATGAAGTCGTCATGGCTTCCTTTCGGCAGCTGGCGAACAGGCACTTGCATGTCATCGGGGCAACCTGCACCAGCATCTCCATGAATAAATAACACCACACCTCAAAATATTCCTGCAGGCCATGCCACACACCACAGCACATACAGCTTTATCACTCCCTCAATGTCATGGAATTTCATCCCCCTTTCTCTCTCTCTCTCCCTCTCTCTTGCTCTCCTCCGCTGCGTGTGAGACAGCGTTACGCAACAAGAGGCAAATGTGTGTGTGTGTTTGAGTGTGTTTTAGGGTGTGTTAGACATTAACTATACATTTAGAGTGATCTCTGTTTTCATTTAGATGTTTAACCCCTCCCCTACCGTCGGCGCTCCTTTTCCATCCAACTTCTGGATCTGATTTGAGGTATAGCTCACTCACACACACTGTGAACGTTTAAAGGAACTTCCATGTCATTTGTAATCATGTCTACGCTGACATACTGCCATTACAGGACGCGGTTGCTAGATGCACAAAGCTACAAATCCTTTAGCGTCGTATTTACTAAAACGTACTAAAACATTTTCCCATTATGTGAAACAAATGTCATTATAAAAGCATGTTCTTAAGAATCATCTTGGAAAACCAGTACGCCTCAAACTTTGCCTTTACTAAATTTTACCATAATAACCATGGATACTGCCACAACACCAATATTACGTTTATTTCACTTGGAAAACCATGATAAATGTGTATGAGATTTTTCTGTTATGTTTACCCAAACTTAACCAAATAACTTCTTGACAACTTAATTTTGACTACGAATAAATGCATTCCTGTTGACCAAACATCTTACAACCTCAAACTGTTGAAACCGTTGTGAACACATTTCTAATTTGAGGCTGTATTGTGTCTATTCTGGCACTCAACATTACAACAAGATGATATTTTAAGCTCCTTAAGTAGCTGAATCTGTGCTGGTTTGAATGGGCCGCCTCCAGTCTTCCCTTTGTTTTGCATCCAGCTAGCTAGCGCTGTGACGTAATTGTGACGTTGGCCTTAAAAGTTACCTTTGATTGGCCTGGTTGTGAAGAGAGGCTCATGAATATTAATTAGACAGGCCAATATCGACCTCTTTTTGGCAGAGCCCCTGAGAGAAGAGCTGTAAAATAAATACTGAGATTATGGTACTTTTAACACATTTATATAACATCAACACCTAAAATAAAACTCCAGGAAAGGTGTACAATACAGGACCTTTTAAAAAAAAAACAACAAAACACAATATAATACAAACAATGACAGTGCAATCCCCCAGGCAATAGACTGACCTAGAACCAGAGACTTTAAGACCCCAACACACTCTCTTTCACATGCACAAACTCACACACACCTCTATGAAAATTCCAAGCTCTCCCTCCCCCCTCCTGCTCTATGCTAATTCTGTGAGTGAACGTACAGGCCGTCGAGTCCCATGAGAAGTAATAGTGTCGCTTGGCTCTACCCTTCCACCACCACCCTTTACCAATAGGGGATGGGTGTCAGCAGCTTGCCGAAGCTGTTGCCATGGAGACGGGTCCTGTCTGCACTCCGTCCCCCAGGCATCCCAGATCAAGAAGGCAGAGGGGGGAAAGAGGGGGATAAAAGAGTGAGAAAAGAAAGAAAGAGTGTGTGTAAAACAGTAAGAAAGAAGGAAATAAGAAACGCAAGAGATGCAAGTGAGTATTTTTTAATAAAAGAACTATATAGGTATGGCCGATATTTGGATAATTTGGGCTTACTGACTTGGCCAATTAAGACAACTGCTACTGATTTTGTCCACATAGTATGTGTGTGTGCATACACATATCAATAACTATACATATATATTACACAATTAAAGTCGAGCAATTAATCATGATTAACCGCATCCAAAATAAAAGTTTGTTTACATAATATATGTTTGCATACTGTGAATATTTATTATGTGTGTGTATATATATATATATATATATATATATATATTTAAAAACATGCTTTCAACCTTTATTTTGAATGCCATTATTCGATTGACAGCACTAAAATATATAAACACACATATAGATATAGACAGATAGAGAGAGAACGAGAGAGAGTTTACTTTTATGACTTACTTATGACTGAGCACTATCCTACTTATACCACACCAGCTTATCCAATAAATAAATAAATGGATATAAAATATAAATTTTTTTTGAGCTTTTATTAAACAGGAATAAAAAGACTGTAGAGTGATATGAGTAGCACAGCTATTAAGTCAATTCGGCTGGTCAATTAGCATCGACCATTAGTGCGAAAATCCAACTTTGCCAAGGATGACGGACAGGAAATGAGACAGCAAAACATGCTAGTGACGGAAAAAGAGTCATCGTAAAGTATCATTTGCGCTCCGATCCCACCAGATCACATATCAAACGCCGGCATGCTGTCAAAAACGGCCTAGCTTGATTGGCTTGCACTCTGCAAACTTGTGCGCTCTCAATCAATATGACTGTTTCCAGTAGCTAACAGAAGTCGGTTGAGAGAACAAAAGGGGGTTTCCTGCTCTGGCTTAAGGGGGCGATATGTCATAACAGGACATGAGAGATGTCACTTTAAACTCTGAAACACACGAAACGAGAACACAGGAGGAGGAGGAGGAGGCGGTCTGGCCTGAGGAAAAATAACAGATGTCTTTGTCCGCTGACTTCAGACTATCATTTAGACTTCCATTACATAAACCGTGATACCTCAAACAGTCATTTGCACCCCTCAGGTGTTCAGTGCTGAGGTAAAGCAGCTCGGCGAAGTCACTCCATTTCCCTTCCGCTAGTCCGAAGCAATAACTCCTGCGTGATTATGAAGTGAGCGCATTAAGGGCTGATAATGCAGGGGCTGGGAGGTCTTGTGCAAGATAACGGATGACTTTTGCCTGCGTCTGGCCGGCTCATCTGTGCCGTAATTGAACCAATCAGAGCCTCTGCTTCTCAGTCACCTTCTCTGTCACCATCAGAGGAGAAAGAGGGAGAGAGCAACGGAGGAGAGGAGGGGGGGGCAGCAAAAGGGAGAGAAAATTCCCTCTGTGCCTTAGCCAGATTAAACTGGCTTTGTAATCCGCTTGGTTTTCACCCCCTCGTCCTCAGATCCGTGTGTGTGTGTGTGTGTGTGTGTGTGTGCGTGCGCACGGAGAAGATAGGGAAAAAACACACAGCATAAGTCGGGGGAGGAGAGATTTCCGTTATAAACAAACCGCACGTGTTCCAGACACTCCAACATAAATATAAATGAGGAAAAGATAAAAAAAGGAGGCGCAGGAGATTGTGTGCGTGCGTGTGTATATGTGTGCGTGTGTATATATATGAGAAAGAGCTGGATAGGGAGCATAAGAAGCAGTGAAAAAAACAGTGCGAGTGTGTGGGTTCCTATCGTAACAGGAACGAGGCGGGATAACACTGTTTGCACACACGCTCTCTTGCTGTCAGTCTGATGGTGTTGATGACAGCAGGACCGAACGGAAGATGCCAGGAGGTGACTGCTTCACACTGCTGCCAGATAAAGGGAGAAGAACACGTCACATTACACAGCTAGTGGGTGGAAGAGAGTGTGTCTGTGTGTATGATCAGCCCTCAGTAAATCACACTCGCCGGTGGGAAAGACCAAACATGCAAACTGTAACACGTGTGTGTGTTTGTGTCACGACTGGTCAGTGATGGATTTGTATTAATCTGCACTCTAGATTTAGAGGACAAGAATGAAACGTCAAACAATTTGGAAATAGTACCGCCCGCATTCCTTTATTTCATGTGGGTCTCCTTTCTACTGTACGAACAACTATAAGAGTTACTTTATGTTTGTCAAATTGAGAGAACACATGTTCTTGAGAATCATTTGAGGTCTATACAATTCCCGAAGACATCTGTGTATAGCTGTTTAGGGAATGAAAACTGATGAATGTAACTTTTTTCTGGTTAAGAAGGAAAGAAATTTGGGTCGACAGACGATACCATCGTCCATCGCCGCTGGCCGATAGACATCACGATGCTGAGGCATCGCAATCCTCCGCCCCGCCGCAGCAACAGCACCAAGCTTGCGAAAAATACACTTAATCTAAGGCGGCTAATCTATGTCATTAATAAGCGAGTGCAGCACTGAGGCTGGCGAGAATGGTAAATCATTTCCGCGAGAGGAAAACAGATGTACATGCGAAGAAACGGGTCCGCGAGCTCATTTCAAACCCTCTCTCACCTGCTCGCGCGAACACTGTTATTTTTGTCGTGGGGCGGGGCGTGGTGTTTTAGTTACAACTAAACACGCCACCTACGATAACGATATCATCGTCCATCGCGATGTTTCACATTAGACATCGTACGATGCCAAATTGGTCAACATCGCCCTACCCTAAAAGAAAGAAAAATCTAAATAAAATTTAGTAAGGAGAAATGCGGGAAAAGTTAAGTCTACACGCAATTATTTAACATGTTTTAGACCGTTAAAGGGAACCACCCACCTACAGTAAATGACCTTAGAAGTTCCAAGATAAATTTTTTAATACAACTCTGATTGAATCTGACATCTGACAGAAGAAAGTCGCATACACACAGGATGCTCTGAAAGCAAGTAAAACACAGCCCAACTTTCATTTTTGGGTGAACCAACCCTTTAAATATTACTGGAAAAATGTATTTTGAAGAAAACGCTTTGCTTTGCTTTCAAGGCCAATTTGTAATTTAATGAAAGAAACTAGCTTGTTTGTGTCAGGTTAAGTGCCTGTTCATCATGTTAGTCATGACATTCACACTGGCCCTGTGGTGATCCTGTGACCTCTCTGACACACACCTGCACCCTTGAGTAATTCACAACACATTGAAGACAAATGATAAGATTTGTCAGTTAACTCAGCCCTCTTTAGGTTGCATTTAACTGATCAGCATTACAATCCCAGCAGTCATGAGCTGGTTTAGAATTGGTGCTTTTTAATTAGTCAGTTGACCATCACAACTATCCCTTGAATTACAATGGTAAAAAAAAATAGAAAATATTATCACTGTAACCGTTTCATTATGTGACCTGTGTGTGAGAAAAATAATTCCAGACGACAATTGTCATTAGATGATAGAGGACGACAAAGAGCCAAGGACGGTCTAGAGCAGTAAGAACATCAGTATTTTGCACATTTATGTTGCCATGGACACCATGCCAAACGTGTGCATGCTGTACATGCGGACACGGCCAATTTGAGTCTGTCTGTGTGCGCTAGATCTGTTTATACCAACACATTAAAAACAACTCCAGAGATTGAAGAATGGCTGAGAACGCATCTAAAAGAACAGATTCCTTCCTCTCCGTCTCCATGAAGAAGACCCTCATTAATTCATGGGGGAGAAGCTCACAGACATCAGTGAGCAGAGCAGAAATGCATTCCTCCGTAACGGTAATGACTTGGAGAAAAAAGAAAAATAGGAAATAAATCTATTTGCTGAATAAAATGTTAATCCTGAAGCTTTTACAAACATTAAAATCCTCTAGTCATTACTGCATTATTCCCAGCTAAGTCTCAATGCTGATGAAGTCATGAGGAACTAGATCCTGAACAGATTTAAAAGCTTTTAATGCTTTTTTCCCCTTTAAACATTCACAGACAGTGAAGGAGAGAGAAAAGATGAAAAGACTCTGGAAATGCTGCAAGCTGCACTCAAACTTGTAACACACACGAGCATCATAGTTCAATCTAAAGTGGAAAAAAGAGAAAACAATATATATATATATATATATATATATATATATATAAATAACATTTTGGGAAAAGGTGGTGGGGGATATAAAAGTGAAGGTAATTTAAAAAAGGAAAAGAAAAGTTAAAAGAAAAAGAAAAAGAAAGTAAATTAAGAAAGAAATGACCACCTCGTCTTAACGATAATAGGAGGAAAAGAGAAGAAAAAAAAGTGAAGGGAAAAAAATGAAAAGAGAAGACAAAATGGACAGAAAACAAAGAAAGGAAAAAAACAAATAAAAAAACAAGAATTTTTTTTTGTGGCAACAGATTTAAATGAATAAAGGGGAAAAATAAAAAAGCCAAAGAAGGAAAGAAAGAAATGAGACATCCTTCGCAATTAATCGTTACAGAGCACTAAAAAAGGACAATGATAAATGCAAGAAAAAAAGAAAACTATAGAAAAGCTGGTTCATATCAAATATCCAAATCATTAAGGCACCACTGATTGAGACGATTTTGGTGTGCAGGAACAGTCAATGACAAGAGCCTTCACTGCAGTGACTGATCCTCGTCTGAGCGCCTATATTAACACAACTAAACCAACCAAATTACAGTCAAACACTTCATTTGTGCTAATTCAAAATCCATAAGAATTTAGACATGTGACTTAACTAATTAGTGGGTCAACACAGTCACACAACACAGCCTCCTGAAGCGTGCGGAAGCAGAGCAGCTCACAGCATCACATGCATCTAATTGTCCGTGGCGTACTGCTCTACATTACAGCACACTCACTTTATCGATTAAAAATTGGCAGAGAGCTCCAACGCACTGGACTCAGAGGAAGCACAATCTGCATAAAAGTGTAAGCAAATAAGCCACATGATAAATCAAGCTGCAGAAATATTCTACAAGCACACAATTATGATAAGAAAATAAGTTAGCCAAATATTATTTTAGGATAAAAAAAAAAAAAAAAGTCAAATGAAAATAAACTCAGTATATTTGAATGATTTCTGAAGGATCATGTGACACTGAAGACTGAAGTAATGGTGCTGATTCAAATTCAGCTTTGCATCACAGAAATAAGTTACATTTTAATAAATTTGAAGAATAATAATAATTGTTATTTTCTGTAGCGCCTTTTCTAAGTGCTTTACATAAGCAAAACAGAGAAAACATGCACTCAAAATAATACAAAATGAATATACAAATTCAACTAAAAGCAACACTGAATAAATGAGTTTTAAGGCAAGATGTGAATAGAATAGAAACAGAAATAGAAATGTGTTTTTACTGTATTTTAAATCAATTAAATGCAGAAATATTGGATCAATAAGACTGCACACAGTCCAGGACTACCTAGCGCAACAGCCGAAATAGAAACCAGGTGATTGGCAAAACGTCCTATTGCGGAAGAGATTTCAATCATGTTGTGCCTGGTTACACTCCATGCAAGCAGTGCATTTGCAGCAAGAAAAAAAACACTTTCTTTTTCTTCATTTTTTCCCTTCCCTTTCTCCTTTATTTCTTTGTCCATTTCTCTCACTCTCTGTGCTTTTCTCACGCTGCAAGAAGGACAGCAGGTCAAGGAAAGAGCGAGCGGTGTGCTGGGGTTTCTGTGTGGTATAGAATGTAAATGAGGTGTGCAGCGAGACTTACTCCGGGCCTCCGCCTGAGGTCTAACCGTACCCCAGCTGTGTCGCTTCAGCTCTATTCCAACCCTGTATCGACAAGCGGTGCGAGAGTATTACCGCAAATTGAGCTGGGAGCATTTTGAAATATTTTAAGGTGTAATGGTGCCTTTAGAGTCTGGATTTTTTTTATTGATTAGCGAGAAATGTAAGTCACGAGGAGCCAAGGCAGCTCTGCAAGCTTATTAAAAAAAAAAAAACTTTTAAAATCATTGTCTGACTGCTAAATTGGTCTGGAAAGGTACTGATAAAGCTCTATTTTTCTGAAGTTCTCTTTCAATAAAGTCAACACTGCAAAGTTCAAACGTTGGTTCAGAGTGAGACCGTGTACTCCTGCTCTCTTTCTCACACACACATACACACACACACACACATATAAAAAAGGTGCAGGTGTAATCATCAGGAAACCATGAGATGCTGCTGGAATGACAATGGCAATCTAACAGTATTACCGTCACTGGCTACGATATATGCAAGACTCTATATATGATAAATGATGATAATATACGAGACCCTACACAACTCAAGATAATAAAAAAAAAATCTGCTTTCTACGGCCAATCTATAAGGATCATCTTCATCATTTTGCAGCAAAACTGCCACCTTTTACAACGTGCAAGATTTCAGCATTTCTCACAGCAAAGATGGAAAGACGTGGACCCTGCTCACACTTTAGTTGAAAACTCTTATATTTAAAAAAAAAAGCACTTAATCGTTTTATTTATATAACATGCTCAAAATAAAGTGATACAGTTATTTAGACAGTTATATAAAAAATATAATAATAATAAAAAGACATACAACAAAATAAAACATTGTGTTTTATTATTTAAAAATAGGAGCAATTATTTTGTTGTGATTGCTGTTGCTATTGTATTTAAATATCAAAACTGCTTTAATTTAGAATTTATTTTGTACTATTTATAAAACAATATTTATAAATAATAATTATTATTATAAACTGTAAATAATAATAATAATTATTATTATAAACTAATATAATAATTAAGTACTATGATTATATAATTATTAGTATAATAACAGAAAATATATAATAAATACATATAAAACTAAAATGTTTATATAATAACAATATGACAAAAACTACATTAAATTTGACTATTTAAAATTATTATTATTAATATATATCAACATATAATTAAATACGCACATTGTAAATATTTTTATTATTATTGTTATTAAATATTGACACTGGTCATTCTGCTAAAGTCATTAGCAACTGACACATGTTAGGTGAGCATTAATTTGAACCCTGGTGGTTTGATTGCAATCATGTGGCTGGATTAAAGAAAAAACAGAAACAACAGCCTTACCAGCTGAGCTTCTCACTCTCAATCATGAACATTTCCTCTCGCTGTGTGTCCCATTAATTAGTGCCTCGTTGAGAGCTAACGAACACAACTTGTGTCAACAGCTATAATGTAACATCGTAACTGGAAAGCGAGTAATCTGTTGTGTTGATACTCTCGTTTGTAGCCATTAGTCGAGGCGGAGCAGCGGTTCTTAGATGAAAGGAAGTAGGTAAAACATGTGTGCCGTCTGAATAAGCATAGATTGCGCTGTACACAGATGTAGAGTATTGCACCCCTCTTGAGAAAACAGCCTGCCGTAGGCCGTGTGTCCAAACACACATCAACTAGCGGCATATGCAAACATGCCTGAGTGTGTACATGTACAGGCGCTCGTACCAACACAAACACACAAAGAAAAGAAAATCCATCCAAGGAAGCCTCTTTTGGTTCAGGGATGGGTTTGGATGCCCAGCTGGTACTCGAGTCTGGTGTACTGGCGCCACCCCTCACAAGCTGCTACCAGCCAACGCGCTACAACAGCACCAGACGCATGCCGCGCCAACAGCGCCCTGCCAGCATCGCCTGCCAACCCTACCGGAGAGAGAGAACGTTTGTGTGAAGAACCAGAGAGCCTGGCGGGAAGAGCGCAGAGTGATTGAGGAGGTCCAGGAGAAAGAGACAGCAAAAAAGGAAATCTGGCCTGGAAGATCTGGGCCGGTAAGTGAAAGGTTGTAGGTTCGAACTTTTGTCAGCTGTGACAATTTTGTTCTGTAGCTACATCCCATAAAGTATGAAAAGTTGACAGGTAAAGCAGATCTTTACACATGTATGTTCTATGAAAACAGAGGGGAAAAGTTGATGATTTCATTGTGTAATGTAGTAAAAATTGTAGAGTGAAAATGTACGAAAACTCAAATTAAGAAAAAACTGAAAAATAAATACAAATAAAATGAAAAAGCCAAGCTGTCTGCTATTTATAAAAAAAAGAGCTGAGATAAGAGGCCTTACAAACCTTGATACTCTAACACTAGAATTCTATTTCTGGTTTCTTTTCTATATACTTGTTTTTTTTTAATTTATAAAAAAAAAATGGAATTGACCCTCACATTATTCTATTGTTCTAATTTCTATCCACTTTTTCATTTTTATTACATATATAGTATATATATTACATATTATTGCTCTTATGTTGGTTTGATGGCTTCTGTTGCTCTCATTTCTAAGTCGCAGTGGATAAAAGTACTACATGGAAATCTAGTTTTTCACTGTCAAAATATTGGACACAGTGTGGCAAAACTAGTAAACTGTGTGAGGTCATTCTTGTCATTGTTTGGACATGACACACACAGCAGTAATAAGACACAGTGCAGGTCATAAATCTGCAGATAGCTGCTGACCTGTAGGGCCTGTATACCATATGCAAAAAGCATCAGAGATTCCTGACACGAAGTATCAAGCGTAACATCTCTTCCATGTTAATTTGTGTTTTTGTTCCTGCTGCAACTGTGGCAAAAACCCTTCCAAGCACTCCTTGTTACCCTCTGTTACCTTCTTGATACTCCACTCCAGGCCTCCTCCAGTAAGTCTGGATCAAATATTAACTACTGAGCATGCTCAGTGTATCCCTGCGCGCCTCAATGGATAGCAATCATAAACAGCCAGTGGCCTTAACTTTTTTACTCAAGGCAGCATGCCATGTTCAAGCAAACAATACATTTCTTTTTTTTAAAAACCCTGTGTTTGTGTGTCTGTTTGCTGACAAAACATATGATAAAGAAAGCTCTCTTCTGTTTTGCCCGCAATATTCATATAATAACATGAGTATATGAGGAAATAATTTAGAGGACATGTGTATGTTCTCCTATTTAACTAGGGATTCTTTTCACAAATACCCTCGCCTCTCCTTCGATGTAAATGTGTGTGTGCGTGTTCCTTCATTATCATTATTCCTGTGTGTCGTCATACTGCCCGCACTGCTTCTCCTTCCCCCAAGCTAGCAAGAGAACAGCATCATGGGGGAAACAGCAAGATTACCCAATCAATCTTCCCCAGGGAGAACAAGAGAGAAAGAGGGGGAAGGGAAGGAGAAAGGCAGACGCACATACACAATATCTACATATAGTATGCAATTTCCATAATTTACTACAGAAATCGTCCTGATGAAATCATACCAGCCGCCAACCATCACAATGATTAATTGGAATCCTAATATTCTATTTAAAAAATTAAAAAATAATAAATATATATATACACACACACACACTGCTCAAAAATTACTCAATACTTTGTTCTTTACATAGTTGAATGTGCGGACAACAAAAATCACGCAAAAATTATCAATGGAAATTATCAAATGTATTAACCCATAGAGGTCTGGATTTGGAAAAGCACTGATCCAACTTTGATGTAATGTCCTTAAAACAAGTAAAAATGAGGCTCAGTAGTGTGTGTGACCTCCACCTGCCTGTATGACCTCCCTACATTGCCTGGAAATGCTTCTGATGAGGTACCAGATGGTCTCCTGATGGATCTCCTCCCAGACCTGGACTAAAGCATTCTCCTGGACAGTCTCTGGTGCAACGTGGCGTTGGTGGATGGAGCTAGACATGATGTCCCAGATGTGCTCAACTGGATTTAGGTCTGGGGAATGGGCGGACCAGTCCATAGCATCAATGCAGGAACTGCTGACACACTCCAGCCACATGAGGTCTAGCATCGTCTTGCATTAGAAGGAACCCAAGGCCAACCGCAACGGCATATGGTCTCAAAAGAGGTCTGAGGATCTTATCTCGGTACCTAATGGCTGTCAGGCTACCTCTGGTGAGCACAGCCCTCCAAAGAATGTCACCCTACACAATTACTGACCCACTGCCAAACCGGTCATGCTGGAGGATGTTGCAGGCAGCACCTGAACGTTTTCACCTGAGCCACTTGTGTGGGTTGTAGACTCCGTCCACTAGAGTAAAGGCACCGCCAGCGTTAAAAAGTGAACAAAACATCAGCCAGAAAGCGTAGAAACTGAGAAGTGGTCTGTGGTCATCACCTGCAGAACCACTCCTTTATTGGGGGTGTCTTGCTAATTGCCTATATTTTCCACCTGTTGTCTATTCCATTTGCACAACAGCATGTGAAATTGATTGTCAATCAGTGTTGCTTCCTAAGTGGGCAGTTTGATTTTACAGAAGCGTGATTGACTTGAAATTACATTGTGTTGTTTAAGTGTTCCTTTATTTTTTAAACAGTGTGTGTGTGTGTGTATATATATATATATATATATATATATATACACACACATATACATATATACACACACACACACACACACACAGAGGAGATAGAGGAAAATTGTGATCGGGATATGTTGCAAGCAGGACTTGAACATAAAAATGTATGCAGCAAGGTCTGTTTAAATGTTAAAGGAAAAATTGACGTTTATTTGCTGGTCCCTGTCTGACTGTACTGACTTCCACATCAAGGGGGAAAAACACAATGCAAGTCAATGGGGACCAAGCAAAGGTGAACTGTCCCTTTGAGAAGCGTTAACCTGAGGGAGAAAAAATCCAGTTTGCTGGTAAGATTAATAAGAAAAGACTAGCAACAGGTCGTAACCCAAGTATTATAAAATGGATATAAAAAGAAATATGAAGAGAAACTATGCAGATGAAGCCGTAACATTTCAGAGCATCACAAACACATCCAAAATAAAAGGTTTTGTTTACATCATATATGTGTGGGTGTTTGTTATATTTATTATGTATATATAAATACACACACATGCACTTTTTTTTATTAAATATAATTAAAAAAATTTTTTATTTAAATAAAAAATAACTTTAAAAATACTACATTATATTATGTAAAACAGAATGTTTGCATCCTGATTGAAGAAGCAGTACTAACACGCTGCGTACTTAGATCGTCAACCAGATCTGAGGTGTAAGCTTGTTGCAAGTTGTCTGCGGTGTTTCTATTCAATGCTCATTACGAAGCTTTACGACTCTAGCTCAGCAGAAAGTGAAGAGCACACAGACGACTCTGGCATTTAGAGGTGTTGCGTCCCAAAATTCCATCCCTATTGCCAAGACACCAATCCCACAAAATCCCTGGATTAGCCCTCAACCATTCCTGGGATTAAAGGATTAGACCGTTATATTCCATTATCTTACACCGAGATGAATCCTGACTGTCTTGATTTCAGTGCAGAAGCAGCCAGGAAGGTGTGGGCAATGCAGACCTGAAGACAAACACACACACAGAGACAGAGCACAGGCCTCTATACAGAGCTGTGACCCAACAAGGGAGCAAAGGGATCAGAATAAGAACATGATAAATCACTGAACTCAAGGACACCCTAGTAGCAGCAAAGACCTTGCCAAGACCGGCACACATGATACTGCAGCTCCACAACACACATGAATGCATTTACACACACACACAAACACACACACGCACACAGAAACAAAAGGCTTCTTCAGTGGAATACTTGAAAACCTATAATTCATAGCAACATCAAACTCTAAAGATATAAAGCTATATTCCATTTTTTCTAAAATCAATAACATGTACAAAATGTATATGAAGCCTAAAGAGCATGTTTGATGTAATAATTGTTAGATATTTATTTTAGTTATGTCATAATTTTTAGCTGTCACACATATATATACACAAATATAACTGAATTATATCATAATTAAAGTTATATTAATATATATATATATAATATATAATGATTACATTTTCACTAATTGAACCTAAAAGTAAAATAAATGCAAAATATCAGATGAAAAACTTCAGAAATAAGCAATGTTGGCTTGGCAACTAATTGAAGTTGAAAAACTGAAAAATACATTAAAAAGTAAACTAAAAAAAGGATCTTTAAAAAATGACTACAATTTAAAAACTGAGCTATGTCCTTTATTATGTGTATTGAGTATTTAAGCAAGACGTTCTATTGCCTTGTGCTGGAAAAATACTAATTGTCCTACCATCGGACTATGGCTTAAAAAGCTAATAACGTGTTTGGCTCTTGAGAAACTTATGTATGCGATAAGAAAGAAACTCTTTGAATTCTTGGGTATCTGGGAGGTGTTTTTGGACTTTGTTAAAAATGGAGATATTGATGATGCTTTGGATGTGTAAAGTTATAAGAAATAACATTCTCATTATTATTTGTTTTTTGTGGTTTTGGTTTTAACCTGTCTAGGGTAGGTTGGGGAAAATTGTTGGTTTTTTTTGGAAAATCTTGTAAAAACTCAAATATATGTCATACAAAAAAATGAAAACTGAAAATGTTTAAATAAAAGCTAATTGAACGTATCAATAACTAAACGTAAATGTTACACTGAAACAACAGCTTATGAGAACTGAACAATAAAAGGATTTACATTTTTGGGTGATGTGTTTTTTTAAGTAGATTAAGGGGAAGTTTGGAAATGCAGAATAAAAAGAAAATCTGATTCAGAATATTTTCTGTCAGTTTGGGAAAATGTAATATTTGCACTTCTATTGAAAAAGCTGTGCATATTTAATCATTAAGCAAGTTAAGTAATTTAAAAAAGTAATACATTTAAGATCAATGAGCATCGGCGTGCATGAGGCATATGCGATTAGCTATTAGTAAAATACTGCAAATCTATTTATAATTTATTCGTTTTTATTAGTATTAGGTTTTATACGAGTCAGTAAAATGTTGGTCTGTGGAATGAAACTGGTTCTGTTTCCTTCCAGATGTTGACTTAACTCCTGACACTGAGCAGGCAAGTTCAGCAGACAGACTAGAGGTCGGGCCCTCTGAACTAACCCTGATCCCATTATCCAATAAATCACATTTTCTTTTCATCGCTCTCGTCCTGTCTTGTATCCATGAGATTTCAGAAGCTTCTTCATCAGATGTTAGAACTCAGTTTGTAGAACAGACACGCACAACAAATTCAAGGAATATCACAGGTTATTTACAGGTAATAGCATCATCAGAGACTCTGAAAATGGACAAAAACTGACTGGTTGATTAATAATCCTATCAGTTTTAGCCAATAAACAAGAAACAAGTTTGCAGGTTTGGTTTGTTACATGCATGCAGCCATTTCCTTCCAATTTTATAAATAGATGGACTGAAGTTGTATGGATTATTGTGATAGTTTTTATATGTTTGGTCTCTCGTTCTGACGGCACCCATTCACAGCAGAGCATCTATTTATAAGTGCAATGCTGAAACAGATTTCCTAATCTGTTCCGCTAAAGAAACAAACTCATCCACATCTTTACAAAAAAAATTCAGCAAATTTTCATTTTTGCATGTAATGTTTGGGTTCGAAACCAATAGCTTTCTCCATGGATAATATATATCATTTTAAATTAAATAAATAAAAAGAAATTGCATGCATATTCAGCATATACTATAAGTGTTAATTTGCATCATTAAATTGTATTTGTGTGTACTATCCAAATTATCAATGAACATTATGAAATATCTTACTCACTCCTATATATATACTATAATATTTTTGTTACAAAACCCATCAAACTGCTTTAGAGGACTTTGTGATAACACCCCGATGCATATAGTTTAGTTTTCCGATGCAGTACTTCAAAACCATGGACACTATCCACTAGAATTACCATGGTTGGGAGAGCCAGGATACATAAAAAAAAAAAATCTGACTCTGTTCGCCTGAAAATTGCATTACAACACAAAATCAACAACCCTTATATGACCTTCATTTAAGCAAACACATGCATATCAAACATTTATCCAACAAGCATGTCAACCTGTTTTGAGCCATCCGTCTATCCTTCCTGCTCTGACTCAAGCCCTCGGGCATCCCAGCAACAACAACTGACATTTCATTATGCCTTTCACTGTTACTGAAATATTACATCTGTGAATGCACAACATTCAGTATGTTAATCAGATTACATGTCTGTCTGTGCAAATTAAAGAATCCGCACAAATCTGTGTTCGTGAGACGCCGCACAGCTGCTTTATGAAAGCCGCTGCCGGAAAAATAAACGGAAATAAACATCCCATACTCATCTTTCTAACGCAAACAATTACATACTGTGAGCATTTTTGGAAAGGACAACCAGGAAGAAACATGATCTAGAACCACACACATAACGCATCTAACACACACTAATTCATGCGGAAAAACCTCTATTCAGCTCACTTAGCGTATCCGGTGACACTTTGGTAAGCAAACCAGCCTTGTGTCACATCAATAAACTTGGACGAACAAATACAGGGTAAGCCCCTCCCCCAACACACATTGCCATTGGACGAAAAGCTGAAGCTCAGCTGAAAGGCTGTGAAGTTTGTATGTTACTCACATAGTCGTGGAAGGCCTTGGCCTCGCTGGAGTGCTCGCAGGTCTCCCGGCGGTCTGGAGCGGCACAGTACAAGTCCCAGAATACACTGCAACAAGAAACATGAGAGAATGTGACCTTTAAATACAACATATATGAAATACACATGCTATAAGTGTACTATTAATTTGGTTTGGCTTCATCTGAGCTTGATTACTTTTTAGAAAAGTTACGTCAAGCAAAGCCAGCAAGGGTAAAAATGAAGTCCAGTCAAACTTGAGACTCGCACACTCTCTTTCATTTCCATCCGCTTGGCACAAACAGCAGGTTACAGATCAATTAAGCCAGGGATTTCCTCAATTAAGAGTCTTTGGGTCCTGCAGGGCTGTTTGGAGGGGGAAAAGGGTTTGCGTCCAAATGGTATTTTAATTACTGCACTGAAACTAAGTACCTGTTTAAATGGCCCAAATTAGATCGCTCCAGGTCTTCAAATATCGATTTAATGGATAACCTATAAAATCTCCTGGAAAAAAAAAAAGGCCGGCGGCGGGAAGGCTAAAGACTAACCACCAGCACACAACACGCCCCTGCTGTTGCTCTCACCAAGAAATGGAAATTACACATTGTTTATTAAGGATAGAATTATTATTATTAACTATTTGGTGATATTATATACCTGAATTGGGAGACCTGTTGATAAGGCTGCATTTGTGACCAACTATTTTTTTCCCTGCAAATATTTACCAGGATAAAGAACATTCCTGAACATTTGTACAGCAAGTGAAAGAGTTACACAGGAAAAGGAGAGAAAGGGGGGATAAAAATGAGGGACCCTTTGTATGTGGGGGAAGGGAACATTAATGGGAAGAGGAAACTAGAAACAGACATGGAAAGAGAGAGGGGGAAAATGAGAGGGAGAGAGAGAGAGAGAGAGAGAAAGAGGGGATAGGAAGTGAGGGAGAAACAACTAAAACTCCAGATAAATGGCTTGATAAAATGTAACCACAGACTAACATTTTTTGAAGTCATTTTACATTAAAAACCTGGCAAACTTCTTAGTACCATAGTTATAAGTTTTATTACGTCAAATTTTATTAAAACTGAAACCAACTAAAATATCAAACAATTCTGAATGCTTATTATACTGTCTACAGGAGATTCCAAAGCAATGTATTATGATAGTACAGCAGTAGCAATAACTGCACAAATGAATGTGAATGTGTGTTATTCATTATGCTAAAGCCGTTTAAAAAGTTTCTAAAAAATGTATTATTACACACACATATGTGCACTTCCACTTTTTGAATTTTTTGAGGTTGGCTCACTTGATGTTAAAAGAGAGTTCTTTAAAATGTAGCAAAATGTTTTTCAACTCCGTATTTAAAACATTTACAGCATTAGCATTAATTTGGGGAAAATCCATCTCCTTGCTGCTTTTAACAGCTAAAACATTCTGCACATTTTACACAGCATTTTATACCTGGCCACATGAAACAATATGTTTATGATCGCCTTTTTTAAGTATTTTCTATAAAACGCACCAATGCTTTAGACAACTTGGATGGTGCACTTGTCTTCCAAAAAGTGATGGCAAAGCTAAATTTTCAGCAACCATTCATTCAGTCTTCAACGTCACATATTACTCTAATATTCTGATTTGGTGCTCATTAAACATTTCTTACCATAATCAAAAATGAATTTCTACCATCTATTATAAATGTCTTTACCATCACTTATTTTGGTCAATTTAATGCATCCGTACTGGTTTTATTGACCCCAAACCTTTAAACTGTACTGTCATTTTCTATAAGGAAAATAGTGGGCCCTTCTAAAACCAAAAAAAACTGTATATCAAAGATTTACAGTGTACATTGGTACACATGGTCTAACCTCAAAACACCACCTGCAGGTTTTTCCTGAATTACATCACGGCACATCCTTACGAACAAAACAATGCAATTACAATGAGTCGGGTTTTTACGCGTGCCTCTGATGCTAATTGGAGGGAACTACATTCTCATGTTAATAGATTCTCTTAAACACTAAGCTCTTTTCTCGGGGCAATTAAGCAAATCCTAATGGTGAAGACAATACAAGACAAAAGCAGGGGTAATACAGCCATATCCATACATATGTGGACTTTACAGTGTGTATTATTATGAGTACAGTGGTTTGTCATTTGCATTTGAAAAACTAGATAATCCTGACCCTCGGGCAGCCGTTGACCTCAGGTACTAGAACATCCGCATATTTTATATGGCTAATAACAGAATCATGACAAATCCTTGCTGAATATATACAAGCAATACCAGAGAACAAATTACTGGGGAGTCAGAACCTGATGTATTTGCGAGGATTCACGCAAAGTGTTACAAGGCGCGAACACACAGGAGGTGAGGTTTAATGACTTAAGTTCTTTCCTCAAGTCTGCACTCATACCCCTTTATCCTATACGACTACTACCGAGCGGTGAGCTGCCTTGACCCCCTGGCCTCCCGTTGGCTCTCAGTTTGTCATTGGGCCACTACCAATGGAGGAGAATATAACCAAATTGGGCCAGCGGGGGATTCAAACACTTGCCACAAAGAGAGAACGATATGCAAAGGGTTAATCTGTGTTTGGGGTCTTTAACAGGAACAAAGGACAGCAGCAGAGACAAAGGTTGATGGAAAGGGTTTAGAAAAGGGATGGGCCATGTCTTTGCCCCACCATCTGGGCCTTTTGTCTGAAGGAGTGGGGTGGGAGAGCCAGACCCGGGCAGACGTGCCCTCCATAAAAGCTGCCTGACCCAATAATACACCCACTGCCACGGGTCAAACCGCAGCAGGTTAAACATACAGTTTGACGGCTGGTGTCACAATCAAACTTAAGTCTGGATTAGAATAAATCTATAGAGTGAAAGGGAATACAAACAATCTTGTATTCTGTAATAGATATGATCTCTCTTTATGGTGGAGTCACTTTTAAGTTAACAGTGAGAATATGTTCAGTATCATTTATACTGTTGGTTACTCAGGTCAAAGTTCAACACCAATTGTTTTTTCGCTTGCTCGGTTGGGTTGCTCGGTTGGGCAAAAGTCTTAGGCCACTAGTATTTCCGTATGTCGGTTATTTCTAGCGTGTCAGTTGGAAATATCAGTTTACATTTCCCAACATTATTTTTGTCATTAATTGTAATAATGCAGTGAGATTATTGTCTGCACGAGGAGTCTTGACTTGAAGTAACAGAACAAACTGAGAAGAACTGTGGCAGTGTCTCAGTGTCTAAAACTTTGAACAGTACTGTAGCTTTGCAGGTAGGTTTTTTGAAGCATCTTGGAGACGTTAACAAAGTTCTTCTGGATTTACTCTGTCTCAGACAATAATCTCACTGCATTATTACAATTAATGACAAAAATAATGTTTGGAAATGTAAACTGATATTTCCAATTGACACGCTACAGCAAAAGATAGAAACAACCGCCTTAAAACCATTTTTTGTTGGTGAAAATAGTTGCCTAAGACTTATGCACAGCACTGAAGTTCAGTGTAGTTATTTTTTTAATTATTTGACTTTATTACAATTTATTTTTATGCATATAAAAGCATTTGTTCTCACATAAACTTTCTCTAAGTTTATTATAATTAAACAGGAATCTCCAAGACAGCAGTAAATTCAAAAACACTGTTTCTGCATAGTACATGTATTGAAAAACATTACTGTCTGATTTGTAGTTTTCAGCACATTCTTAATGATGCTGAATGAGATTATCACAAGTCTTTGTGTATTTGACAATATCTGACAACCAGCTAACTGTACCTAGCTGACAGGCTAAAAAGTTGACAGGCAGAATTCTCCATCCTTATTGTGGAGCCCTGCAGGTGCAATGTTATACAGTGACAAGCAGTAAATCCCAACTCTGAGTTTTTGCTTAAACCAGCCATAATGAGTGCCTCATGACGAGATGTTTGCTCAAACTAACTCTGGATAACAGTAACAGTGATGCTCGCCTTAGTAAGCACTATTATACATTTGCAGAATTTTGTAACTTCGCACAACATTTGAACTGAGAAATAGCTTGCAATGTACCTGGACTAGACATCATTTACATGTCTAATATATGTCAGAACATCAGTAAAGAAACTAAATTACTTGTCCATTTGAAAATACACATTTGTTAGCGCTAGCCCATACACCGGCAGACATACAGCACACGTATAAAATATAAAGAAAAAACATGAGACCTACCACCACCATGAATGGAGGAATCCAGGAGGCTCTCCTAGCGTAATGTTCTTCTCCCATCGAATCTACAACAGGCAGTGAGCAGGAAGAAATGAAAAAAAGAAAGAGGGATTGTGAGATTGTAGGTAATGTAACATTCTCCTGTCAGACGTTGCACAGTCTGCTCTCTGACCCATTCCAGATCCCATATATCATCCTGCTCTCTCCGCCACAACAGCAGACTTGTTTTCCTCGCATCCTTCTACGACACTGGAGCTTAAAGTCATAGAGAAGGAGAAACTCCTTCTGGGAAGCCCCTACATATGAGTTCCATAAGATATAATTCAGATGTGAAGTGCATTAAAGTGATCTGGGTATAAAATGAAAATAAATAAACGGATCAAATTAATGAAGTGGGCACTTTGGACTAATATGACAGGATAATGGTCAATTTAGTTGCTATGCCTTTGTGTTATCATGAGTTTGTGTTGTTTTTCATTTTAATTTCCCTTTAAAAATAATGCTTTAATAATCATTTTCCAAGCAGTAATACTACCATTACATTTAGCCATATTTCTGTCAAGATTTCTTCAAGTTAAACTGAACTTTTTATTTAAACCTTAAGTGTTTATGTACTCACATATTGCCACACATGCTTTAGTCATGCTTTTTTTGTAGAAAACAAGAGAAGTAGTTTTGGAAAACATTTTTGCCCATATAGCCAAAGTTGATGGGGTCCAGTGTTGTTTTGGGCCCCACCTATTTATATCATATGGAAAAAAACAGTTGAAATGATTTTTAAAATAGCCTGACTTTTTGTGTTCTGCAGAAGTCACCATCCACAATGCAGCTGTTAGTTACAAGTTGCTAAATAAATCTATATTCTCATTCTCTGAAGTCATTACTTAGCTTCATCCAGGTCAATACGCCAGTGTGGAGACCTACAGCAGGCTTTAGCGATCCAAAGCCATGACCCTCAAAATTAATCATGGCTTCTGTTTTTCCTACACTTCATTCAGGCCTTGTGGCTCACTTTCACCCTCCATCCCTTCTGCTTGCATGGAAATGACCAGGGCGACTCTCATTAAGGCCATAATCTCAGCGTATTTAAGAATTCTCCTTTGTAATAGGTGAGTATAAGGACCTGAACTGACCGTGGAAAGTGCGAGGAAAGAATTAGCCTATTATGACAATTATATATGGATGATTACACAGGAAAATGCAGTGAGAAAAAAGGAAAATCTAAGAGGATAGAGAGGGTAGGCTTGTTCACTGCAGCTGAAAGTGGATTACCAAAGCAGGTCTGAAGGTTAAGAACACATTATCAGTCAATTTCACCTCATCGGCCTGCCAAACGGCACGATAAACATCTGACCAACTTGCGGTGCTTTTGAGAAGTGCTGCAGAAAGTCAGGGAAACAATGCCGCAACGCAGCAGAGATGCCGCCAAGCCAACAGGGAGGAAAAACACTCTGCGATAATAGATGGAAATGACTGCTCACATACAAACGGCAAATAAAAGTCCTGTCAGTCAGTGTATCATAAACAATTGAAATGAAATGACGGGCAATTCATATTTTTGCACGTTTGGTGAACCCACAGATTCTGAGGCTGTATAAACATGGGGAAAAACTAACTCGTCACTATAGTTAAAATCAACTATACATGACTACACCAATGCGAAAGTGTCAAAGCGCATTTGTTGTGTTTTAGGATATTTCCTGACACAAACAGCTAAATTAAATGGATTCTTAAAAGGATCTCATTTAAATGTGGAACAAGAAAAACCGAGAACAATGTTACTGTGGCGGTACAGTGCAGACTCGCAACATCCTGACCTATTCAAATGAAACAAGTGGATTTAATTTAGATTTTATTGCACTGCAGAAAAAGAACAAGCTTGATAGGAAACATGCTTTTGTAAGTGATGCCATATCATCACATAAAAAACAAATTGTGCATTGCGATGCTTGACACACTGCACAAAATATATATATAGTGTATTATACACTATATTATGTTAAATATACAGTAATGTTTAAATATTGTATATAAAACTATATTATACTATACATAATGGTGCAGTCAAACAATTAATCGCGATTAATCATATCCAAAATAAGTTTGTTTACATAATACGTGTGTATAGTGTACAAATCTATTATTTATATATAAATACACACGGATGTATATATTAAAAATATATGTTGTTTATTTATTAAATATATTTATATATAATATAAAATAATATATGTTGTATGTTTATATCGCGTATACTGTGTTCACATACATCGCAAACATATGTACTAAAGTCGAGCTAAAGAGATTCAAGTTTGTGTGTGTGAGAGAGAGTGTGTGTAAGCAGAGTCTTACCTCGGAAAGGAAGGTCTGTGCTGATTTCTGGGCCCCAACATGCAACAAGTACTCGTACACGTATAAAGCTAATCTAGAAAAGAACAAAAGAGGAACACGCATTATATTCAGGGCATGAGATGGAAATCCCAGATTTCTCTGCAAGCAAGCAAAAATAATAACTCTAAGATGGCGAGAAGAAATCCTAATAAAACCAAACCTTTTCATTCAATAATAATAAAAAAAAAAGTTTATAATGTCATGTTTATTTGAAAACTGCATCATTATTCTTGAAACACCAATATCAAACTTCATGAAAATCAACTCCAAGTCAAGCTCTTTCTGCAGATGACTACATCTGCCTATGTAGAGTGTCAAAACCAGTCACTAATCAGATTAGAAAGCTGCCTTATAATGTAGACAGCCAGCAACGTTTTAGATCAGAAATACAGGCTTTTACTCCCAGTTGTGTTCTGTCACTCTAATCTGGATGTAGTTCAAAAGTTTCAGAAAGAAAATCAGTGGCTACAGACAACTCGCTAGAGATTGTTGATTACACAAGCACACGTGAACACACAAAACACCCATCAACGGCAGCGACCGCATGTCTGATCTCCACAGCCCGTTTGCTTCGTGAAAAGAACAGAGAGCTCAGCCAAAGCATGCATAGCTGGAGTTGTCACGACAATCTGACGGCACCACCGAGGTTCTTGTGTTTTTGTCATTTTCTGTATCCATTATGTCTGTTGTTTAGCCGCTTGGGCTAGCAATTATCCAGCTCCCAGTGTACCATCCCTCTGCTCCTATCCTTTCCTCTTCCATCAGCTCATGGGAGAAAATAGCCCCGCAAAGCTCTCCTGGCAAAATTGCATTCAGAGACAGGCACAATTTGGTAGAAACATGGTTTTTGCCTGGCTGCAGTGTATTTGGGGTAAAAGCATTTATTTCCACCATGGGTAAGGCAATAATGTCAATGGAGTGGCTCTTCCGTGGTGACTTCCAAATCTGATGTCTCAACAAAGAGATAGGCTAGATTGGTCATTTTAGGTCAAATTAAACATCAATTACACAAGATGAATTAATCAATTTACTCAACCTTATGTTCCAATGATATTTTAGAAAATATGTGGTTGGAATGGTGCTTTTTGTTCTACAATGAAAGTAAATAGTAAAAAGTAAAAATTTTTTAAAAAATAAATGTGGTGTTTTGACTTAATCTGTACCTTTTTTACATATCGTCTCTGTACCTTGATAACTTGAAATAGAAAGGGCAAATGACCTCCCGCTATGTTAGAGCTCACATACAGTACTGTACAGTAATATTGATGTATCGAAACCGAACCTTACCGTGGCCAGAAAACAATGATACAAACCGAACCATGGGCTCACTGTACCGTTGCATCCCTAGTTAAAACCATTGACATTACCTTGAAATCTGTATGATGCAGGGTTATAACTGTTAACTAATACTATTAAAAACTTTTTGAACTAAAATAACATTTTTTAAAAATTAGATGGAAAACTTTAACTACACTAAATTCATTTTAGCACTATAATTACTAACCTGAAACCATTAAAAAAACAAAACTAAAAAAAAAAAAATCAATTACTACTTGGGTTATATTTATTTTAAAAGGACAAAAGCACATAATAATACAACCAAACTGAAAATACAAAAATAAAAGCAAATTCTTATATATATTAAAAAACTAAATACTAAGATAGCACTGTTCTGATGGTGCCTTCTCTCCAGCACATATACAGTGGGCAGAAGCGTGTATTTGTGTGGGAGCAGGAAGCTTTCCCAGGCATCAGTGAAGAGGTGAATGAGTCAGTGGAAGGAGGCACCCAGGGTGGCAGGCTCATAAATAGCAGAGGAGAGTTCCCTCTGATCAGCCAGTCAATGACTGTGATAAAGTTGGATATGAAAGACAGGGAGGAGATCCAGCGCTCCATCACTGCACAAACACTGACGCGCTGGCGCGGGAGAGTGACCAGAATGACAATGTCTCCCTCCGAGAGGGGGGAGTCAACGACAACCATAAAACTGTGGATGAGAGGTTCAAACAAAGCCCATATAAAGGATCTACAGAATAAGCCAGCAATATCTACTTGCATTTCGGTTTACCTATTAACCATGACAAACAGAAACATAAGTAGGCTTTTTCTTTTTTTTATATTGTTTTTTAAAGGATTAGTTCACCCAAAAACAAACATTCTCTCATTGTTTACTCACCTGTCAACCTTCAATGTAAAACATTAAAAATATCTCAATTTGTGATTTTACAGAACTTTCATTTTTGAGTGAACTGCCCCTTTAAGACTAAGCCAAACTAAATTCCCTAAAAAATATATTATAGCCCTATAAGGTAACAAAAGAATGACAAAACATAGAGGGCTACATATAATTATAATTGGTCAGAAAATCTAGGTTTTGTTACAGAAACTAGAGAGAAAAAGTAGTAAAATGCTTCAAAAAAAAAAAAAAGTCCCTAATTTGTTAGTTTTCAGAATCGTGGCATATTATTGATTCAGCAAAAGCCATTTGAATGAATATCGCTATACATTTCAAAGCCTTGCATTTGAATGGCACCCATGACACTCATTCAAGCTCTGTTAAAGAGCTTAGTCAGGAAAAATGCCATATTTAATTTTACATGCATGAAAACAAGGCAGTTAGTGTATAGTCTGTTCAGATGTGCAGTCTGTTCGCTTGGTGTTTCAAAGGTAGTTGCAAAATAAGTACACGACAGTATAAGTAACTGAACATACAGTACATCTGTCTCTCACAGCAATTTTTATATTAACACATTAATGCATATTTAAAAAATGGCTCCCATACCATGGCATTTGTCTGTAAAGCGCACAAAAAGAGACTTGTCATTTGGGGCAAAACGCTGAAATTATTTTGTGTCTCAAAGTAAAAACCAGTTTCAGTCATGTCTCTGACTGACTGACTCATGACCAATTTAGTCAAGACAACTGCTCCACTTTGCAATTTGCTAGTCACTTATCTCACTACCTGCCTCACAATAAACAAGGGTTTAGGAACGCCAATGGAGTTCGGCCTCTTGGCTTGGAAGAAAACATCTAGCAGCTGCTTAAATATGAGGGAAGTGCGAGATGATCTGGATCAAACTGTGGTTTCCCAGGAGTGGGCTGATAAAAATTTCATGGCAGGGAGGTCCATGTGATCTGGGTGGAGGGGGGTACTGTGCGCTTTGGTACAGGGTACCAGCACCTGGCCCTGATGCATTATTGAACGCCGTTCATTCAATTGTGCCTTCAAGGAGCATCTTGTCTAGAGTTGTCAGGAACATTGAGTGCAAGAGCCATGAACAGGACCCCTGGATTCTGAAGGTCCTGTTTGGAAGCCCAAACACTTAACGGCAAACTACAGCTGATGGGACGAGACCCTGAGGTGCAGGAAAGAAGAAACATCTTGCCTGCCTGTGAGGGCAGACACTACAAGCAATGCTGGGGTGCAGCCAAAATAAATTAGATCGCGTTCATTGGACAAGTTAATCACAGCAATTTCAGCTGGATAACAACTAGTACAGAACTAACAACAACCTCAATGCATACGCATGGGATAATTGAATCCAAAGTAGAATTTAAACATTATAATAGATTTTTAACAGACCCTTATAGATATATTAAAGCTTACAAATGTAAATTCCGTCATTAATTTGTGTTCTTTTGAGTTCATAACATAAGGGTGAGTAATTAAAGACAGAATTTTAATATTAATGTAATATTATTGTTTTAATAGGCCATACTGACTTTCAATATGTCCGTTATGTCACATGATCAACCAGCTGAAATTTAAATGATAAACATTAAGACAGTTAAAAAACAAATCCTACCTTTGCTTATTTAGCCACATAGTATAATATATTGATTACGTTTGTGGCACAAAATTAGGCTACATAATGAATGGAAAACGTACAAGCAATAGTAATGGTGATACTTGCCCTATCAGGTACGGCTAAAAAAGCAGTACATTTGATTTTATTTTTAAACCCACCATTCAAATCCATCTTTATACGCCAGGCTCACACATATTCAAATGACTGAGAGCAGGTGTTAATGTATGCAAACCTGATCAGCAAAGTCTAAATGGTGAGCTCTCTCCAGAGAAGCACAGGACATACAAAGAGCCATATTATGGAGATAGGGAGGGAGTGGTGGAGACCGTGTCACTGTCTGGGGCCTCAGGAGCCTGCGGCATGCCGTCTTAAAGCTCAGCCTCCCTGTTCAAAAGCCCCAAAAAAGAGGTCTGCTGGAGGGAATGCCCAGGGGGACGACCCACAAGTCTCTCAAACCCTTCCCCCTCCCTGTGGGAGAAAGCCATGCCGTTCAGAGGCGTTCAGAAGAGCTAAGTCCAGTGATGTTGGAGTAGTTCAGCATAGGTGGGTTTTTTTGAGGTGAGTGCAGTAAAAAGAGCTGATGTTACGGTACAGCTGGAACATAAGGTCTTACTGCAAAATAGCCCCACCATGACTCCTTGTAGCACTGTGGGGAGTCTCACGCGCACGGGGAACATTAAACACAGGTCAGATTGCTTGGCCTACAATATAATGCCAGGTGCGAAACACCATTGTCAAAGCTATTTTCCCCCTTACTCTAAAGAGAAGAGAAAGGGCCATTAAAAGAATAGCTCACACAAACATTTTAAGTTTATCTCAAATAAACATCAAAAACATCAAGTCGCAGTGGTTGCACGTCTTGTCATGTGACGTCATGATGTGAGAAATGCAGCATATTTGAAATCCATCATTTCATGAATTAGATAGATCTGATTTTAAAAATTACTCCAAAAAGTTATTATATAGCTTCAGAAACAATGTTTTAATTGAAAATAAAAACTAAATCAAAAAAATTCCGTTAACTAAACATAAAAATTAGTTTTTGATCAATTGTTTAAATAACACAGAATACATTAGACTAACCAAATATACATCAAAGTGACAGTAAAGATTTATTTTTAAAAATTATATTTCTCAAAATTCTTCAATAAAGCTTTTTTTTACCAAAAAAATACTTACTCATTACTAACACTGATAATAATCCACTGCACAAGATAAATTACACTTCAACGTTAAAACGGCGAAATTCTACAATATGACTATTTTTACTGTATTTTTGATCAACCTGATATTGCGCTTAACAAACTTTTTAAATGTTTTTTTTTTTGTTGTTGAAGAAAACAAAAACATATTAAAAAAAATAACATACTACTAAAAAACAATAATCCTGGAACAGACATACGGACTACTTTTATACCGTATTTACAACCTTTTTGAACCTTGACAGACAAGTCGCTATGCCACTGACTCTATGGAAAACAGGGATTGGAAATTATTCCAAACGTCCCACTGTGTGTTCCACGTAAATATTACCAGCATAGCAGTTTTAAAATGACATGAGGGTAAATAAGTACGCTTGGGATGAAACCTCCCTTTAGAAGAGTTCGCTCAGAGATGTGACATTTTTCATTACACATGAACCAAGGCGAGGACAAATCAGATGACAGTTTATGACAGCTCCAAAGGAAAATCTCTAAAATGTATCACCAGAGATAAACGGGTTCCCCCCCGTTCCGCTCTCATCACAACAGAGCCCACACGGAGTCCTCACATCAAAGAAATCTGCCAAATGTATGCCTTGAGCACACCTGACATCTCGCCCGAGGCTCTCTGATAAAACCATCTTTAAACATGAATGAATCACACATAACCGTCCTACAAAGGCACCGTTAGGAAATCGTGTTTTCAACTCTCCTATCAATTATTCACCCTGCACAGACGCACGACACAAGGGAAAAGGGTGAAAATGACAAGTTCCTAAAAAGTTCTCAGACAAAAACCAAAGCGCTCATCTTCGTATCGACGCTGCCCAACTCACTATCCACCTGGTCCTTTGGCCAAGCGGGTGCGCTTCCAATTGATCAATTTTTCTTCGATTTGATTTTAAAGTGCTTTAATGCTCTGCCACAAGTTGCAATTTAAAGTTTATACCAGGTGTAGAAACCTTACGTTCGCTAAGGTGCATCACTCATTCAAGCCATTTCTAGACATGCAAAAAGCCTTGAACATTCAGTATAATGCAAATATGAATGAGCAGTACAAAACTGTGCATGAGATTTCAGTTCGTCTCGTACTATCTATTTAAGCTTCTTAAAGTGTGTGGTCTAACTCTGATCCTCATCATTCTGAGTGGTCACTATCAGCACAACCTGAATTTGGACGTTTCAACATAAAGACTGAAGCCGATCACAGGCGCAGTCTATCAGACCTAAGCAACTATTAAAAAAGTATTTTGAGAATAACATGAACTTTTCACATGGACACTTATTAACCATTTCTGAATAAGAAAATCAACCATACACACCACTAAAAGTTTTACTGCCATGAGGATATGCTGTAATTTAGGATTAGACATACATTTTCACCTCGGGTTTCTGATCACTTCTTTTTAACTCATAACTGTTCCATGACCTTTCATAATCACCACATAAGGCTTTAAAAAATAAATCACAAATATTTCAGTCATTTCCATTTACAGGCTTTGGAATTAATTTAATGCAAACAATAAAACTTATTTTACTCCACAAAGACCTATACCCGGTTGTTTAAACACAGCAGAGCTTAAACATTCCTATTGAAATCTTTACGTGGAAATCATACGTTTAAAGTCACCTGATATTTCCAGTGCTTACCTTGTTTAAACTACACTACTCACATGTAAAAGCATCATAACTTGCATGTCTTGCAGCTCCTCCTGTTTTTGCACAAAATGCAACCTAATGCACGTCTAACAACAAACCTATAAAAAGTGTCTATGACACAAATGTTAGAAAACTAAGAATTTATAACAACAGAGATGAACGAGGCTGGGGGCTTTAAACTAAGTAAAATATTCTACTGTCAGACTCGCTAATTTATTTCACTAAATTAGTTTGTACAGCTGCTCCAACATGATTATACCTTCATCAAAAATGAGATCTCGGGACTCCTGTGTGTCTCATGCACAAGAAGCATCTAAGCATCTACAACATGATGCACTGATCCAAGCCTTCCACAAACTCTCCATCTGCACGGTACAGCCCTTCGTGTTGTATCTACCACACGAATGCACGCTAAAGTTGCTCCAAAGCAGGCACAAGTAGCATGCATAAGGAAAAACACACCGAAACAGCTGTGCAACACAGCTAGACGAACACACACCGAACAGAATCTGCAAAGAAACTTAGTTAAAGTGTTAGAGTCGCCGATCGCGGTCTCGTGCAATGCAGCGCAGGCATCAGAGAACGTGCAGGTTTTTGCTCTATATGTGACAATGCACAAATTCACTTACTTCTCTCTGGCTTGACTATCGGATGGAACGACAGCTCCTTTCCCTTTGGCGTACATGGTGGACTCTGTTTGAAGACTTTTAACCTACTCAACACCTGTCAAAGGAAGCGGCCAGGAAAACGGTCTATCTCCATAGCTACCCGCTTAGTGTTTTCCTCCCTTTTCGTACATCTCTAGCATTGGCCACAAATCAGGCACAGTTTCTGCTGGGGGAACTTGAAACAGTCTACTGGTGGATTTTTTTTTCAATCGCTGTTCCAGGATTACGCTCACTCTCCCCCTGCTGTGGAGAAAAGGGGGGGCTCCTTAAAGGGAAAGGCACGCACTAGTCGTTGGATTGTTGTACTGTCTAGACCTGTGTAAATCAAGTAACAAATGTAACTGAAAATTACTGTTACTGGATATTAATATTTAGAATCTCAGTAGAATGGGAAAACATAATTGTTCAAATTATTTTTGCTATAAATATATGTGTTTATTAAAAGAAGAAGCCAGACCAAGGCTACAGAGTACCCTGAGTACTGTACCATCTCATGTTGGGCTTGAAACCCTATCTTTTTTGTTGTTTCTTTAAAATTTTAAAGACTGTCTGCTTAATGTTTAAGTAAAATACACATTTAGGCCCGGTTTCACAGACTGGGCTTAGCCTAAAACAGGATTAGGCCACAGTTCAATTAGGACATTTAATTATTTTTTATATACCTGCCTTAGAAAAAGGCATTGCTGGCGTGCATCTTAAGACAAAACAAAGACACGTTTTAAAATCAGTCAGTGCAGGTTTATATTAGTTCAAACAGATTTACATTTTAGTCTAAAACTAGGGTTAAGCCTTGTCTGTGAAACCAGGAGTTAAAGTTTTTTTTTTATTATTTCTTGTACTACTGATTTATGTCTAGTTAACTGATTTATAAAAATTTACATTTCCTGATTTTGCCAGGTAAGACATGAACCTGGATCAACATTACTGTCCAAAAATATAAAATTATCCCAATCTCTACCCCTAAACCTACCCCTACCGAAAATGTATGCCTAACATCAGTGGGAAATAGCTAACAAGGGTGTAGAAGCACCAAACCTTGATCATATTTCCAGAAAAATCAACTCTCAATTCTGATTGGTTGATTGGAATGTTGTTCTGGGATCAACAAGGATGTTGATCCAGGAACATCTTGTACTTGGTGAAATCACGCTCACCATATGCCAATCACTTTTGTTTTGATTGTTAAACATCCCCAGGCTTTACACCACCATGTGATTCATAAACATTATATCAGGGTTTTTTTTTTCTGATTTGCCATTCGTTTATAATTAAAAACATTACAGCGATTTAATATCAGTATATTAAATATATAAAGAAATTGCTTTAAATTGATTGGCTTCATATTATAACAACTTTTAAATCGACCATTTTATTTACTTATTTTTATACATACATTTATTCCACGTGCTATACGTTTATTCAAAACAGAGCAATCTTGAAAAAGTGATGTTTGCTTTGAAATGCACTGATTTACAGCATGTTTAAGGCGCATTATGATACTAGGTCAACAAGGACACCAGTGGAGGCCTGTGTAGGACAGCTAACCACATCGTCTCCATTACACAAGTGGTGTTTACCCAGAATGTTCCTCCACACTCTCCGGCCTCCTCCTGTGGTTCATGAGGCATGGCTGAGTCATGTTTATGGCAATAACTCTGGCAGCATCTTGTAAATACCAATACATGTAAACCAGGCAACAGGTCGAATAATGTACACCTTACCTGTTACAAATGAGTCACTTGCTTCAACTGAATATAAGTAGAGTTGCGACTGATTGTTAAGAGTCTCTTTAAGAGTTAAGAGCGGGATTCCGAAGCTGAGGTGCTGTTTTCATGCTATTTTTTTATTGTGGGAAAGGCAGAGCCACTGCACAGCTGACTACATGTTTGTTAGGCTTTGCTTCTTCCAGAGAGCGGGAAAAAAATCATGTTGATGACTATATTCCACAGGCGTCTCCCGATGAGAAAGAGAGAGAGAGAACGAGGGCAAGAGAGAGAGAGATGGAGGGTGAAAGAAAGAGAAAGGAAAAGATATAAAGAGAGAGAGATGGAGAGTAAGGTGAAGATAGGAAGAATGCAAAAGATGGAGGGCGAGGGAGATGGAGAGAGACACTCTGAGAATAGTAAATACCTGTGTTCTCCACCTCTGCAGCACTGCTACAACAACCAGCCCCAAAACATCCAACATTTCGAATTCAAGCTAAATGTTGTCTTCATCTATTCTTGAATGTTTAAGATGAAAAAAGCTCAAATGAGCGTCTGTATGAGAATGAGTATTTCAGACTGAAATAACAAGTAAAATAGAGTTCTGTTCCTAATCATGCAGCGTAATGAGAAGTATAAACAGACACACCCAGTTAAATGGCAATCAGGGGTGCAATTGCATTTTTGACGCAACATTCACTGTTGACCACTGAGAAAGTGCCTCTGCTTATGAATTGCCCGGGGAGTAAAGGCAGATCGTGCAGAAGTGACTGTGGAAAAACGTTGAGCTGTGATCAAGTGTGGTGAATGGCATCACTGCATGGAAATACACCAAACCTCAGTATTTCAGTGTGTTAAACCGTAGCAAAGTCAATGGGAACGAGAGTTAAAAATGCTGATAGTACTCTCTGCTACACACTCTAGCTTCCTTGTATGTACCAAAGGGTTTGCGTTTGGCTGGTTGGCATGGACAGGTAAGCCCCTGCTGATAGATGCTGGAACTACACCATTCAGCAGGAAAAATGTGTCTTTATTCATCAGAAGCCCGTTCTGACAAAATGTTTTTAATGATATTTAATGGTTTTTAAAGATGTTTCTTCTGCTCATCAAGGCCGCATTTATTAGATTAAAAATCCAGGAAAAACTGTAATATTGTGAAATATTATTTCAATTTAAAATAACTGTTTTCTGTGTGAATTTATTTTAAAATGTCATTTATTCCTGTGATACAAAGCATCATTACTCCAGTCTTCAGTGTCACTTTCAGACCTTTCAGAAATCAATCTAATATGCTGATGTTTTATTATCAGTGTTGGAAACCGTTGAGCTGCTTAATAGTTTTCAGGATTCTTTGATCATTAAAATATTAAAAAGAGAAGGATTGATTTAAAATGGATAATAATGTTCAGAACTACTGTTACAGGAGTTTACTGTTTCACTACTGCTCAAAAGTTTGGGATCAGTACATTTTTATTCTTTCTTCTTTGAACAAAATCAATACTTTTATTATGAAGGATCTATTAAATGAACAAAAAAGTCACAGCATAGATTTACATTTTAGAAATGTTTTATATTTGGTAAAAAAATATGTTGTGTTTTACTTGTTATTCATCAAAGAATCCTAAGAGAGAAAAAAAGGTTCCAAAATATATATTTGGCTGCACAACTGTTTCCAACATTGACAATTCTAGTAATAAACCAACATATTAGATTGATTTCTGAAAGG
>JAUYWG010000032.1:16359410-16380886 GCA_034779775.1 Enteromius afrohamiltoni
AGACTGGAGTAATGATGCTTTGTATCACAGGAATAAATTACATTTTAAAATATATTCACACAGAAAACAGTTATTTTGAATTGAAATAATATTTTACAATATTACAGTTTTTCTCTGGATTTTTAACAGAATAAATGCAGCCTTGATGAGCAGAAGAAACACGTTTAAAAACCATTAAATATCTTACTGTTCTAAAACTTTTGAACGGTACTGTATATTCCCGTGATGGCAAAGATTAATTTTCAGCATTGTTATTCCTGTCTTCAGTGTGGCATGATCCTTCAGAAATCATACTAATATGCTGATTTGCTGCTCAGGTAGCAACTCTTATTATCAGTGTTGAAAACAGTTGTATGGATTAATATTTATAAAAATTCATGGTTCTCTAATAAACAGAAAGTTAATTCAGTAGCATATATTTGACTGAAAAAGATTCAAAGGACATTATGAATGAGTTAAGAAAATAATACCACACAAACACGCAGACCTGATTTCTATTTCATCACCCAATTCCCGCTCCAGCACAGACATATTGTCTCTCTATTAAAGTAAAAATGACTCAATAGGAATCTAATGATCAATGTTAACACCATTTTTGGGAATACGTCATTTGCTTATGAGTCTGCTGTAATGCACTGTTGCAGTCAATCAACAGGAATATGATTTCCCCCTTTCCTGTGTAAACATCCCTACCACAAGGTAGGCAGGCCACACACACACACACTTCACAATGTAATCAGCATCCGAATCCTGTAAGTATTCACTGAGCTAAATGCTACAACTCCAAAGCTGCAGATGAGCTCAGAGTTGTTTGCGTAAATATAATTTTTTTCAGTCTAACTGGTCAGTTTCCATTCCAATTAATACTATGGATATTCCCACCTAAATCTGTACAAGAACGAAACAATAAAAAACACTGATAAAACAAAAACTGTGAAGAAAAAAAATGCACAAATTGCTGGTATATTTCAAAAAATAATTTTACAAAGAGTCAGCATGTAACACATTGTATTAAATGTGAAACACTGAAAGACTAAAATATAAATATTTTTTCATTACAGAAATAAATAACAAAAATAAAAATAAATATTCTTTAGAGGTCCCAGGAACAAAAATCTTATGATATTACGAATAAAAAATAACATTGTGATTTTCTTTTGAGAAAAGCTTTTTCTTGAGCTTTTTTTAATGTGTATTGTTTAAAAAATGTAAACGAATAAAAGAAGACCAGTCACAATTAATTAACCAAATATTGAAATGGCATCATTGAAGTAGTTACGTTAAGTGTAAGGGAAATCATTGGTGCCATAATTTTACATTTCTTAAAAATTATAAAGTTTCCAAACCCTCAAACTTGAGTACACTTTATGTACACTTAAAGAGACAGTCCACCCAAAAATAAAAATCCTGTCATCATACTCGCTGCAAACCTCCGTTACTTTCTTTCTTCTGTGAAACATAAAATAATATGAACTATAGCTTTAAGACTGAAATTATGAGTGTGTAATGTTAACGCAGTTCTGGATAGTTATTCACAAAAGTACAACAACCAGAAAGTTTGAGCATACACTGCTTTGAAATCACTGTAATGAAGAAAATTGAGAATTAAAATGAAATGTACTGAAAATATAATGTACTCTGTGTGCCTCATTTTTGACATCCACAGTGTGGGCACTGTAGCCAGATTCTCGTCACGACAGTTGTGCATAATGTGTTTGTGGTTTCCATACTGAATTGGATTGGTAGGGGTAGCCTTCGAGAAAAGGATCTCATTATTAGTGCCAGCGAGAAATCTTCCTTGCTCTCGGTTGCGTGTTGTGGGTGTTGGAGGAGTAGGAGGGGGATGAATGTTCGTGTGTGTGTGTGCTTGAGAAAGAGAAAAGGGGAGAAAGAGACTTTAAGGGAGCTAGACAAGTAAGCTAACACATTGTGAACTAGGGATGCAGTATTGTAGCATACAGTATGTGTATTGTGTGAAAGATGACACAAGAGACAGTAGATCTGTTTCAAAAGTTACCACACAGTGGACTGCCTACTTAGGTGGCTTCAGCATAGGCTGCTTACCATCTTAGAGACTCATAAGTGAATTATTTGGAGCACTACACATAAAATGCAATTCAAAATAACAGACTCCGTACAGTTCGATGCTAACATGTTGCCAAATTATTAGTGCAAAGTAAGCATAATAATCCATTGCACTAGTGTTTGTTAGAGTATTTGAAACACTTACCAATACTGAATTATGGGTAACCCAGAATAGTCAAAGATTTGGTGTTTTGATAGGAGGAGCCTGATACACAGAAAATAATGTTTTCTCCCAATAAGTTAATGCTATGATAATGCTGTAAATAAGAATACTTTAAATACATATTTTAAAATGTGCACTCACCAAGACATTGCATATCATATGCACGCAAGCACTTCGATTATATGCATGCCAAACACATACATATCATATGCACACCAATGTCAATTTCTGTGTATAAATAGCACGCCAAAACCGAAACTCACGCTATTGATATGCATTTTTATAAGACCAGGCTCATATTTCTCATGACATCAATATTTATTTTTTCAATTAGCTCATTGCAATGCATTATGGGACTAAATTTACAATGTGGATATATGCCAAGTGGCGAAAATAGGATATCATTGTAGGCAGCAGCACAAATAAACTAAAAATAAAACTCTGTGTATCTGTTACTCACATTCATGACATTCCACCAGATATAAATGTATTTATTTGTTGGATCATAAAATATACTAATATAGTTATGATTTTGTATTCATTTTTATATTTTAATTGTTATTTTTATATTTTAATTTTATATTTTTAATTTTATTAACTTTATTGTGCTTTTGACATATATATATATATATATATATATATATATAACTATATTTTTTTTTTTATTTTATATTTTGTGTGTTTTTGATATATATATATATATATATATATATATATATATGCCTATATTGTTTTTATTAGTTTTTAACATTTTTAAGAAGAGAAATTTTGCCTTGGCAACCAGCTTTTTTTTTTTTTTATAATTATATAAGATTTTTGTTGTTTCTTTTATTTATTTTTTGTTAACTATAATAAACCTATAATAATAAGTGAGCTACACTAGCACATTGTGAACTAGGAGTACCATATTGCAGCACGTGTGTGTATTTATGCTATATAAAGATTTTGATAAATGACTCCAGGTATAGTTTACGTGTGTGCGTGTATGCATGCAAATGTGTGCTTATTTGCATGTGTACGTACCTCTGCATTCTAAAGATTGTGCTAGTGGTCCAATAAGTATCGTTCGTGTATGTCTGGTGAGGGCAATCCAGATCACAACAACCCCAGCTGAGGTTGAGGAGAGGTGGGGGGTATAACAGGGAAACGTGACCTACATACCCCTTAACGCAAACGCACAGACACACACTACCAGTATCTCATTAACATAACTCACATATGTGTATACGACAAATAAGCGGCAGTGACTTGAGACGGGGAGAGGATGGAGAGCTATTTACGTCACCCTCTTTGTTTATTTTAATCTGCAGCGCTCATCCCATGCTGCCTATTCAGCGAGTCTGTTTTCATCAGCAGATGCCCTTTTCTTGATTTATAATGCTCATGGCATCACCTCGCAGACTCAGGAGGGAAATATTTAATTAAACTGAGATGGGTGGGCCTCTTATGCCTCTCTCAGGGGCCCAAGAGCAGCGGGGCCACTCGTGTGCTTTTTCTCACTGATGGTGCTAAGAGCAGGTAACAGAACCTGAGAAACTGGCTTAACTGTGTTAAGGATCTCTAAGGATATATAATGATGCCTAAACTACATCTCCCTGCTTTTTACTCCATGGCAGAGTTTTCACTGTTTGGAAAACCTGATTAAAATATGCAGAATTTCATGGTTGGGATGAGTTATTACTGTTCCAATGTCTACAGAAAAGTGAGTTCCCAGAATGTGGTCTCAAAGAGAATAGTGTGAGTGAGTGTGTGCGTGAATGTGTGTGTGTATGTTATGCAGCTGGTGGTATTTCTCTCCGTCATTTCCCTCTCAGTGCATTTGCGTTAGTAGCAGCCGGGCTCAGGACAGCCATTAATCACAGGATAAAATGATAGATGTTCTTCATAGAATAAGTGGATGCACCGTGCATGCAGAAATAACCTGCTGTGCTGGCTCAAGGAGGACACACAAACATTTTATCTCTCTCCAGCTTTTTCTGTGCACACACATACACGCCACAGTAATACACTGTTCTGCACAAAATACCTAAAGCACACAAACAACCAATACATTCTCATAACCCACCCTTTACAGAGTCTATTTAGCTTTCTTCTAGAGAAACAGAAAGTGTCTGTCCTGTCTAAACAGATACTTAAATATATTGTGCAAAGCAAAACAATAAGGGCAGTGAATTTGAGAAATTGATTGGTTCATTTTGTGAATGAATCATTACAACAATCAACAGATTCACTGATAAGAATGATTCATAGGAAATATAAGGAAATATGTCAAATATGTCAAATATGTCAAATAGCTGCATTAGTTCAGTACTGAATTTTAAAAAGGCATTTTTGAATTTAGTACTGCTCTATTGCAGCTATTTGACATATTTACATACATAAAAAAATGATTTGTAAGTGAATCTTTACAAATGTGCATTTATCCACATAACTGTATGTATATATGTAAAGTTAACACTGAAACATTAACACTAAAATTGAATAATAAATAATAACAGGAAAATAAAAAAAGGTATAAACAAACAATGGAACCAATGCTAATGGATTTTATGGAACCAAAAAATGCTTTATGCTCAGGTACCAGGTAAAGTTTGAACTTCACCACAGTTTCACCACAACCAGTGAACCGCCACTGAAAATCAGTTATATATTCCTAAAAATGTGTGAAATTCAGAGCTCTGTAATCAGAACGTCATCGAGTCATGATTACATGCGAATGCGCGCTGATGCTTTATGAGGATGTGTAACTAGATGGAATCGATTGCTACACAATCAGCTACCTTTGATTTTTTTATTTTTGCATTTTAAAAGATGCTTCTGTTCATCAAGAAGTCTATGACTTTTAACTTCAGATATTCAGACCCTCGCACTGCACACACACACACACCATCACCAGTGCACTAACACTCTGAAACTTCTGTTAGGCTGAACTCAACACAGCAGACACAAGCTGTAATCACCTCCATCTACCGAGTTCATTTTAATTGAATGTGGTCCCCGGCACCTAGTAGAATAATGACACCCTTTCCCAGCGAAAGCACTGTTGCATCCAATTACCGGTGGGGGCAGGGGGCTGGTGGAGGCTGGGTGTAACAGCAACAGTGACAGAGATCAGGGAGTTTATGACCCTTACACATCCAGCAGTTTCTACTTATGGCCTGTGAGATAAACAGACAATCCTATTGGACATGTATCATCAGAAATGGAAATATTGAAATCAGTGCTCAAAAATGAGGGGAAAAAATATGAAATTGAAATTTTAATACTTAAGTGACAGGTTACTGAGATGCTACAGTAATGAGGACGGACTGAGTTAGTCACCTTTTTATCGAAATATACAATCCAGGAAACTATAATAAAAAAAATTATAAATATAGCCTAAATGTAGTTTTTTTATGTAGATATATATATATATATATATATATATAAAACAAATTATATTTTATGTACATTACAATAATATTAATATTTTTTTTAATTGTGTTTAATTTTTAAATGTCATTTTTCAAATTTAAAATTAAAAACATAAATATATATATACATACATATATACTATTAATTGAGTGCTGATTAAAAAAAGCACCCAAAAATTTAGTATACACATTGAATTTAGTGTTAATAAAAGTTGTGTCCCAAAATTGTAATAAATACTTTGTTAATACAAATTTAATGCAAATAGATTAGTTTAGTGATGTAAATTATATTCTAAAATTTATATATATATATATATATATATATATATATATATATAAATAGAATTATATATTTTATAATAATGTATTATAAAATCATATTTTTCACTTGATTTAGATGTTACCATTTTTAGGTTGCCATTTTCAGTGTGGAGATTTTTCAGTTTTAGGTGGGAGAATCATTAGGAGCTGGTTCATTTGCTTGAATAACTGGGGCCTGTATTCCAGGGGAGGAGCTTAAGTAATTAGACATTAAACGGAGGTTGATCTGTTGCTCTCTTTAGATTGATTTATTTAAATAGCAAAGCTGTAATTGCTCCTGCCCAGATGCCAGAAAAAAAAAGCCCTCCAGCAGCATTAGGGCAAGACCCTCTTCAGCACTTCTTTGTAGGTCATGCTCAATTACAGACCCGCATCTCTCATCAGCCCCAATAGTGCACTTTCAAAGTGCTTTTATTCAGATTTCATGCTAATTGAATAGACTTGTTTGCATGTCAATCAGCTTATTTGTGAGTTCTGTGTATTTGCATGAATGAATTTCCAGGGGATGCAACCACAGTTACACTGAGAATCAGAGCATCGCTGCTGACCTTCAGAGCAGTTTGAAGATCAGGGATGTGTATAGATAAAGTGAAAGAATTTAGAAAATCCTTCATAATCAATTAAATTTATAAATAATATTTATAAATAAATCACACTCTAAAAGATAAGATACAATTATATAAACCAGGGAGTTGTCAAGTGTTGTTGTTATCACAAGGTCTTTATGTTTTTAAAGGGGTCATACGGTGGTACATGCACTTTTTCAAGCTGTTTGGACTGAAATGTGTGTTGGGAGTGTGTACACAACCACACTACAATGGTAAAGATCCACAGGTAGTTTTCTATTAAATTAATAAAAATAAGTTGCCCCTTCTGAAATCAAGCCATTCTCAAATGCATGTTGGTGTGGCCACACCCACAATAGATGATTGACAGCAGCGTGTCACACAAACTGGGGCCAGTTGCATAAACCTAGCCTTCATGTTATGACAGTGTCTTAAGAGCTAGTTTAACCAACTAGCAGTTAGCCAAAAGTAATCCGTTTTATTTTTTGTATTTACCTTAGACTAATATTCATTTTTATGTAACTGAATTTTAAAAAACTCGACCCGATCTGAGTGAGCCGAAGTTTTAATGCATGCGTATGAAGAATTGAAGCCAATAATAATGAATAAAAAGCAATACAACTAAAAAATTAAGAAAATAACGTTATGTGTGTTTATGTTCAATTTAATTTGTGTGGGTTTGGTTCTTTTGCAGCCCTGTTAAAAAAAAAAAAAACTGTTACCGTCATGGAGAAAGATGTGTAGGGAAGGGACTTAATATTGCCGTATATTACAGTGCTAGTATCCCACTGCCAAATATTAAAGAAAAAACAGTGAAGATGCATGGTATCAATATTCCCACACCTTTACAATAAACGGCAAGACATTTCAATACTATAAATTCCCTATGTAAATATCTTCTTCACATCACATGTTTAAAGTAATCTTTAAAAAACAAAACATAATGGCATACACTATCCTTCACAGTGTCAAACATCAATCAATGGCTACATAAATTTGGGGGGGCAAGAGCGTGTGTCCCAGGGAGTTATTCCATGTAAAGCCACTGCACATGCCCACATTGTACAAAAAATGCCCTGACACAACAAACTGATGCAATTTTTTTTTTTCTCTGAGCTAAGCGCAGAAGCGCAGTTTGTAACATTTGCAATGTGGTCTCAAAGATGTGTTAAATAAATTAACAAATCTTTTGAAAAGCGGTAACGCTCTATCAAATAATCATTAGGAAATTTAAATACATCAATACGCGGTCTTATATCTCTTTCCCTGCGTAAAAACTTAGTATAACTTGTGCCTCCACGTCCACAGGATCGTCATCAAAAGGGCACGCAATACTCAGTAACCTTCGGAAAAAAACTTACCCTAGAACATAACCTGCCACCTTGATCAACCGGAATGTGTTTATGTTCGCGCGAATCATTCATGATCCAGCCTCACCTACAGAAGCAGTGAGTATAATGTCTTTTAATGAATCTTTGCAAATCGTCTTTCCTAATAATGTACTATTTAGCAAGTTTCACTATGAATACGGCTAAAAAAAGATCCTCTGAGAGCGTCCGGAAAAGAGGGGCGGAGTCAGCGGAGCTCGTGAAGATTTCAAAAGAGCTGTTTATGACAGGGTAAAATTATTATCGTTTTTAAAACTATCTTTGAGAAATTTTAAAACAAACTATATTACAAACTTTCCATTAAGACCCTAAACAACCATATTAGCTTGTGGAAAACTGGGTTTGTATGACCCTTTTAAGTCAAAAGTCACAGTTCATCCTCTATTATTGATTTAAACAGATGAAAACATGTTTGTAAATTCTGCTCTCCGGAATGTATTTATGTATCTTTTTACACTTATAACTAGTTTTGTTGCTCAAAACAAAGCTTTTTTACTGCTCAGACATAGCTGAAATATCTAAAAAGGGCTATTTAATTATCATGACTTCCACTGCTTCAATGGTACAACTCACCACATATAATATGACAACCTGCTTACTGTCACAAATGACAGTAGATTTACATAATGAATTTACATCATGAATTATTGCCTTTGTCCAGTTTCCAATACTCATTTTTATACAGTCAATAATTTAAATTATGAAAATGACTTATAATCATAAAGATTATAAATATAGTAATATAGATTTTGTATAAATTTAAATAAACAAAAACAGTTCTGTAAAAAAAAAAAATAAATAAATAAACAAAAACCCTGAAAATACTTGACTACAAGGATACAAAGAAGAGTATAACAGTCAGTGGAAAGTCCCTACAAAAATACAAAAACAAACTTGTGTGTGTGTGTTGTATACATGTTTACAGATATTTTTCTCCTTTCTTCTACACCACATGAACATGTTTGCACTGCCGGTCTTTCCTGTTGGCTTGTCTCGACTTCTACGCTTGCCAATTCTGAGGACCTCATAAAAATTGGAGGCCTGCAACAGACAGAATTTGGAAGCTGACATCAATAAAATGGCTCTTGTCGGACCAGACCTATAAAAAAACTTCTTCTTTTTTTCAGAGGTTACGGGCTGTGTATCAATGGACAATCCAACCCACAATTTCATGCATCTACTGTACTAACTCTCCATGAGATCAGTGAATTTGTATGACTACTTGCTGGCCAGAAAATGCGTTGCATCTTTAGTTATCAGTAGCAGGAGTCGTTGGTGGAGGGACTTGAGGTGGCTGAGATAAAACCAGGCCTGGTTTTGTGCCTTTAATATGAAAAAATAAAATGTTTGCACAAAAACTCAACTACGATTCAGAAGCGGTGGACTGAACAGAGAGGGGGAGATGATGGAAGAGAATTAGAGGGAAAGAGAGAGTTGGGGGTTGGAAGGAAAGATTGAGAGAGAGAGAGAGAGAGAGAGAGAGAGAGAGAGAGTACCGAGTAAAGAGGTCAGTGTGAGATTATAAAACAAAGCCCGACCTAACCTGGCCTATTTCTGACTACAGCCTTCTCTCACACAGACCTAGAAATGACAGATTTAAGAGAGTCACTGCTTTTCAAAGGACATGACAGTAGCCATTTTATTTACCTACATTGTTTAGCTTTGCAAAATGCACAAATATAATTTGATTAGCTGTTCATTTAATGATTTAATTACGTTGGATCAGTGTTATTTTAGTAGAACTGAGATATATTTTTTAGCTAAATATTTAGTAATTCTGTGCTTTTGTCAGTTTTATTACTATTATTTTGTCTATGTATTACAATCTATGTAGTTTTTATTCATTTTATTTCAGTTTAAAAAGTGTTTTTTATGGTTTTAGTTATAGTTCACATTTTACTCTACAATATTGTGATATTATTTATTTTTTTCCTGCATGAAATTCTGATGACTTACATTTAAAAGCAAATATGTCCAGTTAAATGTTTTTGTTATTTTATTTAAAATACTTTTTTACATGAATAAAAATACTTAATACAAAAACAAAATACCCTATTAAAAAAAGTTAACCCTTTCATTAGGGTCTCTTAACTAGTTGCTTATTAGCATGAGTATTATTAGAAGATTAGTAGTTTATTAAGCACATTAATGCCTTATTTTACATCCCTTAATACGTAAACTTAACAACTACCTTACTTACTATTAATAAACAGCAAATTAGTCATTTATTGAGAGAAAATTGGTAGTTAACAGTGAATAAGTGTTCTCTATTCTATAGTGTTATTGTCACACAATAATATAATAAATTCAAACAAACTGTCATGCTGCTTAAGGAAATATTAGACAGTTTTCCACCAGTCCTTGGTGTGATGTGTTCACACACTGACAAACATTACAAGCAGATGTCTCTGAAGTGATTTGAAGGAAGTTCCCTGCTGTAGGCCTGTGTGTTTTGTCTCGATGGGGTGAAATACACATTGTTGACAGTCTTGCCCTGAGCCAGTGCTGTAGAGTTTCTTATCCACCCTTTTCAGGGCCTCCGTGGTCCCCCGCCCCCATTCCCTTACACACACAGCATGTGTACAAACTACAGACAGCGAGAGGTACAAAGGGCCAGGTCTCGTCTCTTCAGCCGTTAACACTGGAGTACTCCTGACAGCACTTCACAAAAACCCTACAATACGCTCTTTCTTCACAAACAGGAGTCTTCAGCGTTCACACATAAAGCCGTATTTAAAAACAAACAGTGGTGTAACCCTAATGAGAGAAATACTGTCTGTTTGCCTGAGTGGTTTAATCTCACAAACACTCTGAACTTTTTTTTAAACAGATAGGAATCTCATAGGAATGAGAATTTAATTTCTCAATTGCTTTTCTAAAATAGCAATGAGATTAAAACGAGATGTCTGCATAAATCCCTCCCTTCTCATATCTCAGAAGAAGAAATCTCTACGGAAGCCTGTTTCAGCCTTAGAGTAAATAATAAAGCAAGTATTTGCATGAACATTCAATTAGAAAAAAGTCATTGTGAGAAATAGTGTTGCATGGGAGAGAGCTGCATTGTGAGATGGCAACTACACTTGGGTGATACAAAGATGCAAATGTAAGATATGATGGTAGCCCATTCCCAGCACAGGATTTAAAAAATGTACAATAATAACAGTAATTGCAACTTTTTAAATCTCAAAATTCAGACTTTTTTACACTCTTTTTTCTCTCTCAATTTAGTCTTTTTTCCAAGACGTGTCTTGATACTTGCTACTCTGAGATGAAGTGTATTGTGAGAAAAAGTAGCAATTGCCTTTTTTATTTTTGTATTATATGGCGGAAACAAAAAAACGTTTAAAAACGTTAACGATGTTAACTCAGGATACGGAGAAAAAATCAGTTTATGTCTCACCATTTTTTCTCTTTTTTTGGAATTGTAAGATAAATAGTTTTTCTTTATTTGATTTGACGTTGCAGCTACAAAAAAAATTACTACGCAATTGTGAGAGTAAAGTTACAAACATGAGACAATTACAAGACATAAAGTCAAGAATCAGAAAAGTACTACATTTAAATATGAACTTAATTCTCTTAATTTATTTGTTTCAGATCCAAGATAACTTTTTTAGCTTTTTATTTGTACCAAATGTCATTCTAGTCTTTCTTCTGAGGGTTTATCAAAATTATATGCAATTTTATTTTCATTATGGTCTACAAAATCATCATAAAATCTCAAGCTGAACTTAAAACATGCTGACTGTAAGCTTCCTGCACCTCTGCTCTGCACTACACCAGTAATTCTAGAGACTTCTTTTGTGCTGCAGCTGTGGATCTTGTCCACTCTAGCAGAGAGCCAAAACTTAACACAGAACTATGCAAACAAATTCAACATGTGTGCATCCCCAAAGGCTCTTGTTTTACCCTGTGTGTGTTTGGTGGTGGTGGGGGGGTTGCATTTCATTCACAGATTTCTCTGAAAAACTTTCACATATTCAGAGTGTTTCTAGTGTGTGTTAAAACTCACTTGAAGACATATTCTCAATGGAATGCTGAGGGGATAAAAGTCTGGGAAAAGTAAAGCAAGCACTCTCAGCGGAGTAACCAATCCCTCTCTTCTTTCAACCGACAGGCAGAGCGTTAACCACAGTGGCAAGTAAGGGTGATCTGTTTTGAGACATACGGATGCATGCGGTGTCAGACCCAAAGCCTGCCATGAATAATGAGATTTAACTCAATTAGAAATGTCATGAGGTGCCGAGAGAGCAGAGGAGAGATACAGAGAAGGATAGAGAGACAGTAATCCACACATGTCCTACTCTTTCGACACTAGATTATAGCCTCAGCCACTGTTTATCCTTTCTGTAAACGTTCTACCCTGGTAGAGACACCCATCACCTCAATGGCATCCGTTTGAGAAGATTTGATGAATAACAGGTCTTATTAAAGGTGTACTCAGTCAGAGGTGTCATGTGAGCACACACACACACAAACCGTAGAAATATGTATATATGCATACACTGCATTGCATTATAAGCTCAGGTATACATTTTTTATCATGAAAACCAAGATCATAAGGTCTTCAAAACCTAAACATGCTAATTCAAGCACAGGTTCTGTGTTCTGAGTGTTATGTATTTCATACCCACCTTATTTGTCAAAGCAGAAGCCTTTTTCTGTAAATTAGCCACTGTGGGGATAATAATAGTAAATGGTAAAACACTTTGGACTACAAACCACTCTGTTTATAATAAAGATACATTAAAATAATACGGTAAGTAAAAAATAAGAAGCTACTGGTGAATACAGCGTGAATGATTTATGTATTATGAATCTCAACAATAGCCTTTAAAATGTCTATATCACATAATACCGTCACAATGCTTTAGAAAGAGCAGCCAATCAAAGGCAAGAAAGGTATCAAGTTAGTAAAGCGGTTTTAAAACAATATCTGAGGCTGGACTTTGTGTCGCACGCACCTTGTTGTCTCTATTGGAAAGAGCTTGGACACTTAATGTGGACATTCAAAACCAATTCTGTCTCTTCTTAGTCCGAGCACTCACCATTACCGTATCTCACTGGCCGTTACACAGAGAAACCAAAGACTGCGGATGATTCCACTGGGATGATTTGGTGAGAAGCCATAATTATATTAGATTAGGACCCTGCAGCAGACAGCTCATCTTCGACCACCTCGGCACCACAGGTTAGACAACAGAGGAGAAAAAAAGATTAAGTGCAAAGAGGAGGTAGAGGTGCAAAGTCATCAAATCAAATCTCAGCCTTTTAGCCGTTCGGCTGGCCAGAATCCGCTGCTGACAAGGTTTTTCTGCACGGCCAGAGGTCTTAGATTCTGTCTACATGCTGACTCCACATATGATCCCTATTAGGGCCTTGCGGGACCCCTCGCCCCTCACTGTCTAACAGGAGCAGGTCTGCACAGACTGAGGGCAATGTAAGTGTTAACAGGTACCGCTCTGGCGGCAGTGTTTAGAAGCATATCTATCTTGGAAATGACCAAGGAGGGTATAAATTAGTCAAGGTCATTTCTTATGTGCTTTGATTTATATGTCAAATACAATCAGTATTGTTGAAGACCAGCACCTGCAGAATTAAGTGTGGTTTGTGGAGCGTTCCATGTGCATTCAATTCGTATTCTGCGTTCTGAAGCACTTTTAGTTGGAACGCTACCTCAAGTCAAACCCACAACAACCCCGACTTCAGAATCCAAAATGGCAGTTCAGCGCATCAATAGTAGTGAAAAAGTAGCAATATATTGTTTAAACTCTGCAGTGCATACAGTAGCCAACCTTCATCTGTGACATGATACTTCAGCATTATTATTTTGGTATTTGTATTGGGTGATGTTGGCAACAATATTGATGCATCCATCTTTGTTTTCTGACTTGTGCACAGGTTTGACACCAGCTCCAAAATCTCTAAAGTATGTTAATTGGAACTTAACAATAAGGCCCATTCGCACAAAGAACAATAACTATATTAGCATCTGCATCAATGCATGATAAAGTTATGTACACTAATTGGACCCTGGCTGGATGTCATTGTTTTCAATCTTCATCAGCTGGAAAAAAAATCCTTTTGAAAGTCATTCCAGCTATAACATTGCTCTGTGTCATTATTGTTATAGTTGAGGTGTGAACTCTGTTATAGCCCTACCTTTACATTTTAAGCATAATATAAAAGATCTATAAAAGAGCTATTTAATTTGAGTGGTTTTCTATATTTGGAAACGTGTCATGTATGTTAGAAGATGTCACACCACAAACCTGGTTTAAATCCAACATCTGCCTTCTTTCTTCTAATGTAACTCAACTGATTACTAATAAACAGCAAAGAGAAGACGTCAGCAGTGACAGCAGCAGCGATTATCCAGGTTAAATCTTTATCTAAACTAACTCCAATTGACCAATGTCCTCATGTCTCTAGGGATTGCATTATAGTTTTTATCCACTTACACAGAGTGGGCATCTGCAGCTGTTCTCATGCAGAGACAGTGGCAGGGAGTGAGAGCAAGAGAGAGAGAGAGAGAATTAGGCAGGAATCCTAATTTATTTAGCATTTGTGTCACTGTGACTAATACTGTTGTTGCTGTATTAATATTAAATAAAAAATAAAATAATAATAATTAATACAAAAGTATTGTTTGTATTAATACATAAAGTTCCTCTCACATTAATTCACATCTTTATCCCTCACCCTTTTCGAATTCTCATGCACTATTCATTCATTCTCATGCCACACTCTACAGTATCAACATGCAACAGTGCCTTTACAATTCTCTCTGCCAAGTACTAACTGCACAGATATGCTAATATGCATAAAATTGTGCCATCATCTTGAGTGAAATATGCATATCTTGTGGCTGGTACTCTCTGCAAGTCCCAGAGGCAAAAGAACTGTAATCTTGCAAGCGGAAGTCATTCCCATCTGAATAATTGATGAGAAATGATTGGCATAAGAGGTGGCATGTGCCCATAGTCGTTTCAGCTGAGACGTTCAACAATGGTCAGTGCATTATAAATGGCCATCTAATGTAAACAACACCTTTTTAAGTTTTATCTTTAGAAAATACAAATTAGGGTTTTATAAAATATTTTAGGATTAAATTTAATTAACAAATATTGACCAAACAGTGAATATATGCTAAAAAAGTTAATTTTTTTATTTGTATACTGAAGATGTATCAAATATAAATAAACATTGCTTTACATATGCAAAATAACCCTTATTGTTGTTATTATTATCAGTTTTATGTTGCATTTCGAAATGTATTTGCTTGCGCTCCGCAAGTTTAAATCTTTGTTATCTAATTTCAAATGTACTAATTTCTTATTCCCGCGGAGGGAGGGTGAGACGCTGACTTGAACAGCTGCTTCATGACCCAAAAAACTGTCAGTCTTTCCCTGGAATAAATTGTGGAATGTTCCATTTTTTCAGGCAGGGACGCGTAAGGTTCTGTATGCGATAAATAAGAACGTAAAGTTCTGAAATGTCTGCGAGTAAGACTGAACTTAATTTAAAAAGCGATTTAGTGACCAATCTAAGAATTTTTCAAATATAATTTGAACGACCGAATGCGTAAACAGGAATAACGTGTACATTTTCCCCCGGCTCCGGAAGCCCTCTTTCAGGCAGACCCATAGTAGAATCAATTCACACAGTGGGGAGCTTGAAACCGTCCACTCGTGCTTCTCAGCTTAGTTTGGAAAAATAAGTATTGAACACTGTTTGGATTTCAAAGTTGTACGATGTGGTTTGCGAGAGAAGGTTGCGACGTTCTTGCAGAAATTCAGTCATTTGGCTATTCCACACGACCTCTGCACTAACACTGTTTAGAGATGATGTCGTGCATGATGAAACGAGTTAGTAGACGCTGTTCTTGAAACACGTATCGCACGTTGGCAGCGAGATAACCATCTTTCTATGTGCTTATGCAGCTGGTATTTCGCAGTTAAGTTATGGTTGACATTACGTGACATCGCTCTTCCTCGGCTGCACGGGCGTCTGTAGTATTTGCATTCAAATCCATGTTCAGAATGTTATTAAAATATTTATAATCAAATATGCAATAAATATGCTCTTATCTGGTATCAAGATTAATATGCATTGTGCACCACTTACACAAAACCTTATACTCCATTGGATTTTATCCTAAAGTCAAGGGCCAAGGACATACAGATCCTGTTACGTGTATAAAATCGAGTTGCGTTTTCAGAGTGATTTATATCCTACATATTATCTGTTGCTTAGTTTGTTTTATGGCATTGAGGTAGCAACTTTTTTTTTCTCTAAATATTTTTGTAAAATATTTTAAAGGATATATTTGCTATGTGTACATGTATATAAAAAAGTGGGAAGTAATTACAGTGTTTTGACTATGTACGCTCAGATAGCTCGAGCAGTTGTTGCTATGGTTACCGTGTACGCAGACTACGCGATTTCGTTGCGAGCGGATATATTGTAAATGTTTGTGATTACTGAAACGTCGCAGCGCGCGCGTGTGTAAATACACGGGATTTCACGTCTCTGAAGTGTGCAAAAGTATTACAATAAACACATTTATGGTTGACATCCGTCAAGGTCATTTTGATGTGTTGTCAACTACTCCAAACGACTTAAGCATCAAGCCAGCATCGACAAATGCGCATTGTTTACTCCCTAAAAAAAGTAGTTTAGAATATAGTAATATGACAATTGCAGGAATGAGCTGAATGTTTTTTCTTTGTAAACTAAGGGGTGGTATTATAGCCATTTTAGTATTTTTTTTCCCCACATGAGGACAAGTACTAGCAGCGGCAGTCGTTTTGCTGTTGCTGTCAACCCCAAAAAGCAAATGATTATAGCGCCTCCTAGGTGTGAAGGTGAGGAGTAACACATTAATGAACACTAAAATGAAGTATTAGCAGACGTGCACCGATTAATTTGATTTATTTCCAACGCGAAAGTTCGCTATTTTCTGTAGGGTAGTGTGTCCTCCCGATAGCTGATAAAACAGTCTGTACTAAACCAGTGTGTTTGCCATTATAAAAACAGATTAAAATAATGTGATAACAAATGCTAGTTTGCAACATCAAGCAGCACAAAGGACTAAAATACTGAAGCGAACGGCACGTGGTCGTTACAAATATAGTCCATAGGCCTACTACGTGTTTCAATTCTTTTGTTCATTTATATTGTGGTTTTTACCTTTTATGTGACAACTGGCAGTAATATGCATTAACAATATATTTGCAGTGTGGCCTGTAACATGCTAGCAGCCAGTTCACACTGTTGCTTTCGTGATGTGTTGCATGTTCCACATGCAAGGGAGCTTTCTTTGCTTTGACTAGGTAATATTAACCATTTGGATGTTGTGTTAAGTTCCTTAGACTCTATAGAAGACAGCTGTGTGTCAAAACATATTACGAATTTATGGGCTGAGGTTTGTTGAACATGTCGATGTGGATGTGTCTGTGTACTGGAGAGTGCGTCATACTTTGCTGTGTGAGTCATCAGATATATTGTTAGGCTCAGGGAAGAGACGGCCCCTGCTCTCTGTCCAATCAGAGTTCAGGATGAGCCAAAAACAAGGCCTTGGGTTCTTACTCACACTCTTGTGTGTCTCCCCGCTTGTGTGTTTGTGTGTGACAGATCCACTGCCCGCTGATCACACATCTCACATCCTGCCACACGGTGAGGATTTGCCAGCCAGCCACCCAAGGTCTGGAATCTGTTTGCCCAGTATGCCAGTGTTGACATGACACCTCATGATTTGATACGGATAAAGCCGGGAACCTGCAGAAATAAAGTGGAGCCCCTGTGTGTGTGGATTAAACAGTTATCACTAAGTAAACAAACCATTGAGTCTCACCGTGGAAATGTAACAAGCCTTTCTCTGTAAACTATAACACGTGGAGACGGCGAGTAGGAATCACAAACCTATCCGTAACAATACAGACTTTTAACACATTATGATTTACAAAAGTTTCCATGTCTGCTGGTTTTCCTGACATCCATCCAGCAGAAATGCACTGAAACCTGTGGATGAGGTAAAGCAAGGGCTCTGCTAGCTTCTGTAAACAAGCCTTTGACGCATGATGGATGACTAATATTGCGACATCACAACAATAGTTGTCTTTATTATTTAAAAACAAAAACATCATGCAAACTGTCACCATGCAAAAATTACTATTCAATGGACAGGTTATTTTTCTGTACTAATCGTTGAAAGATTTTAAGCAAACTAAAGATTCTGAATGAACAAATATGGATTAATACACTGGAAAAAATGTTTTAGCCTTTTTTTTTTTTTTTTTTATCTCAAAATCAAAAAGGATTTTCTAGACATGTAAAAAAATGTTATTCTTCGTTTCAGGAAAAAAGTCAAAATTAGGTAATTTTTTGGTTAGAACAAGCAAAATAGTATCCCAATGGTGTAAGTAAGCTATTTCAACCAGAAAACAAGATAAATTTTCTCATCCCAATGGCAGATTATTAGTAATTAATAGTAAAATAGTTATAGTAAAAACATACTTATTTTTGACTTGTTTTTTCTGAAAACAAGACCGTCATTTTTACATGTCTACAAACGTCTTGCTTTAAAAATACTTAATAAATTAACAAAAAAATAAATAAATTATAGAACACCTAAAATCATGTCAATTTACTGTACATCACTTCATTTAGTGCTAAGGGCATGCTCCAATACTCAAACTTGCTCTCTTGACTGTCCCAGGTCTGAATAATGGCTTTATAAACAATAGATATCTAGATACCCATCATTCAATATGTTCATCATTTAAAGATTTCGAGGAACAAATTAAAGTTAAATTAATTAGTTGTTACATATAATTTGGCAGTAAACCAAAGAATGATAATAACTGTTACTGATAGTAACTACTTACTGTAAAAGCAGCACATTTAAATTGTTGTGGCATCATCTGTTGCATACATTCCAGTGAACAGACATTCAGAACCTTATTTTAAAGTGCAAAGTAATGAAAATAAAGATCTGTTTCATTTTTACATGGATTGTGTATATATGTCCGACTGGGTAATTAAAGGTTTTACAAAGACATTTGGTCTTCAAATGCAGGAAATATACAATTTAGGTACAGAAGTAGTCAAATGCAAAGAGAAGTGTTGGTATTGAGACGTGCCCTTAGGCGCTACCATTGCATTTGCAAGCTGAAGCCTGCCACCTAGTGGTAAAGAGTAATTATGGTAACGACGCCTTTTTACGACGCCTGTTGCCTAGCATAGGCTATACATAAAGATATTTCTAATATATTAGTAACTGTTTTTTTGTTGTTGAGGATTTATCTATTTATTGTTAAACCCTATGAAGAGAATTAAGTATTATACCATACAATTATAATTTGTAATTATTTAGAAGAACATTAAACTTTCTGTAAGGTGTATTATAAAGAAATGTTACTACAAACACTCCTGACTGCAGAGATCCTAACGTTGTCAGAAACAAAGCCCAAACCTTATTTAAGATTTCAGTGTTTTATCAGGTGTGCACATTAAACAGTGCACTTACAGGGGTCAAAAGGATTACAGAACAAATTCACAAAATCATTTTAAGCAGTTCAACAAAATGATTGTGTGTCTCAGTCACAGGATATTAGTCCTTAAGGTGATGAGAGGTACATTAGTCCAGTGATTAGCAACATTTCTCTCTTTAAATCACACACACTTTGCAGTGAAGGGGAAAAAACTAAAATGAACCTAAATTAATGTCCTTATTGGCATCACATGCATCAAGTTTGAAGGAAATGCAACATGTGCTGTCTTCAGAATGGCACAGGTCAAACTTCTATATTACATGTCCTCCTCGTCTTCCTCCTCCTCTGGCAGGATTCCAGGGCAGGGCTCCATGGTTACAGCAACACCCATCCCACTGCGCCCAACGGGCATATCTGTTACATACATCCATACATTACTGCCTGGACAATAGCACTCCACGCTGGACAAGAAACCCCCTTGATTGAATCCACCTGAAAGGGAATAATATTTGTATTTATGCATTTAGCAGATGCTTTCTTTTAAAGCCGTTTCCATTGCCTTCAAGGTATACACTGAATCCGTTCATGCATCCAGCTCACCTAACACATAAATCTTGCATTGGTAGACTGTGACTCCATGTGCACTGCGGCATTGGTTCATAGAAGCCATGGGTTCCCACGCGTCTCGAGAGATGTTATATCTTTCCATCGTTTTGAGCTGGGTTTGACCATCGTAGCCACCAACTGCATAGAGGTAGTTATCCATACACACCACCCCTACAAATACAAACACCACACAGCTCAGTGTTATATCAACTAGCGATTGTGTCATTAATACAAAACAATCTGAAGCATTTTCTCATTTCATATTACATTCCTAAAAAGCGATTGGTCACCAAGTATGTCAGGAATTTCAAAGGAGTATTTTCATTGTGTTATCTAAATTTCAGGCTTCAGAAAACTTTGAATAAACACTAGTGGTCAAAAGACATCTTTTATGCTTACCAAGGATGTATTTATTTAATAGGAAATACAGTAATATAGTTATATTGTGAAATATTACAATTCAATATAGTTTTTTTAATATATAATTAAAAATGTATTTTTTTGTATCATTACATCAGTCTTGAGTGTCATATGATCCTTTTGAAATGGTGAAAAGTAATATTTTAAAAACAATACAAATATAATGTTTTTTAGGATGCATTCGATTCATGTGATAAGACAAATACATTTATAATTTCAAAAAATATGTTTCAAATCAATGCTATTAAGCATTACAATTAGTTTTCAACATTCGTAATAATAAAAAGTCCCAATAATAGTTGATATAATTAATCACCACATAACTGATCACCAAAATCAGCAAAATCAGTCAATTCACAAAAAATGTAAATGCTCCTCCCCTCTTAAAGGACAGGCCTTCTCTGATGATGCTTTGGGCATGAGCATGACATCCTTAGCCACGCCCCTCCGACTTACTGCATCCAATCAATTTGCAGTGGAAAAAGCAAGCCGTGCACTCGATTCTCTCGGATGTACGTTACAATATGGAAGTAAAACAGCTTGCAAACTTCCGGTTCACGTAGACTTTAAATAGAATTAAAAAAACAGTTGTGGAACAATATAAGTGTTTATAGATTATGGCAGATTTTTTATTCCTTCATGGACTGAATGCTGCTGCTGAATCCTGAACGTTGTTATGTTGACTGCACAGCTAATTCTTCAACTCTTCTGATATGAGTTATTGAGTGACTATGCCACTGTTTAAGCAATTACAGATTATTGCATTCAGCTTTGGGACATCATGGGCATTTCATTCATCTTTTTTATTTATTGAAGGATTAGTTCACCCAAAAATGTAAATTCCGTCCTCATTCACTTATCCTCGAGTGGCTCCAAAGCTTAGTTAGTTCTGCCGAACACAAAGGAAGATATTTAAAAAAAAAAAAAAAAGTTTGCAACCAGGTGTCATGATCGGCTGGAAGTGCCAGTCAGACTGTTGTGAGGCACTTCCAGCCTCCATGTTATCTGTGGTGTTTTTC
>JAUYWG010000032.1:16382900-16426906 GCA_034779775.1 Enteromius afrohamiltoni
TATATATATATATAGTTGTAGGTTCAGTGTCTTCATTTTGTTTTGATTAACTTAATTATTCATGTACTTTTGCTTCATGTATTTTTGAAGAAAATAAGATATGCACATTTTGCAAGTTGCAGCAAAGTCATTTAGACATTTCACCCCTTTATAAGCAAGAATAATTAAAGATAAGTAAAATAATTTGTTCACTTATCAATATTAGCGAGACAATTATTGTAGTTAATGAGGTTATGCCACTTACTTATGATGTTTTCTGGCATAAACTTAGCATGTTTTTAAAAGAGAATGAATAAAACTGATAAGAAAAAAAAATCTGAATTGTGGAACCATTTCTGAAGGATCGTGCGAGAGTAATGTGTTTAATCTTTCCATCACAGAAAAAAATTGCATTTAACCATTCTAAATGATAACATTTCATATTAGTTTTTACTGTACTTTTAATTAAATCAATGCTGCTTTCAAGACACTCCTTTAAAAAATATCTTTGAACGATAGTGTCCATACATAAATCTATTTTCATTTGTAAGTTCAATGTCTTAATTTAGTTTTACATTTCCCCCCAAGACTATTTAAAGATAATTTGCACATTTCTTATTATTAGCAAGACTATTAATGTAGTTAGATCACAGTTAACCTTTTCAAGGTAAATATAGCAACCACCTTAGTTCTCACAATACAAGAGTCCCTCCTTTCAAATGTGATATTTAGATGCACTGTCATCCAGTACTTGACAAACAACACGTCACTTTCGTTTTGAGTTACTGTTGAAACCCTAGAAATACTGTAGAGTTCACGTTAGGTCTTCTTACCTGATCTGTCGCTGTGCCTACTGTCTAAGAAATACAAAATATTCATATCATTGCACTTATTGCGGACAAATGCGTTTCACTTGAAAGGCCTAATCTGACTCTGTGCTGTGGAATGTACGTTATGAAACAGATGTGCCTGGAGCCTGTTAGTCAAGAGTGACTGCTCTGAAAAGAACTAAGCAAAATGATCTCTACACCCTGATGGAAGGTGCTTGTTTCGAATAAAAACTTTCTGTAACCGATGAGGGACGTGTCGCAAGTGTAGCGTGTAACACAACCTTTCTGCTAATATTTCTTTTTTTTTTATCTTGTACAAAACGTTCCGTGTGAATGTTCGGACAGGTGTTCGACACAGTCTTCAGGGTTTTAAGTTTTAATCTGTCAATCCGCACTGTGCTAATATTTTGATTCCGCTAGCGTACATATAATAGAAAGGAAACATAATATAAAGGGGAAAAACCCTACATCGTAAAAGAGACGAAACAAAACCTTTTCGAGTTTTCTTCCTGTCTCAGCCTCACCTCTCAACGCTGTTGTGATGTGTAGAGGCATGTGAACCCCCTACGGCATAAATGCTGCCGTCAATGACCCCGACACCCACTCGGTTTCTGGGCGTGTTGAGCGGAGCCAGCTGGGTCCATTGGTTAGTCATGGGGTTGTAGCAGGACAAAGATCCGGACTCCGTGTTGTTCTGTAGAGAGAGATTCCGTCCCCCGACTGTATAAAGCAGCCCGAACAACACGCACGCCCCGAGCCCGCTACAAGGAGATCCCATGTCAGCTAGCTTTATCCAGTCATTCTTCCTTGGGTCGAAGGCTTCCAGAGAGTCCAGAGAGTTTTGCTTGTAACCTCCTGCTATGTAGATGAGTTGAGTCCCACGATGAGGAGCGGGTGGTAGGGGTTTTCGAAGAGCCATGTCCTGGAAAATCTTGGACAAGAAGTCCTTGCAGGAGTTGGCCTTGCTGAGGATGGGACACGACTGCAGTTGTCTTTTGAGGAATGTGGGTGGCAGGGCGTAGATGTGGACCGCATTGAGGAGGGCATGGAAGTACTGTGCTCGGCTTTCCACATCCCAGCGAACCCAGTCGATGCAGGCCTTATAGACCTCGGACTCGCAGAGCACCTTAAGACTGTCTTGACTGATCAGCTCCAGTAGCTGGCAATGGGACAAACTGAAGAACTCTTCCTCTTTGGTTACCTGTGTACAAGTATATATGGACATATGTAAATGTGTATTTGCATCAACATTTAAAACCAAAAACAAATTTCGCAATAAAGATGCAGTCTATTTTACTATTGATCACCCAGATTTGGGGAGGAAATTAACGCAGTGTAATTAGAATCCACAAGACTGGGAATTTTTGGTGAAAGTGAAAGATTTCCCAAAACAGAGTTTGCAATTCATTCATCATTCATTGCTATTTTTAACAGTTTCGACATGACTGACACCGAAAGTGACACCATCACTTTAATGGGAAGAACAAGAGGGTTTACAAACTATAAACAATATAGAAACTCTTGCAGGAGGGGAGATATTCAACGAACAAGGACTTTTAGCAATGGAACCTTTTCACATTTCAGGGTATTTCAGAAGCACGAGTCTTCATAGTTGGGTAAACAATTATAATGGTAAAAAAGAACTACAACAAATTAAATGCTGGATTTACAAAGTTAGGAAATGCATTTTTTAAAGGGTCCATTGCTTGGTCATTTTTACATCCCTTATTTGAATTTTATGAATGAAGAAAGAAAATAATGCAGGTTGTATTGACACAAAGGTGAGCAAAGGCTGATAAAATGATTTTTGTGTGAATAATTTCTGTAATGCCTGATCCGTTTGACAGCTGGATAATTTATATGAATCAATATCCATCTGCAAGACAGACCTGAGTTCCATTGACAAAGCAATTAGCTACACAGTGCCACTCTCTATAGCCTTCATTCATTTAAAGACTAACTGTTACAGGTCAATTGCAGAGTAGTACACAGCAGGTGGCAACTATCGATCGCTGCTAACTGACACTTCTGTGAACGGAGTCCACGGGGCACGCACCTCATTGAAGTGAGTGTTGATATACTCTCGTGTGCGAAGGTACAGATCAGTGCAGCCGATCTCCTCTGCAAATCTCGAGATGCCTATGACATTTGACGGCTCCAGGTTTTTTGTGAGGAAGTCGCAGCATGCTTTGGCCACCTCTTCCATCTGATAGCGCATCGCAGTCAAGAGGACGTGAAGAACACACTTCTCGCCCACTGTTATGCGGGAGGTATAGGCAAAGTCAATGAGGCGGCTGATGACCTGAGGGCACACGTCTCGCAGGGTGACCTCCGAGGCATGGCATTCCTTGAAATTGCTGGTAAACATGGCTTTGAAGTAAGGACTGCAGGCTGCCAGCACCAGTTTATGCACCTGGGAAATGTAGACTGGGGTTAAAAAAAAAAACAGGCAGGACACACCTGAAACTAAATCATGATCTGTATGTGCCGTGTTTTTATAATTACAATCAAATGCCTTAACATGTACTAACATAATTCCAAACTTGTAATGAGGACAATTTATATTTGTGCACTGTAATTTGCAGCGCCAGGGACATACCATATTAGAAGTAACTATAACACGCTGGACCTGTTTCTTTATAGTCAAGCAATGAATGCTATGTAGTTTACTATACCAACTAGAAACCGTTGCTGAAAGTCAGTGATATGAGTTATAATTTTGAAAATAGAAATTGTTTTGTTTCAAAAACCCATCTTCTGCTTCAGAAGACACGTGTTAAATCCCTCGAGGCATAGTTTTGCAATGTATATATGCCATTTCATGGAGATTCAAAATAATGGCCACTATCCACCAGCATTACCAAACTTGAAGTCGTATACACATAGGACGGCTTGGGGGTCAGTAAATTATAGGGTAATTTTCTATTTAGGGTGAACCTTTAAGGGCAATAAATAAATTGTCTTGTAAATCCTATAAACCTTAATGCTACACCTGAATTTATGCATCACATCCTAATAATGTACAATATGAAGAATGCACAAACATTTTTTTAAAGCATATTATAAATTACACAGGCCATTTTAAAGCAATCATTTCATGTTTTTTGTAATAAATAATTTTCTAATAATGTTTCATTTGTACTTTGCGTAAAAAATATACACTTTCGTTCAGAGGTACTTTTATTCAGCAAAGATGCATTACACTGATCAAAAGTGTAATGGAGCAAAGTAGCATATTATTATGATTTCTAAAGAATATTGTGATGCTAAAGACTATAACAGGTATAAAGCCAGTCTTATGACTAGCACTGTATAGTGCATGGAAAAAGTCTGATGTTGACTCAAACTCAGGCAACCAAAATAGCCCCCGAAAGACCTAATTACAGAAAAATACTACTAACACTGTTCTCCATTACGCAAGTGTTAACTGCGAGAACCTTAATTCCGTTAAAGCAAAAAATCCCTGACATGTGCTAAAATAGAACGTTTCATGGCACTTTAAGTAGAATAAAACAGCTTTATATGGCATTGATCCTTTTAAACATTTTTGTCAAACTGTATTTAAGTATTCTTGCACATTTGCAAATGAATTCTACGTCTCTCACCTTAAAATCCATTATCTTGTCTTTGTAAGTTACATGTAGAACCAGATCACAGAGCAGCCCATGATGCCGGAGCTCGTCCATGATCTGCATGGCTCTAAAGGGATGACTTTCAACTGTGTAATCCAAGTAACCGTGACCCCTCATGGAGGGCACCACGATAGCAGAGAAATCCTCATCTTTGATGGGCCTCTTCTTTCTTGGACATATCATTCTCCGAGACCTAGAATGTCACTGATATATGTAGGAAATGGATGGCGACTGCAGCAGAACAATGTCTAAACCCATCCACGTGTCATGAAGAAATAAAGGCACAACTGATGATCGCTTAGGGATAGAGAGCCATGTTTCTTCTGCCTGGTTAGAAGTCCACCATACCAAGTTGCTGTATCAAGCCAAGTTGGCATTGTTGAAATATTACAGTTTTCCCCCTTAAATCAGACAAATGCTGCTATTTGTCTTATATAGATTAGGTAAAAAGTCATTTTACATTTATGCTCTAGAGGATGCACAAGCGAAGTAACCTTCAAGATTATTTTAAGCACACGCATTAAAAATGCAATGTTCTTTTCTTCCAAAAGGTTATTGTCCTCTGAGATGGGTCGTGCTCTTGTCACCCTGTGAAAAACAGAAATACTTTGTTTATCCCCTCCAGTGCTTTCATTGTTTATCAAATGCATAATTAAATATAGCCAAGATGATTGAGGAAGATATCTTAGATATAAAACTAAACAAACACAACATGGAGCAGGCGATATACAAGGAATACAATGGCAGCATTACGTAAATCCTGAAGAGGCAATTTCTACTATAACAATGTGTACAAGGAACTGTCTTTAATTACTGCCTATGCTGACAGTTGCACAGACTTGGCTGAATCAGGTTTCGCTTCCCTATTCCTTGACGGATGTCAAGTAGACTTCAAAAAAAGGAAAACAGCCAAGCCACACCCCTTTTACAGACATTACAGCAAAGTGATTTCCTGCATTACCCAGACAATACCTTAAAAACCATGCTTGTGGCACAACTGGAATAGCTGTGTATCAAAAGACCTTTGTGCACACTAACACGGTTTTCAAGTGAAGGCCAAAGTCTCTGTTGTTGATCAGGCTAAATGTTGTTGCTCATCAGAAATTCTTTTTTTTTTTAAATTTTTTATTGGTTATGTAACGTCCCACACTTGCAGATCATCTCTGCTGCACTTCTTGCACAATCCAGAGTGCTGCGGATAGACTTATTTGTCTTAAAGAAGGGTTTATCACAAGACAATGCTGCCAGCCACAGCTTCTTTTGAAACTAAGAGCGCTTCTTCAGTCATGGCCTCCATCCCACATAAAGGCTCATTGTATCATGCTCCCACATGCCATATCGCTAAGCTAGACAGAGAACGTTAACATGCTGCGCTGTGCACATTAGCGCCACGGCTCTGGTGGGATTAACCATTAACCCGCTAAGTGTCAGGTTATTTGAAAAATTATAGAACAGAAAGTGGAAAGCTGGAACTTTTTGTGGAAGGTGCTGCCAAGTGAACTTTTGTCCTGGTTAAGTACCACATTGTGCTGTGGAAGATGATAAAATTAAATGCACATTCATTGTTTGCCTAGCCATATGTCATGTCTGTGGAACAAAACGTCTGACATTTTTGAAGAACCTTTATACTGGAGTTTCTATACAATAGCCATGTTTATATTCACACCATTAGTCAGAGTGAGGAATTCTTAGGATTAATATAGGATTACATGACACGGGGCAAACCCCGGTTTTTTAATCCTGCTTCCTAAAGCTTTGATTACTTTTTATCCGTTCACTTGTTTCCCAAACTGCAACATACATTTTTTTTATTTAAATTGGTTGCTGGTTTTGTTTGTCAAATGCAAAGATGTTCTAGAGTACTAAACCTACCTCATTCATATGTAGCACTAGCACATGTGCACTTGCTGCTTAACTAATAAAACTAATAAAAACATATCTAATACACTCTTTATACAGTATCATTTCTGGTTCTCTTATAAAAAAGCAAACTTTGGCAAGAGTCCATTAAATGTGATTAAAGCGCTCTCATATAAGTGTGGTTAAAATTAGCATTTTTCTGCAGTTATGGTTACTTAGATTATAAAGCATAATCATATTAACATAATTACAGTATTCTGTTTACATGAGCTCCAACTTAACCGCAGTACTGCTCTAATTGCATTATATGAGTTCATGCAAACTTAGTGGCAACATCTGACAAGCCCCAAAAAGAACAGAAAACACAAAAAGGCAGTGAAGCGAATTATGTGTTGTTTACTTATTTACAAGTTATTCGCTAATATTAATTTTAATAAACATTATGTCTAGCTCAAGCCTCTGCTCATGTACAGACTTAAAAAAAACTATATGTCATGTCCAATGTGCTTTGCAGAGTTTTTGTTGTTTATGGAGCTTGACAGATGTTCACGATTAAAAAAAGTCTTGTACTTTTGAGCTTCGCAGAACAAACAAGTTGGGAATTGCATGAGGTAGGTAAATAATGACAGATTTTCAATTTAGCCTGGACTATGCCTTTAATATTACAAAGTCCTCATCGCTTATGGGATTTCCAAGGAGAGCGGGAGGGAGGGAGAGCGCAGTTCCACTGTGTCACAGTTATATAGCTGAGGTCAGCAAGAGTACAAAACACCTCATTGATAACCGCACCATGACACATCTCCATTGCCCTGATAAAGAGCCAGTCAGTCTATGAGCAGTCTGGAAGGTGTTCGTGACTATGCGGAAAACTGTGAATCATAAAGACACTGGGTACATGGCAGGGTGGTGATCACTGACCTAGAATCAGCCTGATGGGAAATCCTTTGTTCAGACGAAGTTCTAAGTACACTGAATTTCTTGCACAATGGTGTTATCTACTAGTTATCTTGGAAAGAGTCAGATGTGCTCACACACACACACACACTGAAGGAATGCACTGCAATGTGACTCACAGAAAGATGACTAATAACAAATCACTTAGCTTAAGACAATAAGGATCACCTGATGGCCCAGGGCCAGTGAGTTTCGGGCCAGTTGACTGAACAGACCAGTGCTGCAATTAGCCATTATGTCCTATGATGTCCTGCTTGGTCACCCAGAGGTTTATTTCATGATAACAGCCAGCTAATTATACTTTATCCTTTACAAAACTTCTAGCTATTATTGCTGAGCACTGTAAATAACAACAACAACAACAAAACTAAGCTGTGCTAATAAAAAAAAGCATTACAATTTACTGCTAAAAAATAACATTTTTTGGTAGCTCCAGTGAAAAATCTGAACTACTGCCGCACAATAGTCTATAATCGTATGTGCATGTATCACTTTAACCTGTCCAGCAGGGAAACAATTAATTTAAAAGAACAGAATCTTATAATTAAGCAGTATCACACAAGCAAGAGTACGGGTTGAGTAACTTGCATTTTAGAAAATACTGCAGGTAACTTTGTGTATTTGTGCTTTATCAGTGAAAATAGCTGCCGTTAAGGGGGACAATCAACACAAAGCAGTTTTATTCTTAAAAGGTGCCATATGGCTAAAAACTAAAAAATCATGTTTGTAGATATTAAGGAAACATGTTATGTTTACGTAACTGTTTCTCTGAAAAATAATGCTATACTCAGTAATTCTACTCTGAAATGTATGTTTCGGGCGGATTCCGGGATGGCATTGTAGTACCCATTTCAACCGCTATCAAGCTCACATACTGCACCTTTAAATTAATCTGTTTTGTACTAATTTGATGAATGCATGATTTAATGATTTAATAAAAAAAAAAATCTTTGCATGTTGACAGTAGCTGGCGACACAACATTGGAACAACAGTGTCTCTTGCATATGGAAAAACAGTTATAATGATTATGACAAAAGAACCGCATAAATAAAAGGGTTTTTACAAATCAGGTGTGTCCCATTACAGTTTTTACATTTTATCTCTGCAAATTATTCTTTCTGAATATATTTAAATAAGTGTCATAGTCAAAAGTGATAATAACTAAAACAAAAATCTCTAATCTACTTTTTTACGCCAGATTGTGGTCACGTGGTTGTCAGCTCCAATATTTTGAGTTTCATTGTCAGGCACGATCGCTCTGAAAGGGTTTATTGCACAGAGCATCAGAAAACCCGGAGTAGACTCAAGCCTAATCCTTACAGAACGCTTTAAACGTGGGAGGGCCAATTCCGCTCCAGTAATACAGGCTGATCCAGTCCGGCTTTCAGCCTGAGCGTTGCTTGGTGACACCCAAAGTTTGAAGCTTTGGCATTTTCCGAAATATATTCGCTGGCTGAGAAGAAATATACGAACTAACTCGTTAAACTTTTAATGAAACGTAAGTTACAGACTATTTGTATGTAACGTACTGCATAATATTACACTAGCAATCATGCTGGACAAAAATCAGTAAAGCTAAAATTTACCTGCGACCTCGTGCCTACAGCTGAGTCTGTACAATGTTATTGGAGTATGACTGCTGGTGTCATATTGCTTAAGCATAATAAAGAACTGAAATTTGTCACTACTTTAATTTTTTTTTTTGGGGGGGGGGGCCCATTCGAGATTTTAACAGTTGTGACATCATCACTCCGTGGGCTGGCTGTCGCACCCCTGATAAAATTGTGCTGAAAATGACTACTATTAGTTAAACAACTGTCAAGCTCGCGCTTTGTAGTGCGTTCCGGTGTCCATCGACAACAATGTAACGCAATCCTCCGTATCCTCCAGCTAAAAGCACTCACCTTGTATCAGGAACCGGCGACAGTTTTTCACTTACTTCCACTTGCGTACTGTAATAGGTGCTTTACATAAAGAACGATGCTGTTCGAATAACAAAAAGAGTTATGAAGAGGGGAATGCCCTCCGCGCGCATTCACGACCAGAACGTTCCAGCAGCTGGCGCGTAAAACGTCAAAGCAGAACACAAAAAAATCGAAAGTTTTCTGTGTAGCGAAGCTCCACCGCCTTCCAGCTGTCAACTGACTGTGAGGGCAGACGCGCGTACGCCGTTTCACTCAAGCTCGCGCGCGCTTCCAAACACTGTGCGAAGGAGGCTCGTGCACGCTCGCCAGCGCGCGCTCCCGCTGGCAGCCGTCCAAATACAGAGTGCCCTTGACATCAGCATGACTGTGCAACTCCTCCGCCAGTGGAACCTAATGCGTGCGCGCTGATTGACAAACCGAAAGCAAAGATATCGAGGATTGTCAGTTGATCTCGTGTGTCTTTTAAATATACCTCTTAGATAATCCATCTCTGAATGCTTCACGGTCTGGAAAATTTGGCATGTTCTTTGCCAAAAATCCTTAAGGTTGTTATGCAAGAAGCAAACAGACACCCACTGGGAAACCCTCTTCCTAATCCTTGATGAAATTAGTATTTGCAGTGTATTTGTTTGGGCATGTTGGGATTTTAATTGTCACTGTGGCTTCTGTGAGTCAGAATATACTTTGAGTGGCATTCCACAATAATGAACTAGCTAATCCACATTTCAAACAGGGAACTTCAGTTTTATGTTTACCCCTACAAACATAGTCATTACCAATGTTGACATAAACGTATGCAGTAAAGCTCCACAATTAAAATGTTTAGCCAGAATTACAGTCACATTCAACCATTAAAATTAGTACTATGCATATTAATTTACCTGTGTATCAGATTATATGTAGGCTAGAATATTGCATATTTACATCCATACTCTTTTGTTATTGTTCTTATATATCAATCAGATTTTATGGATCTCTGCCAGATACCAGATCGTTTTGCAGTAAGTATTCCTCCAAGGCTTCCTGAAGATCATATTCCTTGTTTGGTTACACCCAGACCTTTGACCTTAGCAGCATTTGTGAGGTTTGTTTTACTGATTCTTGCCTTGTCATGGTCTTAAGGAAGTAACTGAAGCACAAACATTGTTTTTCATGTAAATTCCACCAAGAGCAGGAGGTGCAAGAGCAAATATGTTCCAAACAAAGGACAGTAAAGTTTACTGCTAGAAAGATCAGGTCCGTATGCAAAGCATTTTCGTATGGAAGTGTTAGCTCAGAATTTGTCACTCTTAGTTCTGTGAAAGCATTTTACACATTGTATCTATTAGTATTTATTTATTGAGGCAATTATAATAGGATTATAATAATCATTCTAATAACTATACAATAATATCTACTTATCTTTAAAACAACCTTTTAATGCTCGCCTTGCAAACTTTATTAAAGTAGCACTTTAGAATCACAATGCTTTGTCATTATTTAAAGGTGTAGTTGTTTTTGTGTGTGTGTGTGTTTTCATGTTGCACAAGAAGATAATGAACTTTGTTCTATGCTTGTATAATATGCAATCTGCTTCGTGGCATTGGGTGCAGGACATGTGGTGTGTTCTTTCCTGTACACTTGCAGTGCCAAGAGAATAAAGGAAACGCCACAGCACAGTGACACAGCAGAACATGAGATTGACTGATAACCCTCCAAGCACAGCAGCCCCCTCCCATTATGCAACATACCCTTGTTTCTTACTCCGAATTTTTATTATATAAAACCCATTGGATATGACTGCTTCAAAGATTCATTTGTAAAGTATCAATATAACTTGCATATTATTTAGCAGTGCTTACCAACTTGTTAGTTTTATATTCAAGTTAAGAGAATTTGCATAGCCTGATTATATTTCTATAATTGTCAATCTCAAATTGATTTAAATACATTGTGTTTGTGCTCCCTCTAATGGTTGCTTGTACAGTTTTTGCCTATTGCTTAAACACTAAAAGCGAATGCTTACACCAAAGCCTCAATACCTAAACTTCTTGTGTCTTATCTTAAACACAGTGTAACCATAGCTTAAACACATTGTCAACTTTGCACTTTGTTAACAATTCTGTAACACACTTATTGCGAAACACTACACACGTTTTCTTACATTAGACACTTTGTTCTAAAACAAAATCAACTGTTATCATTGGTAAAAAACTCATCTGGCAATTGTAGACACTTACATACACAAATAGACCTCAGGTAAGCCATTTGGAGAACTTTGCAAGAATGGAGGCAATGAGAGTCAGAGTAGTGGAAGAGGATGAGTACAAAGATGAGGACCAGTGTGGAGACTCTACTGGCTACTCTGGTGGACCATGTGATAAAACATGGCCTGTCCATGCAAAGAGTTCACCCTAACCTCAGTCTTCCCACGATTCTGTATCATAATTTACAGTATTACTGTACTAACTGTACTATAAAAAAATGTGTAGTGCTTTAAAGTATATTTAATACAATACCACTAAAGGTGTGAAAAAAGTGCGGAATACAGACCCAAAAAGAAGGTGGGATCCATAAACCCCCTTCAGCCATCGACCACACACACAAAACAAATAAAAGTTTTTCCCCTCAATAGCAATGTATCCAGTATTTTTTTGTTTTGTTGCTAAATTTGATGATTTGTGATTACATTTTTCTTTATTTCAGTAAGAAATGTTTGTTTTTTGTAAAAACTCTTGTTTGATTACTGCAGAAATTCTACTTTTGAGTTTTACAGTAGACTGAGTCTGAGAAAATGACAATACAGTTTTTGTCTATTGCTTACACACTGCAAAATTTGGCCCATTATGTCAAAACTCTACACACAAAACAATCAGACATAGTACTTGGAGATTAACGACTCACATCTATGCCAAAATGAAAGACTGCAATCAAAACTTAACCTTTATAAAAATCAAATTCTTGCAACAAAACCATTCCCACAAGCATTATTTGAATTTCTCTTTCATATCAGCAGCAACACACTGATGGGCTTTATATAAAACACTGCAGTCATGTTTCTAGTTTTATTGTCATTTGCTCTGATTCAGTCTTCTGTAAAACTCTGCAGTAGAATTTCTGCAGTAATCAAACAAGAGTTCTTACAAAAAAACAAACAATTCTTATAGAAATAAAGAAAAATGTTAGCACAAATCATCAAATTTAGCAAAAAAAATTAATTGATGAATTGCTATTGGGGGGGGGGAAACATATACTTGTTTTGTGTGTGTGTGTGTGTGTGTGTGCACCTGGTATTTTTTACCTTATGGGGACCAATTGTCCCCACAAAGATAGCAATACCAGTGAATTTTGACCTTGTGGGGACATTTCTTAGGTCCCCATGAGGAAACAAGCTTATAAATCACACAGAATGAAGTTTTTTGAAATTCTGTGGGTGGGTGGCTGAAGTGGGTTTATGGATCCCACCTTCTATTTGGGTCTGCATTCTGCACTTTTTTCACACCTGTAAACAGTACTGTAACATCACAATGGTATTGTTTTACATACTGTACACTTCACAGCACTACACATTGTTGTATAGTGCAGTTAGTACAGTAATACTGTAATATGATACAGAATCATATGACGCATACAGTAGGCACAGTCTGGAGTAGAAACTTGAAGATGTAGCTGTTCTCCAGTCAGAATTGATGCTGCTGTGTATAGACTGAGGTTAGGGTGGACTCTTTGTGTGGACAAGGCATGATTTATCACATGGTCCACCAGAGTAGCCCTGATGTCATCTGACACACGTCTCCACACCGGCCATCATCTTTGTCCTTATCCTCCTCCCAGTCTGACTTTCTTGTCCTCTTACTCTGACTCTCATTGCCTCCATGCTTGCAAAGTTCTCAGAATGTCTTTCCTGAGGTCTATTTGTAGTGCTAAGGCTCAGACCAATTGGTGTTCTGTTTTTTTGTGCATGTGATTTTAGGAGTGAATGTAAGTGTCTACAATTGCCAGATGAGCTTTGCATTTTGAACAGAGTATTTTCCCAATGATAACAGGTGATTTTGTTTGTGAGGAAAGTGTCTAATGTAAGAAAACGTGTGTAGTGTTTCGCAATACAGTATTTTCCAGACGTTAGGACCCATTTCTCAATACTTAGTTCACTTTTGCAGAACTCTTCACACATTGAGCACAAAAGAGTCTATGTGGGCTAAACTGAGGATCAATTATCATTGTTTTGGCACAAAATGCATTCAATGACATCTCTCAAATTTCATGAATTCTTTTCTCACTCAGACACAACAACTGGCAAAAATCTTTGTACTTACAGCACATTTTGCACATGCTTACATACTGTTTTCAAAACTGTTAAACTTATGTTCAAAACAATAACATAATGCAAAACTGAATAAGACAGCAAAATTCAACAGCACTATTTTATTGCTGTTGAATTTTTATAGATTAGCATTACTATTGTATCTGTATCAGTGGATGAATTGTATACAAATTCTTGTATTTGGGAATTAAAAAACTAAACAAACAACATAAAATATTGACGAATTCTTCATCATGTCTGATTAATTCCAGTAACATATATTGCAGTTATAAACAATATTTATTGCAATTATAAACAGATATGTGTCCTTGTTTTACTCACGAAAACACTGTGTAATGCTACATGTTGGTAGTGTTTTTTAGTTCATTGTTTTGTGGGTGACAAAGTGTGTTTGTCAGCTGCCAACCTTTGCTAGTGTTCTGGAAGAATGAATTTATTTGAGACCTGAATAACCAAAATGTTTTGATAGTTGTAGTGCATTTTGAATGTGAAATGAACTGCTTTGCCGAGCTGAAACTTGGTTAGGAGAATTGTGTGAAGAGTTTTGCAAAAGTGAACAAAGTATTGAGAAATGATTTTTGACATAATGGGCCAACTTGTGCAAAACGTGTGTAAGCAATAGGCAAAAACTGTAAATGGCATGCAGCTCAATTGCAAAGATTTGCTTTAATTATTCACTGTGATATTGGTCTTTATGTCTGTTGTTATATGTTCAAATAGCCAATCATAAGATTGAATATAGTATCACTGTATGTAATTAAAGATCCAACAGCTTCAGAACAATTAGAAAATGCAAATGACCACAAAATAGATTTTATTTATGCATTATTATGCCTATACATTCCTAAAAATCATTTTAGTAGCTTTTTCTTAAGCATATCAGGGGCATCTTTATGGCCATATTAAGATAAGACAACTTTGAGTCATGCATTTGTAATTTAATAATACATTGTTCTAATATTTTCATTTTAACAAAAAGTACAGTAGCACAAATAAATGATTATACGCATTCCAGTAATGCAGGAAATACTGCAGGATTTAAGTACAGCATTTGGACAATAAATGAGGAATTGACAAAAGAATAGAATGAAAGGTGAAATAGACATTCTACCCATTTCTCGTTTGATTGTCTATGCATTTCTCCCAGCACATTGAATCCAGATGGAGATGAGGAGAAAGAGCAAGTTAACAACTCAGAGCCTCTTGGGAATTTTGGCTACACACTTGCTAGATCTTGCCATCACCGAGTGTATGGTTGATATACATCTGTCATGCATTATTGGAGGGCTGCCAAAGGTGCTTCTCTGACTTTAGAAACTATGTCAGGGGTATCCGTCAGGAATGACGATCTGATTTGTGTTTCTTTGACTGTTCATTCCATGTTAATTCACATTTATCCACTCTTTAAAGAAATAATACTTTGTAACATACATTACAATATAAACAAAGCTTAACCGAGTCTGGAAAGGCTTTGACCCTACTTCAAACAAACATTTTCTCCCAATCAGTGAGGATTGTACCGCCGGGGTCAGTGACTGTCTCTGTGTATTAAGAGGAAATTGCTTGATTTACAGTGATTTCAGCACATGTTTCGCAGAGCTGGAGCCTCTCCCAGCTTTCCAGACATTTTTAAGAGGGTTTCTGTGTCGGCCAACTTGATTGGACATAAAATGCTGAGGTGTGTTGGACTAAAGTTTAACCCCCCTTGGGTAATCATCATTATATTACTGCATGTCCAATTTGGGTTCCTCGGAGTGCTTCAAAACAAAGCAGCCAATGCTTTCACACTCGGCTTGAATGCTGCGAGTCCAAGCCTCCGTCCCGAAGAGAATTCCCCCTGAAATCTTTATGGTGGGATAATTTGTTCCACATGCCAGAGCTCACCCACTAAATCACAGGGTCCCGGTAATCAATGCTTCCCTGTCTCATTATGGTGTGTTGTGCTGTCTCAGAGCAGGCTTCTGGAGGATAAATGTCCTCTTAGATACAGACAATTCCTTGAAGTCTAAGTCATGTTCTTGATAGGGATCACCTAGCTGGGTATGTGTCCAATCAGATGCGGTCAGCGAATTGGCCGAGAGATTTACGCTGCAGTTCATTTGCCGAGAGGAAGTTCTTGTTTGCGTTTCTGTTTCTAACTATCTTTGTTGTTCAGTCTCCAAAGCAGAACTCTTTTAACACATCACTCAGATACTGTAATCCTGGAGGAACTCCTTTTCTTCCTCCCCTGTAGTTGATCTGCATAGCTAATGTTTTGGATTATTTTCCCATCTTTTAAGATTTAGCGAAAAGCATAATCACTCTCGCCCTTCAAGTTGATCCAAAGTCGTTTAACGGACTGGATTATATTCCTAAAGACTCAAAGATCTGAGGCAAATGATAGTAAGACCATTTCCTCTGAAATCTGGAGCTTGTTTCTGTGCAAAATTGACCACGTGCATGTCAGTCGTGTGTTCCCCAGGAACAGCTACTTCATTCACAGATAATTATAGCTTGTTAATCCGTCTGTATGGCTTTCATTTATCTTTAGGCTGCTGAGGTTGTTGTGATTACAACATCTTGATTTGTAAATGTAAATTTCCTGAGGTTTATGTGACATAACGTTCTTAAGAATGCATTGACTGCGTGAGTAAACTGTTTGGAAGAGTTGAATATATTTAGGAACAAGGTGTTTGAAAGTGCAGAAGACATATCCGTGAAGTTATAGGATGAAGGCAGAGTTAATGAATGTGGGGGGAGTTCTCCCTTCCCTTGAGGGCTCTGTGAGATGAATGGTCTTTGTCCCCATTCACAGACTTTGGATGACATCCCTCTTGTTAATGCATTGTATGGTGATAACCGGAAAGGAAGTCCACTCACTCATTTACCAGACAGAACCAGCGTGGAGCTAACAGTAAACCCGGCATTAACAAGCATTTTTTCTACAAGCGATAAAGCACCGCTTTGTGGCTTGCTGACCCACGGGCGAACTGACTGTCATGGTTATTGTTTCAAAATACACTTTCTCACCGAGTGGGTGACTCGATGACTAGGACCACGTCTCCATCTGCTCATAACCACCATTAGTCAAACATTAGTCATGACAACTTTGAGGCGTTGGTATTGAATTGATTAGTTTATTTCGATTGAAACTTTGTACACCAAAAAAATTCTAGTTTTTCATGTTTTTTGGAAACTTATTGTTAACAGGAAGTGTTACTGTTTACGCACTATTCTTTCACTTTCTCTATATAATTATATTATAATTAAATTCAATATCATTTACAGAATTGCATTGCACTGTCAAGAAACTACTGGCAAAACTGTTTAAAATGTATGCAAACATTTTCATTCTATATTCCGTGGAACATTTGGAATATAGAAAAGAATAATATTTCAGATCTGTCTTTATTCAGTTCTGTTGAAATAAAATCAAAATACCCCAATTTAATATAAAACAGACAGCGTGTCAGAGACAATGGGTGCAGAAGTTGAATTAAATTGTTGCTTCTTCCATCCAACTGTAAGAGAAAGTAATTGCTCAACTTTAAATGGATTATCCATAAGGCTGAAGGTAATATTTCTCATTAAGAGGTTCTTCAGGCCCGTAGGTCTTTTACAAGGAAAGAGATAGATGCAAGACCGGCTTTAGACAAGAGGAGGGCACAGACAGAAGGAAGGGAGGAATAAAACGAAAGAGGCAAAAATGACTTGGAACTGTGTGGGAAGAAGACATATGGGAGGAGCTTGCAAAGTATAACTTGGACGTTTCCAAGCAGTGGAGAGCCTCAGCACGGTAAACGATGCCAAAAGTAAATGAAGAGGACGAATGCACCGTCGCATTAACAGAACATTTGGCGGATACTTTTTAAAGTTCAGTCTTCTGGAACATCTGCGAGACGCCAGCAGCCCAGGAACTGACGCTGGGATCAACTCTTCTGGTGCACTGGAGCTGGACTCGGTGTGGCATGCGTGGATCAAATATTCCTGCATAGTCCAAACACACTCTCTAAAACTAAAAGAAAGAAAGCGAACTTATTTCGTAAGATGATCTGCTTATTGTTTTTATTCCAATGTGCTGCCGGCGTGTTGTCGTCTTCAACCCGTGAGTACATTTCTAGCTCTCTCTCTCCCTGTGTGTGTGTTTGTGTGTGTGTTACATGTGTTCTTACGTACCTTCTTCATCGAATGGGGTTCGTTTCGGAACTTGACGCGTTCAGTATTGAATTAAAATTACTCAACGGAATAGAAAGAAATTTACAACTCTAATAGGGCGTTAATGAAGTTATTTATATAAGTGAATTTTTAAGTGTCCTATATCTGCAAAACACAATATTTTTATGTATAGGTCAGGTACGTGCCAGGATTATTTTAATGTAAGGTTTATTGGATTGTTTGTTTTTTTTTCTCAGAAAAACAATACTTTTCCTTTTTTATCTAACCAAAACACAAAGTTTTATAAGCAAAGATAATATATTATACAAATGTAACAATCCTGACACAGACATGATGGTCAGATAGATCTTCTCTATGATATAATTTATTATTTTATCATTTTCATGTCACGTTAAAACTAAATTGGTTCCCCTTGTTATCCCAACATTTTAAGATCACTTTTCATTTCTCTCTCTCTCTCTTTTTTTTTTTTTTTCCAGAAAATTACACTACACGAATCACTCAAAAATGTCTAATTGATCTAATTTTAACAGAGTTCAATTTTAGCTCAAAAGTTGGAAACATGTACATCATGCTAGGTAATTTTTTGCTTTGCATTTGTAATGTATTATAATATAGCAGTGCTGTTGTTGTAAATTGCCTGGTTTAACAAATGAAACAATTGATGATATGTAACGGCACTACATTGAAAAAGTCTGCTACAGGTTAAAATTTCAAAAGGTCAGAGCGTAATTCATTTAACACGTGGAGGGTTCAGCCTTATGAACCACAACAAAACCCTGACATCATGCTTATTTTTGTAATGCGTATGTGACTGAATGAAAAATTTCACCTCAAATCAACACTTATCACAGAGACGATGGATTCTGTTCGTAGTGTTGGTGAAATATAGGTGTTTGTGAAAGTTTAATTTACTTTTAATCAATAGCAGAAAACAATGTAACCGGATCAAAGGGCATAATTGCGCTGTAAATAACAAAGGGCTAAATTATTAATAGCTATTGTGAAATACATTTACAATGCAAGCATTTAACGCATTCCCCTTACGTGACATTCACAGGTGTTGGTGGAGGGGAAGATTGAGACTAATTACATCTAATTAAGTATTGCCTCATTCACACCCTCAGTGCCAGGCAGGGGATTAAAGAAAGTGAAGTGCTATGCAGTCGCTGACAGACTACACTTCCCTTTCCTCGAGTTAACATTAAACGCAAAAGCGTCAGGCTGGTTTCTGGGCCTCAGTGAAATATAAACAGAGTTAAAAGGAAAAAAAACGTGTAGACAGAATTAACCCTTTAAAAGATCGTTGTGGTTTAACAACACGGCCAGGAATGTCCAAAGGGTGGTCTCGCTGTTCACCGTCTCAGCGGAAAGATGTGCATCCAGGCTTTACAGGCTTTCTTTTGCCGTTGCATTAGTGATGACAGGATTACAGACTTACCTCATGAGACCTTCTGATCTGAAACCAAATATCTTATTACTCATTTCCTATTCAGACACCTGCTGTAAATACTTGTAATTGCCCTTGTCATTAAATGGTTTGAAGTGACATGTTTTTGAGTTGTTGTTTTTTTTCACCAAACCAGCACATTTTAAAGACTGTGGAAAAGCAATAAAAGTCTGTTTCATTAATGCTGTAATAAAATTTCGCCCTTTCTGCTCGTTCTGAGCGTGGGTTGAATATGTAATCTCTCTTTTAAGGTTAGTCTATCTATCCATCTTGATGTAATTACATGTAATCACACGGCAGTTCCTTCATCACCTCTATTACTCAATTGTGCTGCACTGACACATTTTTTGAGGGATTCTACACTGTCACATTACATGTGTGATAATGAACTCCAAAAGGGTTTACGAAATTATAATTGTATGTGAGTTCCCGTTATATTAATTATCTGGGACTGTTCAGTGCAGATGTCAAATTGAAGAAAATTCAGACAGCTAAATGAAAATTATATTTAAAGATTAGACCCTGACAAACAATATAGTTTACACTTTGCTAATTTAGTATGTATTTTTTCATACATAATAAAACAAACAATATTTTATGTTCATACAATTATGTGTGTATATGTCTGTTAGTTTCATAGCTTTTTTTTCTCACGTAAAAAAATAACCTCAACCAATATTTTATGTGCATATGTGCAGTGTTAATTTATTTTTATTTGCAATCTGTGGCCGAACAATTTTTAATGACTACTAAAACGTGTGTATTTAAACGCTGATCCTGGTTACGCTGTGCTAGTTTTATATCTTTTCCTTGCATAACAAAATAATTTTAGTTCCATTTATTAAATGTTAATTTATTTACTCTATGTGCATTCTGTGCATTCAAAGAGTTTTTTTTATCTACACTAAACAAAAGGCTGTATTTAAATGCTGAGCTTTGCAAGCAATATTTCTCCAAACATTTTCTCACAAAATAAACCATTATTTCTTGTGCATATATTTATATAATATGCATTTTATTTATTTTAAGCACATTTATTGAGTAATTTAGTGTAGCTTTCTAATAATGGGGATAATGTACAGTCAGATGGCCCTCTGACTGTATATTTTTCCTTTCATAGTAAATGGATATTATCTCCTTTTGTGATCGTCTTGCGTATCCCACATTGCTCTGATTTAGACTGTCACTATCAACTTTTTTGATGTGTTAGTCATGAGGTCGGTCTGTCTCCTCCTTTAACATCACATAAACTTGAGCTCACCCGTAACCAGACAGCACTTAATAACCATGCTGCCTCTTTCCAGCTCTAACCTGCTATATCTCGCCCTCCCTCAGAGGTGGCTACAATCTACCCTCAAGACCCGGCCCTTCCCATCGGCTCCAGCCTAACAGCCACATGCTCAGTGAATCCAGACCACGGTGTTCACGCAGGCTCGCTCTACTGGACGCTGAACGGAAAGCGTCTTCCCAGCAGCACCTACAGCATTTTGAGCCCTACCGTTCTCAGCGTCACCCTCCCACGGCTCTCCGGGTCTCGCCAGCGCTCTGGAGACAACCTTGTGTGCCATAACAGCGGGGGTCATGTGCTGGCCGGCTCCTGCATCTATGTTGGCAGTGAGTCTGTCTTCCATATTGTTCGTATTTACTCTAGGCTCCTGTACAATTTCCGAGTGTGTTTAATTGGTGAATGTGCACGCAGTCCAGCTTAAATACAATTCAGTGGTTTTTGTGGGCAAGCCTGGAGCCTTGAGGAATATGGGTCAGACGTGAAAGTATTAGACAGTCTTTATGATTTGAACCCCCTGCCACTGAGCCGCAGTTGTTGCAGTATTTAATGTTTTCTGCCCATCCGCCAATGAACTCGAGAGTTGTTTAAGCCCCTTAAGATAGCTATCTGTTCCACTGTTATGCTTATAGCACCTGTGTGGTCCATTATAGGCGCTTTCCTCGACTGATGCGTATGACAGAACAAATGTACCGCATTTGTCAAGTTACATGGAATGGTGGCAGTATGGAAAATTACAAACGCAGACACACACACAACAGCGAGACAAAGTCAAGGAAGCGAGTGTCTGTCTGGTCATTTGGAAAAAAGATTGAAAGCCAGAAGTGTAGAGACGTGGTTATGATAAGTGTGTGTGTGTGTGAAGTGCTGTGTTGACTCAAGCTCTCTATGTCTCTGAGGTCTCCTCTGTAAGGTTTGGTTCATATAATCACAGTCTTACACTTAGACGCAGTGTCTTTTGTTCTCAGCTGAATGGAATCTTGGCCCCATTCCTGAACTTAAATGAGGATGACAGCTGAAGACACTCATCCATTATTGAAAATATTTTAAGTCAACACAAAGTCAGAATTGCCCCTATTTACTTTCTTAATACACGTTCTTCGTCTTATTGTGAATAATTCATCTGTACACATTATTTCATAAATGGTAGCATTCATAATCTGTTATCAGTGTTTCTTTTGTTTTAAAATTACTACTTTTTTAAGCTCAAAAATACACAATAATTTTGTAAAATACAGGAATATTGTAAAATATTTGTATATATGGAGAAAAAAAAAGTATTTTAAAATGTACTCATATCATTCAGAAATAATCTATTTATCATTTGGTTGTCGAGACATTTTATATTATTCGAAAATATAAAATGGTTGAAATATAGCTGCATATACATTTGTTCATTCCTTTGAATGTAAAGGAATTATTGCTTGTATCATTTTCTATTATTATTATTAATTATAATTATAATTAATTCAACTATTAATAATTTTACTATAGAACATAATATATAGAATACATCATACATAGAATCTCTCTCTCTCTCTCTCTCTCTCTCTATATATATATATATATATATGTATATGTATGTATGTATGTATAATTTTTAAATATTTCAAAATGTGTACTTTTAGTTTAATCAATGTCTTCTTTCATTTTTGTAATCTTTATTTTTGTAATTAATACAGTAATTCATGTTGATTTCAAACCAAGCTGTCTGTTTTTAGTGCCTCCTGAGAAACCTGTGAATCTTACCTGCTGGTCCAGGAACACTAAAGACCTCACCTGTAGATGGGCCCCTGGGAGCCAGGGGGAAACCTTCATCAAGACAAAATACACACTCAAATATAAGCTCAGGTCAGTGCCACAGGTCAATCACACTCATGTTAATGCCTCTTCCCAAATTCACGCCTCATCGTGTTTGTATATGTCATGTTCTTACATGCCTGTTCACTGGAGGATAGTAGAAGGATGTTAAAAGATGGCTCAAACCAGCCATCTGTGGTAATCCCTCTTGATGGGCAGATGCCATACACTTTTTTTTTTTTTTTCAAGGGGAAAATCCTATAAAACTATTTACTTAAAATACTTAAAATTAGTCTCAGATGCACAAAAAATATTTAGTATTGTCCTTGATGTCTTATTTGTTATTTTTATATTTATTCATATATTCCTTTTCGATTAATAATTGGCTTTTATGCCCAGTGAGCAGATGGAATACAAATTCCACACAGCAATTTTCACATCCCCATTCCCAAACCAGGAGCAATACATTTTAATTAAGGAAGCATTCCCACCTTTGTTGACTCTATAGCTTATCCATTGCCTTTATAATTCAAAAGCCTCCATATAGAGAACCTGCAGGCGTATTACTACAAACATTATCGTTATGCATCAGAAAATAAACCTTGTTTGCGCACCTGTAGGTGGTACGGACGAGAAAAGGAGTGTGAGGACTATAGTACCAGAGATCCATATACATGCTACATCCCCCGCGACCTCGCCCTCTTCACACCCTATGAGATATGGGTGGAGGCCTCCAACCAACTCGGAACCGCAACATCTGACGTCATTTACTTGGATATCTTAGACGTGGGTGAGTGTGCTTGACCTTTGAACCTTTTTTTAGGGACAAGCCCCAGGTGTTCTCCTCATGGTGGACCATGTGCAACGTGAGAGCGCCACTCCTTGTAAAAACTGGGTGGAGGCGTGACAAATTGCAAGCAGTCCGTCGCAGCGTCATCAGTATCCCTGTGCCTCATACAGTATCTACCCACCTACTCGCGCATACCTGCAAAGCCTTGCAGCCCCTTCCTTTACAGACGAGTGGAATTTTTACGAAGTTTTTCACTAATCCCAGTACCGTGACCTGCCTGGGGCTACTGTTTAGCATTGTAACTGGAATAGGGTGAAGTCTGTTTTGCTGAATCCTTAAGATCTTATGTGCTTTGAGTGCAGGCCAAGCTTGCCCGTAATCTCTTCAAACAGACATTTTAAACAACAAATATCTTCATAAAAATGGAATTACTATTGTTAGGACTTAAGTCGGGGGGCATTTCGTCTTGGCAAGACATTAGAAAGTATTTAAAATTGAACTCAAATAGCCTGAACACTAACTGAAGTGCCCCCCCATCCTCAAAAAGTAGATGAAAAAGGTTATAAACTTTTACATCCTGGAAGTGTAAATCAGTGTAACTGCACCTGAAGGGGGAGGCAGGGTGATTCCGAATGGAAAAGTATACTAGGAAGGTGGGTGCTCCTCGAAACATGCCATAGTTATGACACAGACGCCACACCTAGTGCCTCCGCCTCCTTAGCAACAGAGACAATGCTCATTTATGTTGCAAGTTAATTAAACAACAGCTTTGAGATCCAAGAAGACTACAATTACTTGGAATTTCAAGCACTGTCGGTACTATATCATTTTAGAGCAGCCTGAGCAAAATCCAGGCAAAGCGGAAAAATACAGAGCGGTTTGTCAGATGCAGCATATATTTCATCTCAGTTGAATCACAAGATCAAAAGTCTCTAGTCTCGGCTTGCAGACTGCACAAAGTTTGTTCACTGATCGGCTGGTGCATATTTCACTAGTTTTATAAAAGTGACCAGAGTATGAAAGCTACACAGGTTTTTCATTATAACAAACTTGAGACAATACCCTATTTTTTTGATGACGTAATCACTAGACATAATTTACAAGGTTTATGGCATCACAAATTTGTAGTGAGTGAATTAGACAAACATGAGACCCAGAAATATGTATTTACATAATGAAAAATTGTATTCTGTATATTGTACAAAGATGTTAGGTAGATAGATTTAAAGGGTTATTTTAAGATATAAGATCTGGATGAAAAGTTGTTCAAATAGTAAGATGCAGAATTTGAATTGTCATTTGAGTGTAAAGAAGTATTGAAATCAAAAGATTTCCAATAATTAATGGATTTCAGTTTAGTAAACACTGTCATTCTGATTCAAGACTCAGTTACAGTACAATGAGGCCTTTTGTTGCAGCGTCTCCAACCTTGTCACATGTTGTTTGTGTCGTTTCCTTTAGTGACGACAGACCCGCCGACTGATGTGGCCGTGAGCCGAGTGGGTGACCTGGAGGACCAGCTGACTGTGCGCTGGGGGACGCCCCCTGCACTAAAAGACTTCCTCTTTCAGGCCAAATATCAGATCAGATACAGACTGGAGGAGAGCGGCGACTGGAAGGTACGGTAGCGCTCATGTCATCAGCTCTCTGCCCATTACCATCACCATCCTCCCACTTCTACGCACACTTGTTTTAGTAATGCGAACTATGTACGCATGCGAGTTAGTGCCAGCATCCGAGTTTTAAAGCATTTGTAGAGTGGCGCAATGATTAATTAGAGCAGTTCAAAAGATAACAGCCATGTTTCAGTAGAATTTGGGGTGTTTGTATTACTTGTCCAAAACGTCATTTCCAGCTGCAGCAGAACAGCACATGGTTTCCAGTCCTCTGGCCACGGAAGAGTCCGGCTAAACTTTAGGGCTTCAAATAAACTTAAGCTTTCGCTGTCCCCATTTCGCTCATATGGATCCAATCATCTGGCAGGTTTCCTTCTGAAGCTGGGCAGAGTTGGGTTACATAATATTTCCCCCCTTACCCATCATTGCGCTGTCAGAAGCGCAGTCCTACATAGTTAACAAAGTCAAAATATGACAGTGACCATCAAAAGCACATCACAGAAGATGGTCTATTGTTTTCAATGCGTTTAGAGTGCTGTATTATCACCCGGGCCATTCTCAACCCCACAGATTGCTTACACAGCCTGTGCGAAGGGAAATAATTACCCAGCATGCCTGTTACACGGCAACCTGATGATGTTAACATTCTGCCACTCATCACGTTCCAATAGTAATGATGGTCCTCGGATTACGGAGCTGTGCATATTAACCGTGTTTGTAGTTCTTGAAATGTGAGTCTGGAAATGGACTGGAAAGGGACTGATTCGGGGGTACCGGGATTGTAAATAATTACAGGGGGCCCAGGCCATTCAACATTCCTGCATTCGAATCCTATATACCTGAAGGTGGAAGTACTGAGGCTGGCATGACACTGTCTGCATGTTGTTTATGCTGTCTGTGCCCGTGCACTTACTCAATCTGTAATAAGCAATAGATAACAGATTTTCTCTCAGGGTAGTGTTGGTGCTCGTCGTGTATATGTAGAGCCAGAAGGCAGGCCAATTATTTATGTGTGTGTCCCTGTTATTTACCTCCTGTCTTTGTCTCTGATATATGTTGTATATCCCCTAGTAGCACAAAAGGGGGAAATTTCTTTGTTCTACGTCTTTGTAGATGAGCTTGTGGGAACTTGCTTAAGGATTTTGAAAGTGAATGGCTTTTTTTTCTTCTTATAGAGAACATTAAATATGCCCGGTAGGGTAACGGTGTGTGTGCGTGTAGGTGTTTGATGTAACCAGTTTTGGGTGTCTTTCTCTGCAGGTGGTGGATGATGTTGGGAACCAGACTTCCTGCAGGCTCGCAGGGTTGCGGCCAGGCACGGTGTATTTCGTGCAGGTGCGCTGTAATCCGGTTGGGATTCTGGGATCTAGGAAAGCAGGTATTTGGAGTGACTGGAGTCATCCAACTGCAGCCTCAACACCACACAGTGGTAAGAGAAATAGCATTTCAGAGATTCTTGCAAAAGGTTCACTTAGCAAAAAGTTTACTATGCTAATTCCATGGGTTTTTTTCAGTGATATCACTTTTATTTTGTTTAGTTTTCATGGTTTCATGGCTTTAGTTTACACATGAACTCTAGAAATAACACATCCCAAATTTGACTGTTATTGATTGGTATAAAGCCAGATCCATATTCAAAGCCATTGTAAAATGCAGAATAATTATGTTTTACAAAAACTGTAGTCAATAAACTAAATTACATGGTGAAAATGTTATAGTTTAAACATTTAATTGTATCATTATTATAATCAAAAGGTGTATGTGATAATATATTTTTATGTGAAATAACAATCAAAAGTTAGATTTGCATTATCCAAAGTTAAGAAGTAAAGTTGAAGGATTGCTTATTGATGTTTTTAATGAATTATCTAAATTTAACTAAAAAAAGGGATACCATAAAGTGTTACTAGTTAATTTTATAAGAGCATTAACCAACATTTTTAACATGGCTAAGTAGATTAGATGCTTTAGCTTTATGAAATCAATGTTAATATAACATTAAAAATACTTTCGGAAAAAAACGGCAAAATAAACATAATGCATTTTGCTTTTCCCCTGTTATATTTTATTGGAAGATCCATTTGTGGAGATAATGAAAGTATAATTATTCAAAACATGGACTGATCGAAATCATGGCCTAGCAGTTTCGTAGTGCAGCGGGCCTCATGTGGGAAACATGAGTTGGATTCCAGCTTGCATTATACACAAATCCCCCTCCCAATTATTTCCGGTCTTTTTTTAATGTTTGTATTATTAACAATGACAGAAAGGCCAAAAGCAACATAGAAAATAAATAAATATAACCAGCGACACTAGTTAAGTGGTAGCAGCGATACTCGGATTGAGATGTTGCCTTCTCTGTCCTTCATCATATTTTCACATTTTGAACGTGTCGTGCAGTCCATCCTATAATCAGATACATATTTCCAAGACGATGCTCAGTCCAGCAGACACCAACTAGCAGATGCAACGCATTACTTTAGTCATACATCTCCTCATTTTGTGGCTTGCCAGAGAACCACGGGGGATTGTTGGAGATATTTTTTCAGAGGATTGTTTCTGAAGATTAACAGATTAACTCCTCTGCACATTAACTCTTCTGGAGCGGCCCACATCTGGAGCTCAGAAACCTGCTGTTTATTTAAAATGGAAAAGGATTTATTTTTATCCCAACTTGTGTTTGGTAGGCTGTGTAAACTGCGGCCTGTATCTGTGATAAGCTCGATGCGTGTACGATAGGCGCTTGTCTCCCCTGGATGGACATGTGTTGATTTGTGTCTTTCGCCCCTCAGAGCGGCTGCTGACAGGGTCATGTGACTCGAAGGTGGGGCAGCAGAACTCCACGTTGCGGCGGGATTTGAAGCAGTTCTTTGGCTGGGTGCGCAAACACGCCTACGGTTGCAGCGGTATGAGTATCAAACTTTATGATCAGTGGCGGGTCTGGCTGCAGAAATCTCATAAAACCCGCAACCAGGTAGGTAAGGAGCTTTTTTATTCACATTCTACTTGTTTTTGAACCCAAACCCCCATTAATCACCATTTAGGTGTCTGGTTTTCTTCAACTTGAATTTCTTCAACTGTTATACCAGGAATATTTGCTCTCATAACACTGTGAGGCTGGATCTAAGCCCTTGAGTTACTGGAGTTGCCTGAGTTAATTGAATTAAAGTGCTTCTGGTGTTATTGTACTGAGTTTCCTGTGTTTTGCTCGCTAACCACAGAAGTAAATAACATGAGGCGACTCATATGATTTCAGGTAACTTTTCATAAACCGTTGTAGTAAATTTAAATAAACTGGAAGAATGAAGTTCTGCACACCGAGTGTCATTCAACATATGTGTTCGGTTCTGTCAGATTCCGCAGTAATCTTGTTTTGGGAAATGACAGGGATTGTCCTTTACTCCAGAGAATATTCTCAGCTTCTTTGATGTGTCCTTAGTGTGTTGTGGTCTGTGTTTTATATGAAAAAAAAACATGACCCAAATTCTTGTCAGCATCTGGAAAGTTCTGACTTCCTATTAGATGATCCACCGCTAAATCATGACAACACCAACATGAGATAAACCCGTAGCAATTACACTAATGTCACTCAGGAACACAAATTCAGTCATAGGGTCAGTGCTTTGAAGTTGAGATTTATGCATAATCTGGAAGCTAAATAAATAAGCTTTGGATTGATGTATGGTTTGTTAGAATAAGACCTTGGAATCTGAGGGTGCCAAAAAATCTAAATATTGAGAAAAAAGTTTATAGCAATGCATACTACTAATCAAAAGCTAAGTTTCGATAAATGTACGGTAGGAAATTTACAAAATATCTGCGTGGAACATGATCTTTACTTAAAGGGTTCACCCAATACTGAAAATTCTGTCATGAATTACTCACCATCATGTCGTTTCAAACCCATAAGTCCTTCGTTCATCTTCAGAACACAAAGTAAGATATTTCTGATGATATCAGAGAGATATTTGTCCACCCATAAACAACAGCACAACTGAAAGGCTCCCAGATCCAAAAACGTTGAAAAAACATTGGTAAAGTGACATCAGTGGATCAACTTCAATTTTGCGACGCTACGAGAATCCTTTTTTTGCGCAAAGAAAACAAAATAACATCATATACTCAACCATTCTTCTCCTATGACTTGCATCTTCCACCATTTTAGAGAACATTACTGCGTAAGCACATTCGCGTTTACGTCAAATATGTGTATTGTGTGTGATGTTCATTTTGGGTAAACTAACCCTTCAGTGAATTTTGGCATCATTTTGACCCATACAATGTATTTTTTGCTATTGCTACAAATTTGTGACTCAGGACCACAAAACCAGTCTTAAGTCGCTGGTGTATATTTGTAGCAATAGCCAAAAATACATAGCATGGGTCAAAATTATAGATTTTTCTTTTATGCCAAAAATCCTTAGGATAGTAAGTAAATGATTCATGTAGGATTTTAGTCAATTTCTTACCGAAAATATAGTAAAACTTAATTTTTGACTAGCAAAATGCATTGATAAGATCTTCATTTGGACAACTTCAAAGGTGATTTTCTCAGCATTTAGATTTTTCTGTACCCTCAGATTCCAGATTTTCATATAGTTGTATCTTGGTCAAATATTGCTTTATCCATCCAAATCATACATCACTGGGAAGCTTATTTATTCAGCTTTCAGATCATGTATAAATCTTAATTTCAGAAAATTAACACTTATGACTGGTTTTGTTGTCCAGGGTCACATACTGTATACCCAAGGTACTTACAACGTGGTCCAAGGTCACAAATATGCTTTTTAACTCAAATTTTCTGCCATCACTATCCGTGCCGAAACCGTGATCTCGGATTTGTTTTTTAATGGCTATTTGAAGCCTTTCATGTTCTGTGGGCGTTTATCTGATTACTGTAATATTGTCTGCTTTCAGGTTCTTCAAGGAGATAAATCATAGCACGTCGCTCCTGGCAGGCAGAACATTTAACAACAACAGCACACTGTGGAAGAATTCACATTTTCCAGACTGCTGCTTGGCTCGGTGCAAGAAACTCAAAGTAAAGCTGGACTCAAAACAGGATGTTCAAACAACAAAAGGTGATGGGCACGTGGTCCCCGGGACACAGATTCAATTGTGCAGTTCTCTAAAATGCCTTATTATACAGGAAAACAAACTGTCTTTGATAATAGCCATGGAGAATCACGTGGACTATATCCTCGCAACTCGCTAACCGTGGAGACAAGTTCTTGATCGTGTCGGGGAGCAATTAATTAAACGTCATAATTTGCACATTTACTGATGACTATGCACAAGCCATGCTTAGCCGACGTGATACATGGTCTATATGTGGACATGGTCTATATTGCTAACTTTAGCTGATAAAGAGGTTCCTCATGGAATAATGGAAAACGTCTGAACATTTTTTTCAGCCAGCGTTTTGTGTAACTTCAAGACAACTGGAATGATATTAAGGCCATCCAGTTATATCAAAGGTACATTTCATGAATGTTTGAGTGACTACAGCAGTTTACCTAAGAATCTGACAGGTATACCTCACAGAACATCTTGCCACTTTTTAGTCTTCTGTTTCTTTGAGTAACCGGTACATGCGGTATGATGCAATGCAATGCTGAACCTATCAATACATAGAAATAAGTCTCTCACTTAATAAGTCCAAATGCAGTAGTAAAGGAGGACCTACAGACGTTCAGTATATTCCAGATCAACACTACAACAAAGTCAACATGTTGGAACCCCAGAGTGGACTCAGAAAATGGCTTTTTAATGAACGGAGAGGAAGATTTGGCCAACTAATGTTTCTCATGTTTATATATGTGTTGCAGTTACAACACTGTAACTGTGTTTGTAGCATTGAACTGTTTGAAAATAATTTTATGTATTGAGACATTTTACTGCTTTTATTTTTCTACTGAATTGTATCCACATATTTAAATTTAAAGTTATGTTTTGACTCTTAAGTTATGTGTAGGTAGATTATATTATTATTGACTGAACTGTTAAACCCTAATATTGTTCATAAAATCCTTCTTTAAGATAAAACACGAACTTAGTTGTTTTTGACCCCCCCAAAAAAGCACTCTGAAACTGTGTTTTTGCCTCGTAAAATACATTTGAACATTTATAGCATTTTTTAAGCAAGATAAATCTACTTGTTTTCAGAGAATATACTTTTTAGACCATATTAGACTTTGAGTTCTTGTTGTTTTAAACTTTAAAATCAATATATTATGTGGTATGTACTCTTAAACAAGTAAAACAATTATGATTGGGATTTTTTAAATAATTTTATAGTGCTGGGCAATGATTAATCATAAATAATTGCATGCAAAATTAAAGTGTACGTAATATGTATGTGTGTACTGTTTATATTTATTATGTATATATAAGTACACACACTTGCATGTATATATATATAAGAAAAATATGTTAATAAAATATATTTATATATTAAAAACTATATCAATATAATTATTTAAATGCATTGAAATATTTTCAAAATATATACTGCATGTGTGTGTTCATATATACATTATTAATATAGTATGTACTGTATATACTGTATATATATATATATTATTTACAGAATCTAGGTATATTCTCTGAAAAAAAAACACTTAAGTCGATTGCTATTTTATAAGAGTTATTATCTTCAATTAATTCTGAAAACAAGAAAACTACTGATTTTCTGACTTTTTACGCGACATGAAGAGCAGTACAAGAAAACAATTACAAACAGATACAGAAATAGACAAAAAAACACACACACAATTGCACAAAGCAGAAGTGTTTTGCCAGAGCATGATCCTCTTCAGGGGAAAAGATTAATGTGTGTATGAGCAGTTGTCTGGTTAAATTAGTGCTCTTACACTGGCCTCTTCCACGGTCAGTATTTCACTTTTCCCTAAGTGACACCCACAAAGAGTAAAAAATAAAACGCTTTAGGCCACTGGGTTTAGAGTCCTTAACATTTTAGCCCTGTGATTTCACAACACATGATTTAAAATAAAATACAGCCTATGCTCTTCTAAGGGTTGTAACAATGACCCTGTACTGCTTATTGTTTCACGAATAAGTGTTTGTAAAGTGAGTCCTCAGGCCCTTTCATGCTACAGAGATCAATAATATGCTCGATATCAAGTTTCAGATTAACATTGCCTGCTTTTATTTAAAGTTCTCAAGGTATCTTTGTCGATTATGAGTTAATGTACCAGTTATATGAAAACCAGGTGACATATATATTTGGAGGCAAATTTATATTGCTTAATTTTTTTCAACTCCAGGGTAACTTGACCTGCAACTCCGTATAGTCTGGCTGCGTGCCAGAGGTCATCTGTAGTGTTACCTGCTTCAACACAAGTTACCCAGTCCGGAGATAGAGCAGGTTAATGTTTAATGTCCGCTCACTGGTCAGGGATGACGTCTCAGCTTTCACAAGGCACACTTTCTTAGCATGCTAATTACATTTTGTACAGCATTGGGTCCGTGTAGAGCTGCCAAAGAGAAACAGATTGTTTTAAAGCAATGCATTGTTTGTTTAAAGTAGCTTCAGACTGTTAAATCAGAGTAATTCATGTTACAGGGAAACTTGATATGGAACATCCTACTGTAAAACTATGCCACAGAAACGAGAGCAGCTTTCCAGAAGTTTCATGTGTTTTCATTATTAGTTGAAGGTGGCCATGGGAACAGCGAGACTGATCTGTACAATTGTGTACATAGGTACATTATATATACTACATATATATATATATTTTTCAAACATATATTGGATTTTCCATTTCTTTTCCATGACGTCTTAAATTATTGTTGTTATTATTAATATGTTTATTATTTATTTTTTTAATTTAACTAGGAAAATGGAGAAATATTCTGTACTTTATTCCATTAACTTGATATCACACATATATCAATGATCTTAATGATTTATGATCTGATTTATGATCTTAATACATATTTAATAATTTATATTTTGAATGGCTCATGCACTCATAAATTACATGGAACTGGAAAAAGTGTGATTTCCAGGCCTAGTAAACTTTGAAATTTAATTTTTACATAAAAATTCATTTAGAAAATAAATAACATTAAAATGCCATTGGGGGAAACAATTTTATATAGCCTACTTTTCTACTGCTAAAAAGTAAATAAATAAATACATTTGAATGTGATTAAAAAAAAAAAATCACACACACTGACGACAGGAAGTACAGAATATCTCTTAGCATTTACATTTGAGGCAGCTAATATATAATTGTGTATATCGAAAGAATAAATTGTTCCTACAATATAAACATTAGTCATTTTAAATAGTTGTCGGCTGTCTATTTCACATTATGTAATTAGTTCATTAGCTGCCGTTTACAGACAAGTTGCCAAGATGTAACTGTAGTTGTCTTTTGTATTCGGTGATGGATGTTTGGAAATCTGTAATGCGTAAAGATATTGAGATGGACGTTCTTGTAGCTTGGACAAGGATAAGGTTTCTTGCGCTTGTAAGAGTCATTTATAATTCAGGCCTCAGTTGTATCTCTCCAGTGTGTCTAAACTGAAACTTCAACCTTTCTTGGACCTTCTTGAGCACTCCTGCTGCCGATTTTGTTGTCAGCTCTTTAAGCTCGCCAGAGAATATACACGGCATGGGGGAAGTGTTGAGGCGGCGCCCCATCATTGCTGGCAGGGAAAGAGGTGAGTTTGTGACCGCTCATTTCAGTGGATTCATTTGTGCAAATGTTTGTGTCGAAAGAATTATTCAGCAAAGTGAGGAGATCTGACGATTTATTTTAGCGCAGGGCTCTGTGAGTAGTTCAAACACACACTGCATGCTCCTATTTGGCTCTCGAGACTGGATTGGCAGATTGATGAAAGAAACTGTCAGTTAGGTCTTTTATTGCAACACCTGCTTGCATCATTCTGAGAATAGAAAGTCTTTTGTCTGTTCTTCTCTTGTTTTGGCCAAAGCTTTGAAAGAATTGTGTGACATTTAACTATGTAGCAAAATTTTAAATGAAAGTTTACAGCCAAGGTTCTCCTGGATTTTAGAAATGTGCACAGCATGTGTGACCTTTTATGTCTCACATGAATCACATTCCATAGTTTTATTTTAGATTTAATAAAAAAGGAAATGACTCTGAGGAACATAGTTAGCAGATGTATACCTTATACTGACTAAGAAGACTAATCAGCCTGAGCAGACATTTGTTCTCATCTGTTATAAATTACAATCACTTGTTATTTTAGTATATGCTATTATAGGTTTAATAATATTTCGAATTTTCATGTATTTATATATTTTTTAATTTAGAGTTTTGTTTATCATATTTTGGGATTTCATTTTATTTCATTTTAGTCATTTTTTATATGCCTTTTTTATTTTTTATTCGTTTTTGTCTTATTACAATGTAATTAATTTATTATGACTATTTAATTAATTAATTAATTAATTAATTAATTTAAATAATTAAATTAATTTAGCTTTTTTATGCTTCAACATCTACTTGAAACTAATTTCAGTTAGTTTACAAGGCAACATTTCTCATAATAACCCTATTGTATAAATACTACCTTCATTTTTAGTCATATTGTTACATTTTGTCATAATTATTTTTTAAATAATTCTATTAAGGCTTAGTTTACTTTTATTACATTTTGGTTTTTATTTGGTTTATTTTTGTTTAGTTTAAGTTTGTTTATGTATTTTATATATATTTAAATGATCAAATGCAAATGTAATAACCATAATTACATAAATTATATTTTTATTAATTTGTTTTTTGTGTGTAGGCTGTATGTACACATATATGTGTTTTTAATTACTTTCATTTTGATTTCTTAATTTTTTCTCAAGTTTTAGTGCTTCACCTTTTCAAATTTAGTTTTTCATCTCCTTTATATTTATATTTTGTAGTTTTATTTAAATTAAAAAAATTATAATGTTAATGTTAATAATTCAGCTTATAAATAAAAACAGCCTTTTTTACCCAATAATGTTAACCAATATTGTATTCACAAATTATTTTCCATTAATTACCCAACACAATTTCATTAATAAATGCTAACAGGCTCCGCGCTCTGTGTTTTTATTTGTGTCCGCAGGACCCGGGCCGGGGCGGTATGCTCTTCCTCCCACTATCGGTTACATCAACCATGATTACACCAAACCCAGCAGCCCGGCCTATTCCTTCCACAGCCGCATGAGCAGCAACAGTGAGTGACACCACATGAAATCAAACACTTCTCACAATGACAGATGACATGATCCACTCAACTAATGACGGGTTTGATCATCTCAGAATGCTTTTAACAAACATGTCCATGGATATATATCAACATGGCCCTCATATGAACTGATAATTTTATAGATTAATTAGTGTCTTTTATGCAGTACTGAAATATTAGGTGGATTATCACACACGCACAGTCAAATACTTACACGCCTAATTAGTGACATGTAACGCCTGCTTCCTCATGGAAGGAACGGAGAACACCCAGCCTGATCAAAGTATTCATACAAAAATCCTGCACATCTGGAGTTTATATCACAAACAACAGCATGCAATATAATGATTAATGTTATTTCACTGGCATATTAAGCTAATAAAATCCACATGCTTGATTTTAATCCATATGTTTGATTTTAATTAACTTTAAATAGCATGTCTCTAGCTCAAACAGTAGAGCATAATACTAGCGACGACATGGTTGGAGATTTGACTTTAAGGAATGCATGAAACCTTTAAAAAGGTACACACTTGTACCCTTAAAGCATGCATATTAAAACATCATTACCTAAATTTAGTACTAAAATGTACTAACGTTATGTAATGCGCTAATATACTAATATACTTCTGCTGTTTTTCTCAAAATGTTGCTTTTGAATAGTGGTGTCTGTGGATTCCAGTCCTGGACCGCAATATCACGTAGATGCAAAAATGACACGCTTTGGTAGAGACGGTACCCCGTCGTACTCCATGCTGGGCAAAAAGAAGAAAACAGGTGGGTTTTCATCTGATCTGATGCTAGAGTTTGCACCTTTTTATTACACAGATCTATGAAGTCAAACTTCAAACACAACACATTTTCTCCATATATGGGAATTAATAAATGTTGTAAAGTCATACCTATTATAAGCCACAAGGCTGTTAATTTATGCTATATGCTTTTGTTGAAGCCAGCAGCCTGCATTATTTATGTTTTTTATGTCAGCATGTTTAACAGCTGATTCCTTGCTGAGAAGCTGCATTTCCCATGATTCCTCAAAGAAACTTGAAACATGCAAAAAAAAAAAAAAAATGAAGAGTGATAGAGTCCCTCTCTCAAAATACTTGTTATATACATAAGCAACATCTTTAAATCAGTAGTTTTATATTTATCCATTGCTTTTGTTTTAATGTTGTCTTTTGCTATGCTGCGTTACGTGATTGTAGTTTTTTCCCTCAAGCCGATAAGTACAGACTTGTCTTTTTGTTGGATTTTCAAATATGTTTGTAATGTTAAAGTTGCTTAAAAAAAAAAAAAAAAGTGGTCATTGTCTCACTCTATAAGAATGTTATTAATCTGGGATAAATATGTACATCTATATATAGACAGAGATATTTATATTGAACATGGGCATTGCCAGAATGTAAAGGTTCACTGAGAGAAATTGGTAATGTCATCTGAAAATACAGTTTAGTTTTTCTTTTTGGAATAACATGCACATGCACTTTTTGGATGAATCATGCACCGTACGAATGGTAATGTGTATTCAGAAAGTAAATAGCATCACTTTATGTCACATTCACTTTAAGTTTTAAGAGGGGATGCATAATCATATGAAGCTGAAGCTGATTTTCTGTTTTGGATCAGCTGATACGTTCCAGACTCCTGGACCCGGAGCCTACAGTCCTGAGAAAGCTCCACCTTTGAACCTTCATCACAGAACTCCATCTTACACCATGGCCTTCCGTACACGCTACCGCAGTGTGGACCCTGTCCCGGCCCCCAACCGCTACACCTTACCCAACCTCTTTGGCTCTTACGTTCCCCACAAACCCGCCAGCGCCAGCTTCTCCATGTCAGCGCGCAGGAAAACAGGCGGCCCATCAGAGGACCTGTCTATGACTCCGGGACCTGGCCGATACAACAGCACAGAGCCAAGCGTTTACCTGAACAGACAGCCTTCTTTCTCCCTGCAAAGCCGTTGTAATATTCCTACAGATGCCACTCGGAAGCCTGGTCCAGGTACGCACAGCCCAGAGAAGGTAACGGCACACCTGCCCCGTGCGCCGTCTTTCTCCATGGGTGTCCGTCACTCGGAGTTTGTAACACCACTGATTGTTGACGTATTAGACTGAAGGCTTCCATGCACTGCTTTGTGGGTTTGGGCTGTATGTCAAAAACAAATGATGTTAAGGGATAAATAAAGTTTTAGGAAGTTTTAGTCACAGTCTTCATTACCTGTCATCTGCTTTTGTTTTTAAGTTATTTTTTAAAAGGATAGTTGTCCCATAAAATGAAAAGTTTGACCTTTCATTTTTATTTGAATAATTTCTATAATAGTTTTCTGAATGGGTTTATAATTGTTTTTTAAAATATACATTTCTGATGAAAAACTCTATTAGAAAAATGTAATTAGAAATGTTACCTTGGCAACTAACGTAAATAAAATAAGTTGAAGTTAACAGAAATAAATACATAATAAGCTTTAAAATAAATTAAAGCTAAATAGATATATTATTAATACGAAAGCTAGCAAACTAATAAATAAAATATATAATTATAAATCTATATAAAGATAAATCTGTATAAATCAAATCAAATACAAATAAAAATAAATAGCATTATTAAACAGACAACCTTAAACCTTAATGAAAATGAATGTTTCCAAAAACCAGAAATATGTTGAAGCACTAAAACTTCATCTTAATAACAAAATGTATAGACTTATACATAATACTTATAACTTATACTTATATACTTATAATACTTATATACTTATATACTTATAAATAATACTCCAAAAATAGTTCATTATTATTATTTATTATTAGTTAGTTAATTACAATTATTATAATACACTAGTGAACATTTAAATTGGACCAAAACCAAAATTGTCCTAAAATGTAAAACTTTTTTCTTGTGCTTTTTGAAAACGTGTGATTTTTATTATTTCACAAACCAGTTAAAATCACTTGAGTAATAAATTGTAGCTACTGTAGGAACATTTGTAACATGTTTACAGGCTTTGTGATTACATGCAAGTGGAGCCATGCTGGGTGTTTATTATTTTTGAGCTTGCATATTGGTTGTCATTGTCTTTATAAACAAAATCTGACACATTTGCAGTTAATGTAGAGTATTGTAATGATTAACCACATCAGTTAGCAGGTACAGTGGCACTTATTGGTTCACTCCAATCACTGCTCTGTCCATCATCCAGGGAGTCCTTTGCAGATATTTGGATGTAATAAGTCCTTCCCGTCACCAGACCACTCAAAACCATTTTATTCGACTCATAGGGGCCCAGCTAGAAAACAAAGAATGTTAAAGCATTTAAAGACCACCATATTATTTCCTTCCTGTAGCATAAGCTAACCGCATTCTGTTTGATGTTTTTTGTTTCATTACTTTACAGTTAGGAATGTAGTTGCTTTTAACACCACTGAACGTGGGTTACACAGGAAACTCACTGTTCTAGCGGACTCAGGTTTGCCCCAGTGGAATTTCACTGTGTATTTAAGGAGAAAGTTGACAGGATCCGGCCAAGTGGGTGGTGGACTCCACTGCACAGACAGCTTGCTGCCTGGCATTACCGTCACGCTAACATTCACCGGAGGATCGGGTTTCACTGCAGACCAACCAAGAATAAGAATTTTAACAATTACACAATTAAACAAATAATACAAACCTTTAAAATACTTTCAGATATTATTTAAATATTTCAGATATATTGTTTATTTACAATATCACAATTTTTCATTCGCTATATAATTATGTTTTGTTATAATTTTACATAAAACATAAAAAAGTAAAATGAAGACAAATCAGTGGAATAAACTGGTAGAAGAGGACAATGAAAATCTCACCTATCTGCTCCAAAATAATTGGCCATATGCTTGTAGCGCTACCCAGAGCATTAACAGCTGTAATGTTGATGTGAGTTGGGTCACTTGCAAAGATCTCCAGTTCCACTAACACACAATGCCTGTCTTTTTCTCCCCATTTCTGGCATTGACGGGCATTTGACAGCGGGTCTGAAAAACTCCTAAATTAAAATTGAGGAGAAATTCAGCAAAAATTCTAAACAATTCAAATCATTAAAGTTGTCAAAAAAATATCCGATTAGAGCAGTTTACAACAGGTGTACAATTTAGTACAGCTCCGTATTCAAAATAAAGATATACTTAAATACATAATCTCTCTTCACTTTTAAAGGAACACTTCATTTAAGAATTCTGCTATTATTTACTCAAATTCATGAACAAATCTTTCTTTTGAAGTGGATCTTTTCAGATCATTTTCAAATCAATACATTTTAGAGCATTAAACTATTATTTATATGTAGTGAAAAACATTTTAATATGTATTAATATTTTTTTCCACTATAAACAACGTTTTGTGTAATGGGCAATGGAAACGTGGATAAAATGGATGTTACAGGTTCTTCATGGAACCATTAATGTCATTAAAGTCCATATTTAACACTATATTTATATACCTGTACGTAGCAATATAATTTGTTGGAAGTATTGGGTCTGGAGTCAGTGTCCAAGAGCATATTGCTCTTTTAGGGTAACTTGGAGACCAACAATGCACATCTGGAGGAGAAGGGCGATCTAAATAGAGCAAACATTGCACAATTGATCAAATTTCTTAAAGCTCTATGTCTCATAGGAAAATTGTCAGACATTTTACCAGACTGACATGTACAGCATATACATGTACATATATATATGTGCATAAACCTACATCCCAGGTGTAGAGATACTGTTTGTATGAGATCTCCATTCGGTTGGTGGCAGGTGTAGATGCCTTGGTCCTTCAAACTGCTGTTCTGTATGGAGAGAACAGGGCTCGAGACAAGCACTGAACTGTTGAATCTCCACTCCACCCCTTTTTCTTCTCCGTCAGAGCATGGTATCTTCACAGATGAACCCACTGCTACAAACAGGTCTATTGAGGGAGGTGAGGAGGAAAAGAGACAGGCTTGGACAGATCCAAAACGCTGTGTCTGTGTGTATGTAGGAGTTTATGTGTGTGTAGAGGTGTCTCTGCATGAGAGAGTAAGAGTCTACTTTCTGTACAAATAAAGCTTACCTCGAGTTTCTGGCAGTAAGGTTGTCGGATCCAGGCTAAAAACTCCACTTGTTATGGCTAGTGCTCCAAAAACATATATCAAACACATTTTTTGGTGTTTCATGGTGACAAGAAGGTAAAGTTGGTGCTTTTATAACAGAAGAAAGTAAGTATGTGCACAGTCACGCACAGATTTAGAGGGTTAAGCTGTGCTGTTGTGGAATTTTGTTAATCATTAGTTGATACATCTATTTACAAAAGAAGGCAGGCTACTGTTGGGCACCAGTGTGGAAATAAATACATGAAATTTCAAAATTGCATTTGTGTATAAAAGTCAATGAAACATTGGGACAAACAAGATGATAAAAACAGAAGATGCAACTGAAACACTTTTAGATTTTAACAGTTCATTTTAAATCATGTGCAAATTCTAAATATTTCATGAATATAGATCCCAACAAAAAATTGTAGATTCAAAAACTAAATTAGGCCTTATGTAAAAACATTACAAATATTACATGTCATAAAAGCTTTCAATAACCTTCTGTATTATACACAATGAATTGATAATGAAAGGAATCGCTTGCCTAAAATGAAAATTTACACACAAATTAGTTTCTTTATCAGAACAATTCTGAAGAAATGGATCATTTCAGCACTGTCGCACCAATAGATGCTTTGAATGGGTGTCCGTCAGAATGAGAGTCCAATCAGCTGATGAATGTGACAATAATACACAAGTAATGCACACAGCGGCGTATTTAGTGAATTTGGGGCCTCAGGCAAATATAGGAATGGGGCCCTATACATTTGCACACATTTACTTCAATCAACCTTGAGGTTCCTTTTTTGGTTGTCAAAGTTGCTGCTGCACAATGGTGCCCCATAGTGGGACTCTTTCATTAACTTTTACATTTATTCATTTAGCAGAGACTTTTATTCTTTCATGTTGTAATCAATGGAATAGCAATTGATTTACAGTTGAGACACAAGAAGTAATCAGAAGTATAAATTATTTCTGTATATTTCTTATTATATTTACTGACACAAACCGGTTTAGGTTACACATAGCCTAATGTGTCCACATCGGCTTCAGATGCATAGTATTTTTGTTACACACGAAGCACCTTCAACTCGGACACGCAGACGGTCGTGGTAATAAACACTGTAACCATTCACGTGTCCGTGCTTAATGTGCATCTCATGAAAAGCATTTTGGGGGCCCAAGGCAGTCGCCTACCTTTGCCTAATGGGTACGCCCCTCAATTCACATCCAGGATAATGCTTCATCCAGTGAAAACATCCATCGCCTGTTGTCTTCTTACAGCAAAATCCATGAGCATATTAACTTATATTTACTTGTTACATATTTTACTTGTTAACAGGGCTTGTACTCGTATTTCTCTCCTGATTCAGATTTTTTCACTGGAGAAAAGGCTGTAAATTTTGAGCAAATATGCATGTTTGGGTGAAGTATTCCTTTAAAATAATGTTTACTACTACCTACTACTGGGTCGCTTTCATAAGTTCTGAAATATTACAGTCATAGTTTCCTCAAACAATTAATGTGTCAACGCATCAAGTATGTTTGCAAAACAGAAACAGGACACACTTGTGTTTTGTAAAACAGATACAATCCATGAAGGTATTTTGACATCAGTATAGAATCCCAAGCATTTAGTCACCTGAGTGAGCAGTCATCCAGTCACTGGATTCATACCTCGAGGTGCATCCTAGCAAAGTGTGTTATATAGCTTATAATTCATAAAACATTTTATCTAGCCCATCAATTATAATTTAAACTGGTAAAAAAAACTCACAGTTTACATAGTGTAGGATTCAGTGAACGGTTTTCGGCTACCATGTGGACTGTGATATAATGAGGTCAGAATCCTTCTGTAAACAGCACAATGCGCTTGTTTATTGAGTGTGTGGGATTGTTCTCGTTCTTCCATGTTTTTTCACAATCCTGAGTGAAGACTTAATTCACATAAGCCTTGAAAGTGCAACAACTTTAAATGAAAACATGTTTTGCATTTGAGCTCTTTGGCTGAGACTGAGAATTAAAGGAGACTGAGATTACCATCAACGAGGACTCAAGCACTTTGACAGATGGTATTAGCCATTTCGTTGTTTAAGGGATTCATAAGAAGAACAGAATGGATCTGTTTCTAATGTGTCTTATTATTATGCATTATTATTTTATTACAAACTAGTACACAGCTTCAACAGGCACCAAAACTATCAAAGTTAATTTTATTGCTCAGACGTTTCACTTTCATGCCTCAAGGGATTTAATTTAGTTTTTGGATATAGGTTTAATTGAATAGTCATCTTTCAGGTAGCTGTTTATAGGCTATTGTAAAATGCTTAGAAACAAAAGCAGAAACAATTACGCGACTTTACAATTAATGATAGAATAGACCAGATAATCTTGGAAGAATCTGATGGGAAACTTTTTTGAGATCAGACTCCACCAGTCCATGACTTTTTAAGGCTTTATGTATGTTACTTGCTGTCTCTTTCCGAATCCTAGATGAGGTAAAAAGTATCAACTGCCAGCAAACAAACACTTTAATTTTGATTATTATTGTTGTAAAGGATAAGATGTTATCTATGAGCCTTATGACATCACAACAGAACCTTTCAATGATTAAAAACAGAAGCTTCTGGCTCTTCTGAGAAAGAGCATTAACGACAGCAGCGCTCAAGCTGCCTGAACTCCAGAAGTAAAACCTTATGAGCATGTTCACCAGCATTGATTTGAATATAGTTTAAATTAGATTTTCAAAGTTGGCTGAGACCTTTGAACTCAAACATATCGAGAGAGAAAAAATGAGCGAATGAACGAACAAACAATCTGGGGTCATTAGGCACCATCTAGTGGTTATTGGACATTGTTGCATTAGATTTACCATTTTCAGTAGCCCACCTGCGAGAGGAGCTATTTACGATTTCACGATTGGTGGGCAGATTACCCAAGTATTTGTGTGAGGATAGCAATAAAATTGAGGTCACTTTACTGATACTAATCCGTCCACCTGTGGGGATCTCAATATCACTGGCACCCTATGGCGTTTTGCGTCATCCAAAAGCGCCATTTTCAATTAACATAAGGTAAAACCCTTCTGTTTGATCCTCAGAATCTTTACAAAAAAACTATTTTAATGGTTTAAGAAAACTTGATTAGGTTGTTGATTAGCAGTGCATTTAAAAGCAGTACATCTTTAATCGATTGGCATTAAGGACAAGGATTCAATTAAGGATTCCCACTGTGAATTCTTCCTGTATGTTGTTGCTAGCAATTTTAATGACCCTAGTTTATAAACCAAGTTGATTATTTGTTATCAGTTATCCACTGAAAAATTGTGGTAACAAATTTCAGTGTGATTAGTCAAATTTGGTGATCCTGTTTGGTTCCCATGACGCCAAAATGCTTTTAGGGGTATGAAACTGAGAATATTTAACGTCACCAGAGTAAAGTTGACTAACATTCTGTGTGAAACAGAAAAAAGTAACAGATTTCGTAAACCATAATGGTGCTAATGATGTTTGGTGACCCTAGTTGTACACCATGGGTTCATAAAACCAAATAAAAACTGCTTTTTGGCCTATAAACATAGAAGATTAAACATCACCAGAGTAAATTTGGCTAATGCTGTGTGGAGTGGAGTAACAGATATTGGTAACCTGTAGTGCTGGCTAATGGATTTGTATGTGGTAATATAGTCCATGTTACATCTGTGGTTAAATTTCACAAAGCTAAGTATAATTTTTTGTGCACAACACAAAAATAATGTCTTTATTCAACAATAATTGCCTCCAATGTCCTCCACCAGATAAGGACATCATTAAAATGTGTTTTGTGCACAAAGAAAACAAAATTAATGACTTTATTTGACAATATCCTTTTCTGTACCTTATATATTAAATTGTGTTCAGAAGATGACCAAAGGAAGGAAAGGAAAGGAAAGGAAAGGAAAGGATGTGACAAGTGGCCAGGTATGGCTCTGCATTTAACCCATCCAAGTGAACACACACAGCAGTGAGAAGTGATCAACCGCGCACACACACACACACACTGTGAACACACACCCGGAGCAGTGGGCAGCCATTGCTGCGGCGCCCGGGGAGCAGCTGGGGG
>JAUYWG010000032.1:16427006-16439359 GCA_034779775.1 Enteromius afrohamiltoni
GCTTTATAAAGCATTGTTCCAATAGTAATAGTCATTAGTAAGCAGTTTATAAATACAGCTATAAATGCCTTGTTGTTGATTTATAAGCATATCTAAATGTGCAAAGGAGAGTTATCTTCCTAATAGAAACAATAAACAAACAACACATAACTATTAATATGAAGATGCAAAAAAATATAAAACTGTTTTCCCTATGAAACTGAAGGTTTGTTTTTCATTTATCAAGTGTACAGCTCAACGTTTAATTTTTTTACATCTTGAAAAAATATGTCTGTGTTCTGTATCCTTCTGTATTGTGTTTGTTTAACTTTGCTGTTTAGAATATAAATGAGAATTTATTAATGCTTCACAACTGGTAAATAACTGGTTTGTAAATAACATAATAATTAAAATGATAAACTGATCATTAATAAATTATGAAAATACAATTATTAAACATTTCATATATGCTCAAGAACAAGGCATTTATAGCTGCACTTGTAAACTGTTTACTAATGCATAATAATGTTTGAACAATGTTTTATAAAGGATGAAATAAATGCTTACTAATGCTTAACTAATCATTTATAGCGTGTAGTTATTATAAAGTGTTACCAAAAAAGCTTTCATAGCCTCAAAGGAGGCTTGGGTGATGAATTTGCAGCATAATAAAATAGTTCAAAGAATGTTTTAGTGGCAGATACCTCAATTTCCTACCACAAAATCTGTAAAATAGATAGTATAAGCAGAATAATGATTTTATTCTGTTCTGTTTATGATGACCCCTGGTGGCTAATTGTGGAAATGAAGGAATAGATTTGACACCCCACCTGAATCCCCAACCCAATATAACATTCATCAGCCCTACTGTGTGTTAGCAAATTTGGTAATTTTTATCAAGGCATCCAGCATCATTCAGGACAACAAACACGAGTGATCAGTCTAGACAGTATTATTGCAGGTGCCTGATACATTTTGCTGCTTTAATGTTAAATAAACTTTTCTTTCTTCAATTTCTGTTCATAAATGAATATGATATAGCACCCTTACAAATATTGCTGCTATACTTACATTGTTACATTTGCTACTACAGTAGGACTGTGGTACATTGACATTAGCCAGCCCTGTCAAATTATATATCTAAAAATACAATTGCAGAAAGATTCTTGTAGCTTTTTCTCTAATGCAAAGAATTGGATAACTAGGTTATAAAAAAAAGTTTAAAGCAAAAGACAACACAGACACGGACAATGATAGACCAAGATATGGCTCAGTAGATCAAGATTTGCAATATCTATACATTTTAAAACCAGTTTAAGTTTTTGTGGAAATGTATGAATCAAAAAAAAAAAAAAAAAAAATTACAATCAACAAGAGTTTGTATATCATATATAGTTTGTAAGAAATTATATATGCAATAAAAATATTTGTAATTTCTTCTCTCAAGCTGCCGTGGTTTTAAAATGATTGAAAATGCCAGGAATGGCTAGATTGTCTAATTTGTTTGTTCATTAATATAATCATACCATTTAGAAATGTGGTGGAATTATCCTACAAATTTGGTTTAAAACATAATCTTATAAAACACCTGAGTCTAAAATGCTTCAAGATGAATCCAAATTTAAAATCATATTTAAAACCGGACATTGTGTACTGTAATCTGGTCTGCAGAGACCACACAGCCTTGACCTGAATAATGTTTCAGTAGTTTCATCCATGCTGTGCTGCAGTTCAGCACCTCCTGATTGCCTAAAGCACAGAATTAATACAAATATTAATATCTTATAATAGTAAATTAGTAATGGTAGTAGCTAGTAGTATATAATTCTTAAAACATTGTGATTTTAGGACATTGCCGTATGTATTTAGTTAAGAATATATAATTTAATATCATTCCTAGATAAATGTAATAAAGGGATTACCCAGAATGCACAGCCCATCCTGTGCTCTTGTGATGCCCACATTAATCTGGTTTTCATCACCCACAAAGCCAATATGTTTGGACAGCCATTCTCTTGAAGGATGAAGTTCAATCTCATTGCTGGGGCAGGAGCGAACCATCGACAGAATCACATAGCGCCACTCACTACCTGCAATTACATCATCACAACACTCCTCATCATATAATGCAGGTTGAAGATAAATGCATACATTGAAAAAAAATTTTTATAGTAAAGCTCAAACACAAGTTGTAAAAAAATGGTCACCTTGGCTCTTTGTTATGGTGGTGACTGTGATTGTCTTCATCTGGGGGTCAGTGGATGCTCTCAGTCTATCTCTGATCTGGGCCACCTGTGCATTGTATGGTGACAGAATGGCAATGTCTTCATGCCTCACACGGCCCACTGATACCAGCTGACCACAAATCTCAACCTGCGTAAAAACACATTCAAACAAGCCTGGGCTTTTAATATTGTATATTTGTGATATGTAAAACAAAAAGGAGTAACAAAATTGTATGCCGTGAAAGTGTTTTTTTAGGTAAACTTAATGAGGTAGTTGGAAATGCATACTGTAGGTTTTATGCAGTTTGCTTTTGTCTGGCATAAATGGAGCATGTTTTTGATAGTTTTCATATTTTATCTTTCACTTACAGCTTTATCAACCTCTGCCAAGTTAGCTTTGGAGTTCTCGTTCCCACGTGCAGTTGAAACAACCAAACTGATCTCCTCATTTCGTATGTCTCCAAACAGAATGTGTTTGCTGAGTCTCATTCTCTCAGTTTTAATGTGCAGCACACTGGGCCGTTCTGTCACTTTAGTTTTCAGCCTACCCAGATAGTAAGTCTCTGATGGGAATCTGCATATATCTTCATGCTGAAGAAAGAATACCACATAAAATATGTGTATGTAAGCATGAATGTGAAACATTTATGTGTTTGTCTCGTACCATTCTGTACTGAGTGTCAAGCAGCAGCGCTCTATCCATGTAACGTTCAAACAGAGAGTGTGTCATGCCCAGTCGCCGCGCATGCTCATTCTTCACGATCGGACGCAACTGCTTGTGATCCCCCAACAACACAACCTGCAAAACGAGTATATAAGATTGTGTGACGAAATACTGAAAACCTGTTTGGAAGAGTAAGGTGAGTGAAATGTAGCAAAAAGCAGGTCCCTTATCAAGTGTGCTTATGCTAGTTAATTTTTCTATATTCTATCATCTACCTTTTACTGTTTTACTGTTTTTTTACATTTAAATTTTTTTTGTTTTTAAAATATTTCTTCTTTTCCTATAATCATGCACAGTGCCATGCAAAATTTGATGTTCAGAATTAATTTGTTTACTGTTAACTCGCATGTGGTTTGCAGAAAATTTTTGCTTAGCATTTTTACAGCCTACAATTTACGTCCAGTCTGTATAGTTTTAGTTTATATCATTTTTAACTTGTTTGCTATGGATAGGTCAAGAATCACTCTGACCTTCTCAGGTTTAAAGCTGACCAATGGGACAAGCGTCTGTGGCTCTGTTGCCATAGCACACTCATCGATGAGGATCTGTCGTGCACTGAGTGTCTTGGTGAGGTTTGGTGAGGCAGCAGCCGTGCAAGTGCATAGAATAATATCATGCGTTTCCAGTTCATACAAACGTGCAGAATTTAGAAGCTTCTTATATCTGGGGATAAACATAAATGAAGCATAATGCAGACATGCATTTACATGTAATCACACACATGTAGACATACGCTACTGTTAGATGTGAATATGTGGTTTAATCGGGTCTAGAAAATGATGATGGTAGCTAAAGGTTTTTATAGTTGTATTTGAGTTTCTAAAGAAGAAGCATTAATAAAACAGATTGTACTTACTCTTCAATGTCTTCTTCTGTCAGTGAATCGGGGTCTTCTGCAATTCTTTTATCAAAGGCAATTATTGCCTGAGAATGAGGGTTGTGACTCATTCGAATTCTGTGATGAAGTGTTATGTCCCTAGACAAAAGAATTTAAAGAATTTGAGTACAGTTCAGATGAGCTAATGACAACTGAGCACATTAACATGTACACTGATACCATGATTAGAAAGAAATTCGCAAAAACATCTGACTAGTGAGAGTTTGTTCTTTTGGTAAGGGCATTTCATGATAACGCTCGCTTTCATTATAGATTCAATAACTGACAGTACAAAAATCAAATGTAATCTCAGGTGATCACAAAATGGCAATTTTCAGTTCATTGGCAGTACCTGAGCTCAGGTTTAGATCGCTCTTGGCGCAGTGATTTGTGTGATAACTGAAGGTTACTGCCAGGGTAGGGATACTCCTGCATCTCCATCTGTCTGCTGTACACACGTAATTGCTTCAGTTTATCTCCAAACTTGAGCAGGTATTCTGTACACACAACACAAGCGCTTACATTTAGAATTTTCTTCCTTAAATAAATTCTAGTTCTCAAGAAGATGCTTGCTGTACCTGCAACTACATCCACAGACTTGTTTGAGGGTCCACAGTATAGAATAACCTCTTTTTTGCTTTTGTCTTTCAGCTCCTTAAACTTCCAAGGATTCTTAGAGTTCAGCTGAGTGAACCAGTACACTATGTAAGCCCCCACAACTGTCTTTCCCGTACCTATAAAGGATAAACAAAATGCTTTTTTTCAGTTCCATTAAGAAACGTTGGAAAAATTGTAAAATGTCTGTTCTGCGAGTCCATAAACTGTCTGTGATCTGTCTGATTAAACTACAAAAACTCTCAGAATGCTCAGAAAGTGTAACCTGGAGGCCCTTGAATGACAGTGAATTTGCTGTTCAGTGCTTGCTCCAAAGCTTTGAACTGGCTTTCATTCAGTCGAGGCAAATCTGCTGGTGGTTCCTCTCTCATGAGCACATATAAGTATACAGCTGGCCCAGAGCCTGTGTATTGATAGAGCAAAAAAAAACAAAGGACCAAAGTGTGTGGAATTAATCTCCAGTGTAAATATATCATTTCAAGTTCACATTGTGATATTAAATGGAGAATTAAAAAAAATAAAATAAAACTAAAAATCAGATACATTAATAAGACACCAACATCATACCCAGTGCCCATATTAACAATTTATCTTGCCACAAAAAGTTCTCCTAAATAGCAGTAAAAGTTTTTAGCTAAGAGTTTTCTCTTAAAACCTATTCACAAAGGAAGATGTTTTAAAAGACTAGTAAAATTCTGTCATCATTTACTCTACCCTTAAGTAGTTCCAAACCTGTATTAACTGAGCACTGACCTCAATAGTATTTTTTTTCCTACTATGTCAGCGGTGACCCGAAACAGTTTTCTTTTCTTTCTAACTTTCTTTTCTTCCTTTGTGTTCGGCAGATCAAAGATATTCATACAGGTTTGGAACTACTCAAGGGTGGGTAAATAAAAACAGAATTTTCATTTTTGGGTAAACTAGTCCTTTAAGCTAAAATTAAGGACGTGTTGACCTTGATGATGTCAGCATACTTGCCTATTAACTTGGGTATTTCTATAGTCTTTGCTATGCACTCAGCAATTGGCTAATAGGGGATGGTTCTCTGTTTTTTTTGCAGGCAAATTGCAAATTTTCACAGATTTAGGAGCTATTTTTAGCTCTAAAATGCTTTGTGAAATATTCTTAGAGCAAACGTCCTAAAGTTTGGACTGACGCCCATTATTTTTGTGATTTTTAAAATTGGCAAGTTGTGAGGTACTTTTAGCCTTAAGAAGTTTTGTGAATATTGGCCCTGGTATATTATTAATAAATAAACAGAATCATACTTTAAAGATTTAAAAAAAAATGTATGAAGTCAAAATGATGTTGAATATGCTGTACTTGCAAAAAACTATACACAAACTACCTAACAAAATGTGATGTTCAAAATCATAAACTACTCACAAAATAAATGTACAGCTAATGATAGGGCTGTAGTCTGGGTCTGTATTAGGCTATATGAATTTTATGTATTTGAACTGGTTTTGAACATAGCACACATGGCATTGCATAAGGATCTTGCTGTGTATGCTCTCAGTTCATGCTTGCGCATATGTAGAGATCATCAAATTTGCTGAGAGTTAAAGAATGTATTTGTTCAAATATGCAGCACCATTTTGACTGTTTAGTTTCTTAGAACAACATTTTGTATTTAAAAAATGTTCTCAACATTTAGCATATTATGGATTTAATGCTTACTTTCTTTCAGAATCCGGTGTCTAAGTGCAATGTTCTTAACAAGGTCATTAGCTAGTGGCAAATTATTCACTGCACTTTCCTTCCGTCTGGATGAATCAAGAAGAAAATGTAGACATTGCATCCCAGTGTTGTAAATAAAAATATAATTGGGTACATGAATATACAAAAGGTAATTAATGACATAAAGACATTTTGTGTAATGCAGTATTTTGTAAAGTTAAGGGTTTAGTTGTGGTGTATCAAAGACTCATAATATGGTTGTGGTGTAATGGATTTGTTGTATGTCACATGCTTACATGTCTGGAATGAGCTTAGGGATCACCTCCACTGTGAAAGTGTCATTCCTCTTGAATTTAGGAAATTTTGTTGGTGCATATTTTATGCTAAAGTTAATAATTTTGGACTTCATCACACTGTTATCCGGAGGATCCAAACACTTGGTTGTCAAACCATGGGCCACCCAGGTAAAGTATGCTGGATCCAGCTTTGTCTGATCTGCATGGTTCTGTTTCAGAACTCTCTTTCGGATACAGAGCAAACACTTGGACAGGTCAAATTCAATTGCCCATTTCTTGACATCTTCCACATTCAAAGAGAAAGCTCCAGAGAGTCTGGAATCCTCAACAGATTGTGCCCAAGTTATGGGCACATTCTCTATGACAACACAGTCACTATCATCTACAGCAGTAGCAGCAGACTCCATTTCACAGAGAGGTTTCCATATCTGCACATATTCCTCTGCATCCTTATAGTTAACTTTGGATGGGCGGTTTGCAAGTTTGGAAAAGCACCTAATAGGATTGTCAGTGTGTTCCACACAAATCTCCAATCTCGAACTGACGTTAAATAACTGTACAATTGGCACCCAGTAGCCCCTATCCTTTTCCGAGGTCAGCTGGACCTGCACAGTGTCTCCAGCTTTCAAAGAGAGTGTGAACATAGCGTAATGATCCACTTCAGATGTAAAAGTGTGATCCGGATCCAATTGAGATATATCATGCTCTTCATTATTCTCACTGCAATTTCTCACATCTGTTGCTAATATAAGGGATTTAGCCTCTTCCCACTGTTCTTCTCGTACTGCCTCAACAATGGCATGCCAGGTGCTTAGCTGTATCTCAGAACAGGATCCCAAATTCTGTAGTGATGTCTGGGTCAGGCTCATTGAGTATATCCGTTTTTTCCAAGTCAGTGTCACCTGCTTTTGTGTTTGTTCGTCATATTTTGGTTGATCCTGAAGCTGTAAATTTCTGTACTTGACATTAAGCTTTTCCGGGAAAGTTCCTTTGTTAAACGGAGATGACAATTCAAAATGTTCACTGTCAGGTTGAACAACGGTAACAAATGCCACTTTGTATGTGCTTTGTTTTTGTAGACTGACGGCGAGATGAAGTGACTCTGCTTTGCTTTCATACTCTTGTGCTCTCCTTTCACCACTTCTACACTTGTCACATAACAGATCAATGTCTATCTGAGAGTACTCAACAGGACGATTGGAGAGAACTGAATGCATGAGTCTCTGAAGAACCACATCTATGTACCGGCGAAGAGGTGAGGATGCGTAAGTATATGAATCCAGACGTAACGAATAGTGCCCATCTAAAGCTTTTTTGCAGGAGTGAGAACGAATGAAGAAAGCTTTATTGACAATGGCATTTAACTGGACAGTCGCTGAAACTAAATGTGGATGAATGTCATCTGTAGAAATCAGTTCAGCCATTCTGTAAAAGTCCGATATCAAAGCCGCTGATTCGATCTTTTCCCACACAGGTGTCAGAATGATGAAAGTGCCAGAGGAATGCCCTTGATATGAATCCAGATGTTCTTCCAAAACATGGAGGAAACCAAACTCCTCATTGTCTCTCTTTAGTCTCCTCACCAAATCAGGTGAAGCAGTCACTGGAGAGCTAAATGAATTTGGTTGATTGATCAGCTGATCACAAGCTCTTTTAAAGATCAGCTCTAGCTCCTCCATCATTAACCTGCACTTGCTGTCTTCAACTTGCCGTAAATTGTCCACATGTCCAGAGAGTCTCTCATTCTTGTGATCAAGTGCAAAATGATAAGCCACAAGGATGCAGCCTTTCAGAGAATTGCACTTCATCTCATGTTCACCAGGCTGGTTGATGATACTATCAGTTTCACTGTAGGACAATGACCTACTTGACTTTATGCGGGAAAGCACCAACTTTTGCTCCACTAGTTTGAATTTTGTCTTTTCGACTTTCAGAATTAAGGAGATTGCACGACGATTTTTGCCTGGCCTCAAACTCCACATGTCTGACAGTGCACCCAAGTTCTGAATATTGTCCCCTGACACATAGCTTAAAAAATCTGCTTTATGAACTCCAATTTCAAAATGATATTTAGAGTCACTGACTGAGATAGCATCTCGTAGGTGGCAAGAGTTAGCATCAAGGTTAGGATTATTGTTAGGGTGAACATCTCTAAACCCTGGAGAATACACAGTGAAGATGATTGTGTTATCCAGGTCCACTCGATGTCTGTCAATATGAAATGTCAGCTGTGAGGATAAAGGAATGATTTCCATATGCTGCTTACTGATCAGCTCTAATTCATCTGGCAAAGGAGGGGCCTGACATCTCAGAGGGGTGCATAATGTAGTGTCCGTGTGTTCTGTCAGATATTTTGACACTTCATGGTTGAACATTATATTTAACTCTTCAACCATCAAATGTGCTTCTCTCTCCCCTAGTTCCTGGTGTTTATTAGGTTGGGCATAGTTCCAGTCATATTTAAGTCGTGCTTTCCGTTGGCTCTGGGCAAAATTGTAAGCCACCCTCACACAGTCCTCCAAAGTTTCGAATTTTAGCTCACTGTCACACTGACTTATTATGTCCTCAGCCTCCTTGTATGTTAGCTGCTTTTTAGATTTGACCATAGAGAGGTCAAAGTTTTTTTTCATGATAATGCCTGATTGCTTTTCCACATTGAAAATTAATGAAATGGCTTTACAATCTTTACCTGGGAGAAGACTCCAACAGGTAGTGGCAAGATTTTTTGGGAACATAAACGTAGGTTCTGTTCCAGGATTATAAAAAGTTTCTCCCATTTCTTTTGCAAATCGATCAAGCGAACTGTCCTTTGACACGAAACTAGCCACGTCTGCAACATGAACCCCTATTTCATAACAGCTTCCCAGATCTTTAACACTAATGGCATCATCTAGAACTCTGGCTTTGGGTGGATCAACCGTGAAGGTTTGTAAACCTACAAAATCTCTTCTTTTCAGGTCATCAGTCCCATCTCTTTTCATCTCTTTGAATGCATCCTCTTGCATCAGAGGAGGAGACATTAGTTTGAACTCTGCTTTTAAAATCTCAAGTCCTTCCTCGAAAGATGTCCCAATCTGTCGAATATCTGTAACTTTGCCAAGTGGAAAGGAACAGTGTTCTTTCCAGCCCAAAATCTGAACAACAAAAACATAATTTAGGTTTGTTTGTTCATCAAGACGAAAGTGTCTTGTTACAGTCCAGTTGCCATTGGCATTCTTCCATACTGGAATAAAATTGCGAGCTTCTTTCCTAACCAAGATACGTATTTTGGTGGTTTTGCGGTTTAGAGGTATCATCATTTTTGGCAACAATTTTTTGTCAGGGTTCTGCATTCGTTTGTGGTAATTTTCATTCTCAAAAAAACACACAAACTCAGAGGATGTTGGTTGTCTGTTTGTGAAACCTAAAACTTTCCCAGTAAGAGAGCCTTCTTCATCTTGTCCAGTCTCAACAACAACTTCATCGCCAGGAAAGGACATGCCAATGTTCTTCCTCCCTTTAATATTAATCTGTTTGGATGGATTGTCATAGGGTACTACATATCCTGACTCAGGTCCCTCCATTACCAATTCTCCATGCCTGTAGAGAGCAGGCTGCTTCCTGACCAGCTCCAATAGGTTGTCCTTTTCAGAGGAAGAGAATAAAGGCCTCCTTTTTTTGTCCGAGTCATCCGAGTCCTGTGCATCAGAATCATAGTCATCCATCTCTTTCAATATAGCATCAGTTTCAACCTGGAAAGGTTTATCACTCTCAGATATTTCTCTCTTTTCTGTCTTCTGAAATTTCGAAATTTCCAATACTTCCTGTTGTAGGACATCTCCGGTCAGATTATCTGGATCAACACTACCCTTGCTGATGCAATGTTCTATGTAGGACCTCCAGATTTTTGAGCACTTTCCAAAACTACAAAGAGCACCAGAATCTCCAACAACAATCACCAGTGATTGGGCTCTGGTCAAAGCAGTGTTCAGTGCACGAATGTCATCAAAAAACATTGGGCAGCTTGACTCTGATTGAAGAAGCCTGTCTCTTGTCTGAACTGTTGTTATGATGATGACCCTGAACTGTTTCCCTAAGGACACAGAATTTTACAGGTAGGTTGTATTTTAAAAAATAACAATGATGATTCTTATAAAATCAATTGAACAATTTGTTACTGAAATGTAATGCAAGACTGAGATTATGATTTTTTTTCTAGATGAACAAGACATCTTTCCTAAAATCCAGCAGACAGTGATGTTTTGAACCCGACAGTACCTTGAACGTTTGCTAAATTTTGAACAGACACTCCATGAACTGCTTTCTGGCGGAGATGATTTTTGATGACATCAAGCTAAAGAAAAAGAAAGAATGTACTGATGTAACAGTATGTGATTGTAACTGAATTCGAGTCTTAAAGCAGTTGTAAAATTACTTGCATTTCTCATAAGTGCTTAATATTAACAGCTGACATTTAATTATTTTTATAAGAGCATGCCACCAGGCAGCACAAATACAATGTTATTAATAGGTTTTAGTCATTAGTTATTTGCCATATGTCAGAGTAATAAATTATTTTGAACTGTACCTGTTGGCCTTCACTAAGAACACAGATTTGCTTTGGCTCTTTATGACCCCATTCCACTGGCCAGTCAGTCAGTAGTCCACTCACGATATTGATCACGCTGTTGACCTCAGCAACATTGAACCAGGACATGGAGGTGGAGTTCAGACGGCATTCTCCTCTAATATGGTAAAAGATCAGGGGGTGTAGCCTTGGGTGGGGAGGTATCTCTCCTTTAGCCTTGATCCCATCACTTACATAGAAGTGAGTGGATACAAAGTCCAGTATTTCTGCAGTGGAGCGGTAGTTCTCATTAAAGATGACTCTGCTTTTCTTGGCAATGTTGCTGCTCTCATTCTGGTAGTAGCGGAAGAGACGATACAGCAGTGTGTGTTCTGATCGCTTGTCATCGGTTACAGAGAAAAGTTTTGGTGCCATCTGCATGTGGTCTCCTGCTAAAACCACTCGAGTGTGTTTGCCTGCTAAGCCCAGAGCCATGAGCGCTTCACCCTCCAGCATCTGAGACGCCTCATCGATCAGGATATGACTGAAAAAACCTTCAGGAAGCTTCAGCGCACGGAAATGCCGTGCCATCGATGTAGTGGTTATAATGATACGGTGCGACTCTAGATCAGAGCGTGCAGGGCGGATGAAGGACTGTCTATCTGGAGAGCAAAGACAGTATTTCTGAGTGATTTCATCAGTTGCCTTGATGGAAGCTCCACCTTTGTTTGCTTTTATCCTGAGTATTTTGAGGTTTGGGTGTCCATTTGTAATGTGTGGATGGAAGTGCTCTCTGACATACAAATCCGCAGAACTGTAGGGAACAAAACTCAAAATTAGATTGCTTAAACATACTTTTTTAGATAGAAGTAATGCTATCAAAAGAGGATTTGCAATTAATCCAAAATAAAGTTTACATAATATTTGTGTGTGTACTGTGTATATTTATTATGCATATTTAAAAACACACACATACAGCTTATATTTTGAAAATATTTACATGTATTTACATATATATGTATATATATATTTATATTAATATAAATTATATAATATATAAATAGATTTAATATATGAACTTAAAGGGGATAGTTCACCCAAAAATGAAAATTGTCTGTTTATCTGCTTTCCCCCAAGGCATACAAGATGTAGGTGACTTTCATCACTAGAACATAAGCAAAGATTTGTAACTCAATCCGTTGCAGTCTGTCAGTCATATAATGGAATTCAATGGCAACCAAACGTTTCAAAGCTCTGAGAGGCAAAAAAAAACATACATAGAATGAAACCAAAATAAACCCTACTGTGAGTTAACCCATGACCTCTCTTCCGGGCCGAAGCCCTCCCAGTCCACCAGGTACTGTAAAAGGCGACCCCGACGTCTGGAGTTCAGGATCTGATGGACACGGTA
>JAUYWG010000032.1:16439459-16468348 GCA_034779775.1 Enteromius afrohamiltoni
ATCGGGGCAGGCGGCAAAATGGCGGAAAACAAAGACTGGCAGAAAATCAAACACGGGTAAGCAAACAATGAAGGCACGGGAAAAACGCTCAGAAACGACTGCTAGGCAAATCGAGACTTCGCGACTTGACAGTTCAAAAGTCCGAGCTTAAATAGTCTTATTTTGGCGGGAGAACCGGCGCGCCAACGCCGAGGTACGGGATCCAAAAGAGTCCGGGTGGAAACATTAATACTCCGGGGAAGGTTCCCGCTGCTGGCGAGCGGAGAGGGCCACAGAGGAGCGATCCGTGACACCTACGGCTCGTGGCGACACATTTGTTGTATGTTTATTTACTCTTTAGAGCTTTGGAAAGTTGCCATTTGCATTATATGACTGACAGGCTGCTACGGTTTGAGTTAAAAATCTTTGTTTGTGTTCTACTGAAGATGCATTGGGGGTGAGCAGATAAACATCAAATTATCTTTTTGGGTGAACTATCCCTTTAAATATATACATGCGTGTGTGTTTATATGTGCTCAATAAATATACACAACAAAAACATTTATTTTGGATGCAGTTAGTCGCAATTATACTCAATTATATTTTATATATTCACATGAGATTAGATCTATACAGATTAACTGTTGCTATCTCTTTATTCAAATAAATAACTGATTATATTGCATTTTATGAACACATAAGTAACTCTTTTAAGCCAATATTCTGAATAACCAATTCTGATTTGGTCAAATACTTGTATAATTACCTCTAAACTATAATTTTTGCATAATGACTGATGTTGTTTTTCAGTTTCTTCTCATGTAATTATGTAAAATGAACATAACTTACCTGTTGGTATATGTACAGATGAGCACTTTATTTTGAATGCGAAGGGCCAGCAGTTTGGCTGCTGAGGCGAGACAAAGCGTCTTCCCGGTGCCAAATGGCCCATATATAAGCAAGGGAGGAGCCACTTTGTTGACCTCGCACTTGCCAAGGATGAAGTTGAGGGCGATTTGTTGCTTGTTATTCAATTCAGACTGTTTGGTTATGTTCACAGGGACACAACTGTTACTGAAGTCAGGCAGAACATTGTGCAAGTCTGGCAGGAGGTCAATAGCCTGGTGTATCTGACAGAATGACAGCCTATCAAACTGAAACTGAACCTCTATATTACACCTAGTTTCTTTCCTCAGCTGTAGCTCAGACACACACTGTGCAGACAGATATAGACCGATGTGACCCTCGCCAGCAGCCTGTTTGAGCACCAATGCCTCATACACATGGTTTCTGTGATCTACTGACACACTGGCCTTTGCAGGTATGAAATTCACAAAAGCCATCTGTACCCCTCGCTTAAGCATCAGCCCTTCAGGAGAGTCTGGTGTGAGCAAGCAGGACACCTTCAGAATGGCAAAAAGCTTCCCTGCAGCTGAATAAGACTGTGATATGCCATCACTCAGCTGGTTAGAGAGAGACACGCTGCCGCAAACATTTAATCTACAAGTGTGGAAAAAGAAGAAAACAGAATGAACCATTTATATAATACATATTTGATGTAAATATATTAAAAAAGAATAAATATGCATGCACCATTAAAATATATTTGAGAGCGTGGCAAGTGTAACTACTGAGACATATCAAAGTCAAAGCCGATCCATTCATCTACTTCTTCAGTTGGCAATCTATTTATCTTTTTATACCACCTTAGCTATACATACCAACGGCAACAGGCGACTCAAGCAGCCCTGCCCATGTTTTAAAAATTCGTGTGAACTGCAATTAAACTGTTAGAGAAGAATGCCTTTCATCTTTGCATTGAGTTTGCTTTCAGTTACTTTCATATCTTGTTTAGTGATTATACCCGACTAGCATTATCAAACTCAAGAGGCCATTAAATGATGTGATATCATAGAATGCCTCTAGCCCCTGAATGAGTTCAAAGTCCAGCAGTAGAGGCATGTGATGAGGAATAAGTAACATTACAATACACTATTTTAGATGTGGACATTCTATTAAAGACGTATAATTTGTTTAGGTATAATAAAATAACATTGCCATGTGACCCACACTGAGTAGTCTGTATGTAATCTGTATGCAAATAAATTAAAAACCCCAGAAACAAACAAGAACTTATCTGCTAGGGAAAATATGTCTATGGGTGTGGCAGACAATGTGACAATTGATAAATTATGCTCCCTTAATGATGATGTGGGCTTTTAGATATTAAAAAAAGGTGCTTAAACTTAGATTAGCATGTACATGTACTGTAGTACTATTTACAGTTACATATTGGGTCTCTGTTACCATAAGGATATAACCTCTCTTAGCACTAAAGAATACTGTATATATAGCTCTCCATTAGTCTTCTATACAGTAAACATATTGTCCAGTATAGTGTGGTGAATGTTTATATGTTTGTCTTCAAGCTCTTAATCACAACTTCATAAGTAGGACATTTTCAATAGCACTTGAAGGCAACAATACTCCTACATTGAGGTGGATAAGCAAGATTTTTTTTTTAGACCAGTAAACCCTGTAGCTGATTCTAAACATATAATTAGTTTCAGTCTTAATCTTTGGTTGCCTAAACCAGGAGTGTCTAACTTTCAGAAGCTGTGGACCTTTCTAGCAACTGAGTTAGAATTTAGTTCCAACTCTGCTCCAACACACATAAAATGTAGTTTTCAAATAAGCCTGAAGGACTTGATTAGCTGGATCAGGTATGTTTTATTAGGGTTGAATCTAATGCCTAGATCAGACTGCATGGTTTTCAAAGTAGTCGCGTTACAGATCTTTTCACACTGCGTGACTATCTGGGGTATCATTCAGTCGCTGCTGTGTTCACACTGCATGATAAATCGGCGACAGGGGGTTTCACACTGCATGCATTTACAACAGGAAGGATTGCCAACAACTTTGTCTCACTGCCAAACACACGGGAGAATTGACATAGAAACAATGCAAGGTCAAGTAAGATTACTATTAAAAATGATAGCAAGCAAAAGAAGCTTGCCATACATATTGCATGTGCGCTCATTTGCAACGAAAAGAAGATTATAGAAGAGGATATTTACCATCTATACCTTCATAACTCCTCCCCCAAATTCCCGCTGGCTTGGATGCTGCTCTCTCATTGGCTGTTAGTAATCGCCAATGTTATTCAGTCAGAACACATTTCACACAGCATGATTTTGAATCGCTGACAGGTCCAGATATTTATCATGCCAAATATCTCACGGGTGTGGGGGACATGTTGGCGATTCTCTCAGATCTCGTCTTTGATAGTTCACCAATTTGCCTGTGATTTCAGCCGTTTGTCTGCGATTTCTCAAAACCTGTTGGCGAGCTAATATCGGGACTAAAATCCTGCAGTCTGATCTCGGCATAAGGCTGTGACCCTCCAGGAATTGAGTAAAACACCTGTGGCCTTAACCAAAGAAGCTTAGTCATGTTCCTGGAGAAGTACTTACCTGCAGACTTTAGTTTCAACCCGGCCCCAACACATTATTTGTACCTGCTAATAAGCTCTTCTTCTGCGATTTCCTCTCGGAACAGGAAGTGGTGAGCTCTCTCTCTGTAATTGTCCCGATGGAGTGGGGAGCTGTGGTCTGCATGGGGATTGAACTGTAGGTTAATCTGGGGTGGTTTGTATTTACTAAGTAACTGCTCGTCCTCCTCCCTTCTGGCATAAAAGGGCACGATAACCCTGTTTCCTCTGTTCCAGCGCTCATCTGAAAAAATCTCAGCACATTCGCTCTCTTCTGCCTCATTTGGCTGGACATGGAACTGCTCACCGACTCTTACTTTAAGTTTCCTGAGCAGAACTGGACGTATGTCGAAATCAAATACCAACCACTGTTCGTACACTCCGGGGCGGAACGACAAGAACGACACACTCAGCTGGTAGGTGGAGTCAGAGGAGCAAAGGTGGCATCCTGCAATGTATGAGATTGGGGGGAAGGTGTTCTCTAAACTGTCACTCAAAGAGAAAACAGCACCATTTTCTGCTTTTAGTAGAGCCACATGTGCCAAGGACCTCTACATCACAAACACACAAGATAAACAAAGAGATAATTAGTAACTAGTGTGCAACATGGCTGAGTATAAAATGACGGCAGTCAGCGCAGGTTAGTATTTCTGACCTCTGTGGTGATTGTGAATTTCCATCTGATTTCACGGTCTTCTTGTAAACAGTCCACACTAAGATTCTCATCATGTGTAACACGCACATCGTCCACCTGCTCTGAAATCTGCAAAATATACAGACAAGCATGCATCCAAGATATAAACATTTTGTTGTGGGTTTAATGTTAATTAAATAATCTTGGCATAGTTCACACAAAAATGAGAATTACATCACCCCTTGCCCTCAAGTTCCAAACCTATATGAATTTCTTTCAGCTGTTGAACACATTTGTATTTTTTAAATGTTGGTAACCAAACAGCAGTCAGTCATTGTTTTCCATAGTATGGGAAAAGAATACTATGGAAATTCTGTCACCACATGTAACCAAACATATTTTCATAATATGGAAACAATACTATAGAAGTCAAACTATCCCTTAAATTAGCATGGTTTTACATTTCTAAAACATTCAAGTTCTGTTGCATTGAGCAGTTTTTAGTGCATTATACTTACAATAAGAATCTCATTGCAGCTGCGTCTGTACTCTTCCAGGAGTTTCTCCTGGTAAGACAATAGCTCATGACCATCTTCTTGTCTTCTCTGTTCATCCAGACGCTGTCTCTGCATTATCAGATGAATTAATCTTTCGTGATCAAGGTTTGTGTGTTTTTGTAAGTTCCACACCGCAGCTTCTTCCTGGCTGCTGGCAAAGGTGCAACGGTCATGATGCACATAGCACCCGACATCCTCCTTAAAGTACCAACACACTTCATATCGATTAGGACGAGGGTTAGAGGGCCGCATAGACACAGGGCTCCATTTGTGGTTTCTGACCTTTGCTCTAACTAGCAAAAAATTGTAAGAGCAACGGTGAGGTGTTGTAATGATGGAGTAAGAAATGCGTGACTGTTTATGAGTACAGTTGTTACAAGCAACTCTCAGCTCATACATCTGCATGAACGCCTGCAGCTGAGCATCTCTAGACTGTACTGTAGACATTTCTAGAGATTCAAGCCATAGCACGCATACAGTCTGATGCCTTTAGCTGTCGCTCACAGCTTCAAACGCTGCTGCAGAATCAGCCTAAGGTAAGGAAAGAGAGGAACACATAGCAAATGATCCCTGTATTGCTCACAGAAGACAAATATAGCAAATATAATTAAAATTTATAACACAGCATAAAAATATCCACTGAAAAACAAACTGATGCTATAGTGCTGTATTTACAGTAGACCTTTGAACAGCTATAGGAACGTGTAAAGGACAAATTACGTTAAGTTGGAGATTCTTAATTTCAGATTTAGTTTCTGAAAAGTTTTTTGTCTGTAATTGTATGGGTAATTTTTTTCTATTATATAGGTAATATTTTTTTTTCTTAAAAAACTATTTATTTAAAGGTAATGGAATTCAAGGGGTCATATGACATTGCTAAAAAAATACTGTACATTATTGCTCCTTCTCTAAACCCCGCCTTTATGAAACGGGTCAATTTGTACAAAGCTGATCATTTTAAAAAAGCGATTTGTGCTCTGATTGCCCAGCTTTTGTTTGTGACGGAAATGTTAACCCAACATACGATGTACATACGTTTAACTTTTCTAAAAAAATATCTCTTTGACACTTTAGCCTTCGCAACTTTAGGGATTTGCACTATGCACAGCTTGCAACACCCCAAAGATAAAGAAAAACTTTAAATCGCACCATACAGTGCCCCATGCACCCAATTCATTTATAAAAATAAAGAAAAGATGTTAACCTGTAGAAAAACAAGTGTTATTGGCCAGCATTGTTATGTGAGAAAGAAAAGCTGGGGGTGTACAATACAAGGTCAAGATTATCATGGAAGACAAAACAAAAGACTTATTTTCCGAATTGACAAGCAGCACCTAGCAACCGGATTTAAATGACATGTAAATCCATGAAAGCAAAAGAATTTAACTCAATAGAACAGGTTTTTGGTCAAGTAGGATTCAACCTGTTAAAACCTGAAACCTGTGAATTGCAGTATTTGCCAGGGTGGATGAACAGAGTTGTAGGCCATGTTAGAATTGTCTTATGTCAATATGCCTGAATACAAATGGCTTCAGATCATCTAAGTGCCTTTGTCTAAATATTGCACAAAGGCATTAAACAAAACCTGCAAATAAGGATTGATTTCATTGGATATTTATCTTCAGCTACACAGACAGGGGTATTATACCAAAGCACACAGGTTGTTGCTGAGCAGCCATGCCTAATTATGAGGTGATTCATCTACTTCAGCCTAGAAATACTGCAGTAGTTTTCCTTTCTTTGTTTTCATCATAAATTCTCATGTCACAAGTATGCAGACGTTTTTTGTACTAGCATCAGCAAATTATACCAGTTTGACCACTCTTAAGCAGTCAGGTGCCATTCAAACAAAGTTTTTCGCTTCAGATAAATGAGACATTTTACCACACATTACATACCACACATTCACTACCGTTGAGATGTTTATATGTGAACGGGTCATTCGGTTTTTCCTGTGTTTACCAAGTAAAGGAAATGTTTACAAGGAAATGTGCAGTGAATTTTTTTATTTGAACCATGCACTTTGCATACTATAGCACCTTTACGCACGACTTTAACAGTTGGAGTGCCTTTGTCCTGCTCGTTGTGGTTTCCTTTTTGTTTTCGTCTTTCGGTTAGATTTAAGAATGTTTTTAGACGTTTTGGTGCTACACCGTTTTCTTCATCACTATATTACATTTTCAAATGAAATGTTAAGTCTGAATGAGCAAGTTTATTTTATGTTTATCTCAACGCTCAAATGTTTGTACGCCCGTTACGACAAAATGGCCAAAAAGTAGGCTAATATATATTATTCTCAATATTGCGAATACACTGTTGTAAATCATAGACTACACTTCCCCTAAGACTACACTTCCCCGACTACAAAGCGTCGCACCCAGTGGACGATGCAAATAAAGAACGATATTGCACTAATAGTTAAAATTTCCTTTTAGGCTATTATAAAAAACGATAAATGGAAAATAAGAACAGCGCGTGCTGTGTAATTAGACACCTGACGTAGAAGCGGCACGCCTAAAAAGGAACAGTGCCCATCTTTTCCACAAAAATAAAACGGCTTCATTCAACTTAGCTTTACATTTTAAGTAGAGAAACGTGAGCTTACCTGCATTTGAAAACGCCTTCATCAAGCACACAACGCAAAACCAATTTCATAAGCTATTAGTAGCCTAACCTTAGCCGCTTCTTTGAGTTTCGTTTTCCTGGAGCGAGAGGTGACTGCCACTGGTCATGTTTGCCCTTCCCTTTTTCTGTTTTCTGGAGGAAGACCGGGGACCTGTCAAAAAATGTCTGTCTGTGTCACATTCAGAAATAGGATGAGGGAAGATACTCTTAATGTGGATCAGGCTACTTTTAAACTCACTATGTGCACGTGTTATTTATAATAATAATATATAAAATATGTTAATTAAGGTGTTATAGCGCGAGAAATTAAAATAATGAAACTGACCCCCAAGCAGTGTTTGGGTGTAACTGAATTGAATTATAAAATGTAGCCTAATATATTCTTTTGAATATTTAGTTGAACAGACAAAAAATAACCAGAGATTAATCTAAAATGTAAAACTATTCTATGACCCTTAGCAGGCATATATTTCTATATTCAATTGCTCATTTATTAAGTGAAGATATGTTAATAGCAATGCGAATTAGAGTTTGTTGTCTGTGGTTAAGAAAAAAATACACACATTTGCATGTAACGACAATAGGCTAATAATTTTAGTAACTCATTGCACAGAAAAAAAAAACAGATCAGAGGTGCTCAGAGTATATGTATAGTAAAATATAGTAATGTTACAGTATATTATGCTAAATGCTGTTTTGTGGACAAAATTACATTGAGATGAAAATACATTCAGTGTTGCACAAGTGTCACGCTCAGTGAAGACAGACCACAGGAAGTAAAATCGTAAGTGAGTTTATTTTTGTGAGATAACATAAGCAGTTCAATCAGCTGGCAGAGCAAAGCGTGCAGGTGAGAAAAACAGTCTTTTAAATCAAACAGGTTCTCTAAGTATAAGGTAAGGATTCTCAGTTCATTCAAGTTCATCTTACAGACTTTGCAGGCATATCTTTTCCAACTCTATCCTGTGGTATCCTGAGGACAAACTGATGGTAACTCCAAGTAAAACAAAAAGAATTCCTTCCTTAACCGGGATGTGAATTGTGTCCCTCTGTCCGAGACTATATCCTCGGGGATCCCAAAGTGCCTGAAAATTTGAGAAAACAACAACTGGGCAGTATTCATAGCTGTGGGTAAACCAGGTAATGGAATTAATTTACAGGCGAAAATTAATTGAGAGAATCGATCAACAACCACTAGAATGGTAGTGTACCTATTGTAATTTGGAAGGTCTGCAGCAAAGTCTATTCCAATGTGGGACCAGGGTCATTCTGGAATTGTGAGGGGGACCAGCTTACTCTCCGGAAGATGGCATGGAGTGGTGGTTATGGCACAGATGGTGCATCCTTGGACATATCGGCGGACGTCCCGGGCCATCTCCGGCCACCAGTACTGATTATATAGCAGTCCCAGTGTGCGCTTGATTCCAGGATGCCCGGACCCTGGTGAGGTATGTATAGACTTTAGAATATCGTGACGAAGGCTAATTGGTACATACCGCTTATCCGCGGGCCCTCCTGGGGGTGCCGGTTCTTGGATGGTGGCTTGCTGAATCTGATCATTGAGGGACCATTGGATGGGCGCCAGAAAGGCGGTGTGAGGCAAGATGGGTTCGGGACTCTCAGAGACAGGATCAGGTTGGTGTTGACATGAGAATGCGTCGGCCTTGGTATTTTTGGTGCCTGGTCTGTAAGAGATTTTAAAAATTAAAACGGGTAAAAAAAAGAGAGCCCATCTAGTTTGACGGGGATTGAGACGACGAGCTTCCCATAGGTATTGCATATTCTTGTGGTCCGTAATCACCATGAATCGAAATTTTGCACCCTCCAGCCAATGGCGCCATTCCTCCAGGGCCAACTTGATCACCAAGAGCTCACGATTTCTCACATCATAGTTCTGTTCAGCGGTAGTCAGTTTCCTGGAAAAGTAAGCACATGGATATAAAATTGCTGGCTCACCATGTCATTGGGATAGGGTTGCGCCCATGCCTGTAGTGGCTGTGTCGACTTCCACAATGAATGGTAGGTTAGGGTTTGGGTGAATTAGTATCGGAGCTGTGCAGAATGCTGACTTGAGCCGAGTGAAGGCATCCTGTGCTTCGGGCATCCAGGTAATGGATTTCTTGGCCCCTTTTAGGAGAGTGGTGAGTACAGAAAAAATTTGGCTATAATTTTTTATAAATTGCCGATAGAAATTTGCAAACCCAAGGAAGCGTTGTAACTCTTTGACAGTTGTAGGTACAGGCCAGTCCCGGACAGCTGCTACCTTCTGGGAGTACATCTCAATTCCTTCGGGGGTGATGTAATAGACTAGGAAGTGCACTTGAGTGACATGGAACTCACACTTCTCTCCTTTTAGGTACAGCTGATAATCCCAGAGACGTTGGAGAACCTGTTTGACATGGGTTATGTGAGAAGACAGATCGTTAGAGTAAGTGAGGATATCATCGATATATATCGCCACAAAGTGATGCAACATATCTCAGAATATTTCATTCATGAAATTTTGGAAGATAGATGGTGAGTTGGAGAGCCCATACGGCATAACCCGATACTCGTAGTGGCCGCTAGGGGTGACAAAGGCGGTCTTCCATTCGTCTCCACTTCGAATTTGGATTAGATTAAAGGCGCTCCGGAGATCTCATTTACTGAAGATAGTGGCTTGACGGAGTTCTTCTAATGTGGACGGAATAAGTGGAAGTGGGTAGGCAAACTTGACTGTTTGGTCATTTAGGGCTTGATAATCTATACAGGGTCGAAGACCCCCCCATCCTTTTTGGAGACCAAAAAGAAGCTGGAAGCTGCTGTGGAAGTGGACGGCTGGATGAAGCCCTGTTCCAGAGCCTCGTTCACATAATCCTCCATGGCTTTGCGTTCAGGCAAAGACAGAGGATACACCTTCCCTTTGGGTAATGTGGCTTGTGGCAATAAGTCAATTGCACAATCCCATCGTCGGTGTGGTGGTAGTTGTGTTGCTGCTACTTTACTGAACACATCCTCAAATTCCTCATACTCACAGGGAATAATGCATTCCTTGCGTCCCTCTGGACTTTCGATGGTGGTTGCACAGCAAGAGAGTTCAGAGAGCTGGGGAAGAGATGACAGTTGAGGATTTCCCCTGTTTTCCTGCGAATATGGGGATTGTGGTTCTCCAGCCACGGTCATCCCAATAAGATATCCACAGTGGCGTCAGGCAGAATGAAGAAGGTGATAGCCTCTTTGTGGAAACATCCTATTTGGAGGGTAAGTGCATTGTACAGGTGTTGATTGTACGTTCGTCTAAGGGTTTACCTTGTATAGTAATGATACGATATGGGGTTAAAATCTTGTGCTTGGGGAGCAACAACATCTCATAGCATTTAGAAGAGATAAAGTTACCCGCTCCTCCTGAGTCGACCAGCACTTTGACGGGAAACAGGTTAGTGTCAGTGATTATCAAGGCATTAATGAGTGGTATGGTAGAAGGCTTGGTGGGTAAGTACCCAACACTCACCGTTTGCCGAGCTGGTCAGATGGGACAGGTTTGCAGCGCATGAGATGGAGAACCGCAATACATGCACAGACCTTCGTGGAGCCTTCTGGTGCGTTCTTGGGTGGTGAGGTGATACGAGTCAGTTTGCATAGGCTCCTCTGGAGACCTTGGCGAAACACTGCTAGCAGAGCGGTTTTGTTCCAGCCACTGGTGAGTGCCAGTGTATGGAAACGAAATACATACTTGTGGATTGGGAGCTTCCCTTGGCACAGTTGAAGTAGCTCCTCTTGTGTGGTTAGCGAAGAGGTGGGTTGTCCAAAGACCAGGCGAAACTGCTGAAGGAACTGCTGCAAGATGGTGAGGTGTGGGCTTTCAGACGCCCATAATGCTTCGGCCCATAGAAGTGCACGACCAGTTAGCAGAGGTATGATGAGTGCGATCTTACTACGGTCCGTTTGGAAGTGGTTAGGTTGTGCCTCAAAATAGAGTGAGCATTGCAGCAGAAATCCTTCACAGGATGTCTGATCGCTTGCGTATGGATGTGGGCGAGCCACGGGACATGAGGAGTTAAAATTGATTGAGCGTACCTCCTGCAGGATCTGAAGAAAAGTTGAATACGGCTCGGGCTCGCCGCTGATTGAGCTTGCTCCATTTCAGTTTCTGGGCTGAGCTTCTGTCATGCTCAGTGAAGACAGACCACAGGAAGTAAAATCGTAAGTGAGTTTATTTTTGTGAGATAACATAAGCAGTTCAAGGTTCTTTCACTGTGACTTGTTTATATGATTGTGAGTTCTACCATACTTAGCCTTTTCAGTCTAGACTGATCATATATAGCCTGCATTCAGAATGAGCGTGATCTTTGGGCTGAGCATTCTTGTCTTCATGTCTGCACATCTCAGCTTGCTGTTTTTAAAGTGCCTCTATTTTGGGTTATGAAAGGGTCATATTTTGTGTGTGTGTGTGTGCCGGTGTTCATAGCGCGTGACAGAGAGCATCCTGATTGGTTTATTAAGCAAAATTAGCCAATCAGCTTTGAGTGTGGGTGAGCTTTTATTTTATTTTCCTCGGGGACCGAAGTTATCAGTTTAGCGCAGCCTACGAGATCGTCGTGGCAGAGAGAGAGTGACTCGACTGTAAACAACATAACAAACATGGCAATAATTTTGAAGAAAAAATTCATTAAACCAGAGAAACTTACGTGTTATGTGTAACTTAAAATAACCATGATGCAGTCTCCATGCTACAATAATGATAGAAGCAAGGTTTTCCCCAGGTTTTAAGTACAATATGGCTGAATTACTTGTGTCCCCTTTCAAAAACTGCTCACAAAAAAATTCACGTTTCTTGTCCTGACCTGCTGTTAAATGAAATTTACACCTATGTACATCACCCATATATTCTTTTAATCGGGTCCTAGAAGGGCTGTCTCTTTTTACGTCTCTTTTTATTATAACCACAGAACTGCTGAACAACAATATCCCTATTAAAGATACTTGGACGGACAGTGATCATCAGTTAATTTGCAGATGATACTGCTTTTTTAAAAAGGAATTATCTGAGGTTCCCAAAATACTACAATTAATTCACACTTTTTCTAAGGCCTCTGGTTAAAAATATATTTTTTTAACAAATGTGAATTAATGCCAGTCCTTCAGTGTTACTTAACTGAAGCTGATAACTGTCACATTATCTTGCTGGTTTACTTTTGGTTTCGTGTCTTCCTGTTTTTGTTTTGTTCTTAGTCCACATGTTTTTCAAGTTTGTTAATTAAAAGTTTATCATGTTTCATTCTGCATCTCCAGCGATTTCATTTCCATTCCAACTTGAAACAGAACGACCGACCATAACTGAAAGAAGATGGAGTTTGCCGCTAGCCTCTGCGCCTTGGTCCAGCGGAACCTACCTTTCTTTGACTATGCCGAGGAGTTTTACCAGCTAGCAGAGGGTTGCAGTCACGGCCAGGAGAGCCATTGCACGGTCCAGTTTCAGAATAGTGGCCAGGAGAGCCAGTGTACAGTGACCACTAGAATGCTCCTCCCTTATTCTACCATTCGATCCAGAGCCATCAAAGACCTCCCCAATAATTATTTTGGGGGTTTATAAAACCATGGCCATGGTAGGGAGGGGCGGGATGGGGATTGGGAGAGGACATTTAAAAGCTCCAGGTCTGCCGCGGCTTCCCAAGGCTCCAGATCCGCCATGGCCCCTGCGGAGTCCTGATCCACCCTGGAGGCTTCCTGTGACTCTGCCCCTTTCAGCCTCCAGGTCACAAACCCTCCCTCCTGCTGCCTGGTTTACTTTCGGTTTCATGTCTTCCTGTTTTTGTTTCGTTCTTAGTCCACGTGCCTTTACCTTATTTGGAGTGTCCTGTTGTCCTGATTATTAGTTAATTATTTCCCAGCCGTATCTTACACGTGTTTTCAGTTTTATTCAGTTTATATTTGATAGCGTATTTATACCATGTCTGTTTAGTACTCCCTTGTCGGTCGTTACTTTTACATGTTACATTTATTCTGTCCTGAGTTTCATTTGAGGTTTTCCATTGTTTTATGTTTTTCAAGTTTGTTAATTAAGTTTATCATGATTCATTCCGCGTTTCCAGCGATTTCACTTCCATGCACGACCCCTTACAATAACATCCCTATAATATCTAAAGTTAAATACTTAGGAATGCATCAAAAGATTCACTGAAAATGAACCTATGAATGTGTGGAAAATAATAGATACATGCAAAAAATTAAACTCCACTGTTGGTTGTTGTGAGATATAAGTTTATTATGTAGAATAGTTTGACTAAGATGGAAAGCACCTCAGGACTAATCTATTCAGCATACACAATTGCTATTTGAAATAGAGCAAAAAAAATCAATCAGATTATCTTTGGTTACCCATGAAATGAAAAAGGTAGAGAAGATTTTGATTCGATAAATGGAACCCTAAATTTAATTGGTTAATCCCTTTTAAACAATTAAAAATGTTCCTTTCATATTATATCCTAGAGAAAAAAATTAGGAAGTATTGAGTTTAATACTAATAATATTCTGTGATGACACTAAAACTAGGGATCATATGTTTTTTCATTGTATGTATATGGATGCTTTATGGTCGGACATTCAGGACTTTACCCAAAGATATGTTACCTTGACATTATCTTTGGTCTTGTAATGAACAATATTAAAGATGATTTTCTGTTCAATAGGATGCATATAATAGGAAACTTTTATATACACAAATCTAGGTACTTAAAATTTATACCAGTCTTTTATGCAGCATTTAAACTGGTGAACTGCGACATTACCTAACCAAAATCCAACGTCATCTTAACGTCATATAGCGTTAAAGCCTAACATCAATAGACGTTGATCTTTGGTTGCTTGCTTTGGTTGCGACATTACATTTTAACATAAATTCCATCATGTTTCCAAATCCATTTAACAAGATACTGTAACATCTGTAGGTGGCAACATATGAATGGTTTTGAGAGGTGCCTACTTCATTTTACTTATATATTCTATTCTAAAGGTTAGGAACACCTGTTCCTCCCAACAACATTAAATTGGGCAATTTCAAGAGTCTATATGTTCACAATTCTCAGTTCATTTACTTCTTGCTCTATAAAGCACATACTTTAGTACAGTATGTAAGCCTTTAAAGGCTACAAAAACACACACAGTGGAGATATGTCAATACAAATTGTGAATCAAGGATAGGTTTGTATCAGGTTTTTAACGCTTTAATCCCTTTGTCAGGCTTTTTATCATCGATCTCTGCATGAGGAGGTTGGGAACCATTTCTACAAGTGGGCAAAGAAATGGCATCACATAGTCCTTAAATATGCCACCACCTTGTGAGCGTTCCTTTTCACCTTTTAACTTCTTTATTTCTTCCTTAAGGTTATCAGCTTCCTGCTTAAAGCCTGTTTTTATCATCTCCTCGCGCTCCCTTAGCTTGCTCTCAATGGCTCTGTCCATCTCCTCCTGCTTCTGCTGCTTCTCTTTGTTGAAGCTCTCTTGCATCTGTTTTACCCTGTCCTCATGCCGTGCTTTCTCTGTCTCCATCACTTTTTCCCACGCAATTTGTTTCTCCGCCTCTTCTTTCAACTTCTGTTCCAGCAGAGCTGCATTTTCTTTCTCTTCTGAGCATTCAGTGAAGACAGAAAGAAAATCAAGTGACAATGAGAAAATAACCTCAACCCTAAAAGCCTAGTATAAACTTACTATTTATTTGTTTCTCATTTTCTGTAAGTTTATTATCCATTAAGAGGATGCTGTTTGCTTCACGTTCCCGTTCTTTCAGAAATTCTTCCAGCACAGCCTCAGCCTGCATAAAACATAGACCAGTGGTTCTTAAATCAAGTCATTCTGAACTGGATGTAACTGGTGTAAATGTACTTGAGTCACATACACTCACAAATGTGAATGTAAGCCACGAAACAAATCATAAGTAGCATTGGTATATTTGTAGCAACAGCCAACAATATACTGTATAGGGTAAACCATTTTTTTATATCAACAATGATTATGATATTATGTAAAATCATATTCCATTAAAATATTTTGTAAATGTCCTAATTTTCTTGTAGATATATCAAAAATCAAATTTCTGATTAGTAATATGCATTGCTAAGATCTTTTTTAGATTTTTATATTTCTTTTTTTTTTGCTCTCAGATTCCAGATATTCAAATAGTTGTAACTCGGCCAAATATTGATACTATCCTAATAAACCATACATCAATGGAAAACTTTCAGATAATGTATAAATCTCAATTTGAGGTTTGTCGTCCAGTGTCACAAGTGTCCTTACCCTTATGCCTTTGTGGGGTTCTGTTCGGTATTGTTCAACAATGGCGTGTCTGTCTCTAATATATAGTTCATATCCTCCAGCCTTACTGTACTTTCCATCTTGCATCTGTTTATTCATGTCAGAAAACAGGTTCTTCAGTAGATCTCTGCACTTTCTCTCTGATGTATTCTTATTCTCTTCCAACATGTCAGTATAATACATGCATACAGCTTCCTATAAACACAAAATCACAAGCATAAATGCATGTTTACGAAGACAGAATTGGGCACTGTGCTTGTTGTGTGAATTAGCTCTAATAATCTGATGGATGTAATTTATGCGGTCACCAGATATCAATGCATAAAACAATCTCCAACCTGACACACACACCAGTGAGATCTATAATACTTATATTTATTTTTCTAATAACTTATATTTATACTAACTTATATTTCTATTAATGTCAATGTCATTAAACTCCCAGATAAATAAAGGATGCGATATTCATACACAAGCTTACAATATTTGTCGTTCTTATGAATTTATAACTCACCTCCAACTTTTTCAAGTATTCTCTTTTTTCATCTTTAAATGAGCGTTTTGTGAACTTAGAAAGGGCCAGACTGCTGAATTTTTGGTGCTCACAGGTCAGATTGTCTATACTGACTGGTAATGTCTTCTTCACCTGTAAAAACACAATAGTATGCATTAACTTAAAGGGTGTTTGTACATTCAGTGAAGATGTTCAAGTCAACATTGGTGGTTCTGAATTTGAAGACATATTCAAAATGCAGATGTAAACTAAGTTTGGTGCTATGACTTCAGAAAGGATTATTACGGGGATTAATTATTCATTTGTATAAAGACACAGAGATGTACATTGAAGGATAGAATTTGATTAATAATTTAATAAAAAAAACTCAATTATGTGCCTCACCTCTTCCATCCCTGCCTTATATACTTCCAGAGCTTCTTGGACAGCTGCCTGGTTTTCTAGATTTGCCAGAACAAAAACTGCATTGTCCAGACAGGGCACATCACCACTGCTGATTGTGTCTACATATATCTTAGCCAGACGTCCAAGCACTGACAACACACAAACAGTTAAGAGTAGAGTAAAAGCTCTGCAATGTCTTCAAACCACAGATTATGCTAAACTTATTCTGTATATGTAATATGTTTAAATATTCAAATGAGTGAAATGCTCACATTGGCCAGTAATCATGTGTCCTCCTTTCAGTCTTTTCACTTCGCTGTTGACAAACATGTAGTCACAGAATTGTTCTGTGACCTCCAGAAATGGTTGTGCAAGGTCCTGGTCTTGTAAGATATCCAGGCGTGTCATGTCGTTGTGGGAGGTGACTGGAAACGGGAACACAAAACACTTCCGGCTAGGGAAATAACGCTTGATGCATTCACGAGGCAGATTGTACTCTCTAATTTTTCTATTCACACCTAAAAAGAGAAAGAAATATTCACTAAATCAGTGGCACTGAGCCAGTCAACATACATCAATTCCATTTTTCAGGCATATTCAAATAGGCTGTTGGTGCTGAAAAATATGGTCCAGTAATGAAATAGCAACCATATCAGTTTAGTCTGTAGTCTAAATTCCTATGGTAACCAAGAATTAATAAAATGTATGTATAGCTGGTTTGGAAATTACATTTGATTCTGCCAAATGTGTACATATAATTCTGTCTTAAATACCTTTCTTCAGATTGAGGGCAAATTCAAGGTATTCGTCCTCTGTCACTTTCTTCCCATCAATTTCCAATTCCAAGGTGAAATCTCTCACGACCCAGATGAATGATGGGAAAAACCTCACAAACTCAGAATCATCTTCCTCCTCCTCATCTGCTGCTTCTGCTGACCTGATCTTGATCTGCTCAGTGAGTTCAGCAACGTAGCTGCAGCACATTAAGAAATAACAGCATCTTGTAAAGTATATGTATATATCCAGGAAGTAATGTTAAAGAGGAAGTAGGTTGTGTGATTAAAGGATACTGCAGCTTTTCCACTGCAGTGTTATCGATTGTGCCCCGGCTATTGTACACCAGAGTGCTGCTGAGCAGAACAGCCAGACAGAAGATCCAGCCGTCATTCTGAGAGTCTCCCTGAAACACACAGGCTTCAGATCAAAGCAGCTTCTGAGGTACTAATAGCACACAGAGACTGGGAAAATATTAGCAGTAGTTAGTGACTGTGCTCACCTTTGCCACGTCCCCAAGCCCTTCTGTGTCCAGCAGCACAAGAGTGTGTCCTTTTTTATTAGGGTGAGGGACACACCACATCCAGATACCTTTGGTCTTCGATTCAATGGTGCTGCCGAGAGCAAAACCTGAGACAATCACATTATTATGTAGTCACTGCTGTTATCATTATCATTTTAAAATATATTGCACTTGAAAACGACTTTCAGCATTTCTCTCACCGGACTGTTGTCCTGCCAGGCGGTTCATAAGGTAAGACTTCCCCGTACGATAGAGACCCACCACAGACACCACCACCACCGGCTCACTGATCCCATCCAGAATGTCTTTGGCCTCTTTTCTCACACGCAGATGCCCATTTTCATCATTTTCAATTAGACACACTGGAGCTGACAAGCACTTACTACAAGACATGATCTTCCTGAGTAAAAACCAAAACACACAAAATCAAACAGGTTTTTTAACATAGATGTGATAAACTGCAGCTAGGACAGGCTGCATCATGGTATAGTACAGCTCTTGGTCATGTAGTATTTTAGTTTTTTTGTGATTGATTACCTTATTTAGAGGCAGGTGAAATGTGTAGAATGTCTCTAAATTTGCTGCTGTAATTGAAGAAATATTGCAAATATTTAGGGCTGTGAAAACCTCTGCGTCTACATTCATTTAAAGAGAAACAGTTTAACATCTTATGCAGATAAGTTTCTTATCCTTGGCATGATATTGATTAAAAAAAATGCACTGTCACTGGCCTATCTGTAATGGAGGAATCAAAAGTGAAAGTGTTTTCAGATTCAGCCCCTGTACATGGGCTCTAGAATAACACATGTGCATGATTATTTATTTAATTATAGCCTTTATAAATAAGTATTTATTCCTCTGCAACTTATGGAAGAGGATTAGGGCCAAGCAATAATAAAAAAAAAATTACATAATTTCGAGATTATAGTTGTTAAATAACGAGAATAAACTTATTAAATTACGAGAATAAACTTGTTAAAATCAGATCAAACGCGCTACTAGTCTCAATCAGGCGAGCGCAATCCTCTGCTTTACATGCTATGTCTCTATACAGTGTAAATTAAATCAGCCCATTTTTATAGATGTACTATTAAATAAAAATAGCCATTTTATTTACGTTATGTAAAAGTAGCAGATCTTTTCAAAGTTTAAATAGTAGCTAGCTAATTTATAGCCTATTTATAAAGGGTGACAGATACCGGTATTGTTGTATATTAACAGGATGTGATAATAACATACAATGTGAATAAGCCTATTTTATATTTACATAAAGAAATAGCCTGTATGCTGCCTTATTGGGGGACAAGCTCTCCATAATAGATGGTGACTTAAACTAGAGTTTAATGCAGAAATGCAGATGAAACACTGTGCCATAACTGCATTTAGAATACTTTCCGATACACAAACGAAAGGATTTACTGTAGTACCACTTAATGAATGCATTATAACTAACGCAGTTAAAATGCACTTTTCTGATGTGTCATGTGATGAAAAAGAAAGTGAAAGAGAGGCAAGAAATGGATGTCTGACATGTCTTACTCAACCGTAGTACTCTACGAACTACGCCTCTGGAGATGCTAACAGGCACGCTCTTGTTCTTCAATTTTACTTCTCGAAACATGAGGGGTTTTTTTCGTAATTTCATTATTTAATGACTTTAATCTCGTAATTTAACAAGTTTATTCTTGTTATTAAACAAGTTTTTACTCGTTATTTAACGACTTTAATCTCACAATTTAATGACTTTAATAACGAAACTATGTAATTTTTTTTTATTATTGCTTGGCCCTAATCCTCTTCCGCAGCAACTGGAGAATATGTGGAGTAGCTTTTTTAAGCAGCGCTGTGCTGCCCCCTGGCTACAGTAGACTATAAATTACAGCTCTTTTTATTCTGGTATTACTGTAAGAGCCATTTAAGTTATTTGTTTATTTATGTAGATGAGAAATAAGTTATTGTTTGGGTTAAGTAATTGTTAAATAATTGTGTTTAAATAATTGAATAACTTTAATATAAATATTAAAAATGATGCTAATGTAATTTCCGACTAGGGCCATTGCATGCCCAGATTGGAGCGCTACAGTTTTTTGACTGTGTAACATTTCCAGTTATTTTTGTTATTAAACTTCAAGGAAAAGAAAATTACTGGACTCTGGATGTTATTCGAGTTCAATACACACTCACACCTAAAAAGAAGAAGCATAAACCACGAAACAGATGCTAGCCTAAATAATTAAAAATAGAATTTTTAATTAGAATTTGGTCTGAAAATACCAAATAATCCAGGACAGTAAAACATCAAATGACGAATTAAATAAAACAATCAAGATCCAAACAAATAAACAAAAAAGAGTGTTGCTATTTTAAAATTAATATTATAATATCAGTAGATTTCACAGAGTTCGCTTATACATGAAAAGCAATATGGAAGACGACCACAAACATTTGAATTACTAGACTACATGCATATGATTATGTTGTAAGAGTTTTACTTCTAATGTCTGCTGATTTCATTTACAGAGAAGGAAATACGTCTTACCTCTGCTTGCCGTCGTGTGCGTCTCTGACTGAAGCTCTTGAAGAGGTGGTCCTCCCAGAAGAACCCGAAAAATCAGGCGCTTTCCGGGAATTCGTGACGCTACAGCTTTGAGTTGGTGGTCGTATATTATTTGCATTTAAATGTGGATTTTGTATTAAAAAATGGGGTGGTTTATGGATTATGCTACATTTAACGTTTGTTAGCCTTATTCTCAACGCTGTTTTAAAACGAAAACGCACTGGTGTTAACGGAGTGCGGTAAAGTTAGTTTTAAATTTGATGTTCGCCTATGCTGCTTTAGGGAGCGTCTGCAATTTATATATATATATCGATAAAAACATTTACATCAGAACACAGTATGGTCACATTAGGCTATGTGTAAGCAAATTTAATAAGTAATATAATAATGTATACTTCTGTATCTCAACTTTATATAAATTGCTATGCTATGCTGTCTACAACTTGAAATAATAAAGTGTCTGTTAAATGAATAAATAAAAATGTTAATGAAAGAATTATAATATGTACATGAAAACTGTAGAATCTCTGGACATATGGGGCACCATTGTGCAGCAGCAACTTTGACAACAAAAAAAGGAACCTCAAGGTTGATTAGTAAATGTGTGCAAATGTAGTGCCCCATTCCTATATTTCACTAAATCCGCCCATGGGTATGAGAGAAGGTGTAGGTGACTTTTCAGGACACTTTTCAAAACGCTTATAAATCACACAGATTGTTTTATGGTCGCTGTAGGGCGATAGCACATTCAGTTTGTACAGTATAAAAACCATTACGCCTGGAGAGAGTCCACGTGTGTGTGTGTGTGTGTGTGTGTGTGTGATAGTGAGCTCCAGTCAGTTTCGGTTTCGTTTTAAACTTTAATTTGGATGTTAGTTTGATGAAAGATAGAGACGTTTCTTTTTTTCGTTAGTGAGCCTGTATTATTTAGCATGTTATGCAAAAACGTCAAAACGTCCAATAATAGGAGAAGAGCAGCTATAACTGCAGAAATATCCAAATGTTTATGGGTGTGGCTTCCTCCCATTGACAGGCACAAACAAAAGCCTGAAATTCAACCAAAAACACAAAAAAACTGTGATGTAAATCAGATTTTAGAACAGAAACATAACTTTAAAACAGTATTATGACAAAATCGTAGCTTTATCAAGTGTGATGACTGCCATTTAGCGGCGCGCGACAAACAAATAGCGCTCTCTTCTGGTTAAAATAATCAGTAGCATACGATTGCCAGCTGGCTGCTCGGCTCGGGCTTTTACGTGTTGATTTTAACGTTCTCTTAATCGGAGACAGCACAACAAAGAAACCGGGACAATTCCCGGAAAATGGAGACGACTAGTCATCTTAACTAGTCTATGTTTAGCTGTTGATGTTAAACGGGTGATTGGTGTGAAGCCGCTGGCTGCATCCGTTGTCTCAGAGAATTAACCAGCATACTTTCACTTTCAGTCCACCCAGCCTCCGTGAGAGAGCGTGTCTGGCCAACGTCTTATGAACAAATACACACATTTACAAGGTAAGGAGCCCCGCAAGATCGGATTTGTGCGGTTCTAGATTTAAGAAAAGGTGCATGCTTTCTGCTGTTGAAACACACAGCTTTGCCAAAGGTAACGTTTGGCTATAAACAGCTTATTTTTTTACTTGTGCCTTTCAGTTATGTTTTAAAATTTTAGTCTAAGTTTTAAGACTTAAGACTTTAGTTTTAAGTTGTGTTGTTTTTTTGTTTGTTGTTTTAGTTTGTAATTATGAAATTATTGACTTTTTTGGTTGGTCTTTGTTGTTTTCTTTTGCAGAGTCATGGCGTGTAGTAAGCTCATGTCAGCTCCAGTGTGTCTAATTGAAAATGATGAAAATGGTCATCTGCGTGTGAATAAAGAGGCCAAAGACATTCTGGATGGGATCAGTGAGCCGGTGGTGGTGGTGTCTGTGGTGGGTCTCTATCGTACGGGGAAGTCTTACCTTATGAACCGCCTGGCAGGACAACAGTCCGGTGAGAGAAATACCGAAAGTCTTATGAGTGGTGCATGCTGATATGATAATGAGGAGATCATACCTGAATACAGTCAAACCAAAAATTAGCCTAATTATATGTTTTACTAGTGGATGCAGGACAATATAGTTAATTTATGTAGGTGAGAATTCAAAAATAAACTGTGACATGCCCAAAAATTCTTTCTTTTATAAAAAATTAGGACCAAAAATTATTCAGACACAATTGTTATTCTTATTTTTTTGCAACACAGACTGACCAAAACGATAAAGGGTTAGTTAACCTAAAAATAAAACTTGACCCATGTTTTACTCAACCTCAAGGCATCCTAGGTTTGTTTCACTTCCGCTGACTGTCGTACGTGCATAGGGCGGGTGACATAGACACATGCATCACTTGTAAGATATGCTTGTCTTGTGATCTTACTGGAACAAAGGACAATTATCCTTGTCACTTCATGCTTAGGCCTTCATCACTAATCACAAAGTGATTTGATTACCTTTGAACTATTAAACAGAAACACCTGCCCCCATTTTAAAGCTTTGAAGAGCAAAGTTAATTTTTATTATAACTCTAATTGGATTCATCTGAAAGTAGAAAATCATATACACCTTAGGATGTGTTGCATGTCAGTAAAACTTGAGCTACTGTATGTTTTTTGAGGTTGAACTAACTCTTTAAGCATATCTTGGTAATTGGTTGAATTAAATTGATATCTAATTGTGTACTTAAATTTAACAGTTAATTTCATTAATTCATTACATACCTTTCTAACAAATGTATAGGATGTTATCAAGATGAATTTATTCTTTGAGTTCTTGTTTTGTTATATTAGTGATCTTAACTATAGCGAGTAAACTGTGATAATGTGAAAAACGTAGAAGGTGTCTGAAATATTGGTATGTGCAAAACAGTAACTACACTAAAATGTGCTAATTTCAAACTAATGTAAACAATAAATTAAAAATAATAATAAAGTAGTTAAAATATAAATAAAGTGTCTCTGATGCACCTTTTGTGCTCAAAAACTATTATACTGAAAAGATACCTCCAATTTTTTTATTTTTTTTATAGGGCAGAAAGTAAACTATACTGAGAAAGGTAATGAAGATAAATTTTAATTATTTGTGCATTTATTCTCTCAATGCAAATATTTTACACATAAAAATACTTGGCATTTATTAATTCACATTCATGAGTCTTCAGTCATAACAACTGCCCAATAAAACCGGGTTTATTTTACTTGGAGTGGTTGAAATTACATAAGCTATGAATACTACTTGCTTTATCGCAGTAACTCATTATCTGACATTGCTGCTCACAGAGTCATGACCGACTGAGTAAAGTACTTCAATATGGTAACTAAAAACTACTGAATGTATGTCCAAGGTAACTGGGACATTTGCCAAATCAGCAATAAATATATTCAATCCTCTACAAGGATGAAATCATTGAGCAGTTTTGGCATCAATTGTTAGCATTATTTCTTAAAGAGAGCAAATATAATAATATAAGAAACAAAGTTTATTAATTATGAGTAAAAATGATGTAAATATGATTCAGAAAACATTTATCCTAAACATTAACTACAGTCTGTGGTTTGTAAGTGATAATCAGGAAAAAGAAAATGATGTCACAGAGTCACTTTTCTTAGAAATGGTATAGCCTATGTTTTTCAGAGAAAACCTTTTTGAAGTTCTAGATTGGCATCTATACTTTGTCATTTTGGTTTTGAGTAATGAACCAGGCTGGGAGTTTTTAAAAGCCTCAGGAATCTTTTGCAGGTGTTTAGAGTTTAGTTGATTCAGATGATTAGGTTAAGAGCTCGTTTAGAGAACCTTTTCACGATATGCTAATTTTTTTGAGATTGGAATTTGGGGTTTTCATGAGCTGTATGCCAAAATCATCAATATTAAAACAATAACAGGCTTGAAACTACTTCAGTTGTGTGTAATTAATCTAAAATATATGAAAGTCTAATGTTTATCAGTACATTACAGAAAATAATGAACTTTATCACAATATGCAAATTTTTTGAAAAGGACCTGTATTTATGGTAGGAAGTTTTCAAAATATCTTTATGGAACATGATCTTTATTTGATATCCTAATGATTTTTGATATAAAAGAAAAATATATAATTTTGACGCATACATTGTACTGCTGGCTATTGCTATTACCTGCATACTAATAACTGGTTTGGTGGTCCAGGGTCACATTTGTCATTGACTTTATTGTGACTGTCTCAGGCTTTGCTCTTGGGAACACTATTGAGTCGAAGACCAAAGGCATCTGGATGTGGTGTGTCCCTCATCCTAAAAGAAAAGGACACACTCTTGTGCTGTTGGACACAGAAGGACTAGGGGACGTGGAGAAGGTGAGGAGAAAAACCACAAACATCTATATCAATGCTTTCTCTATATAATAATAAAATCTGCCATCACCTTATACTTTCACTGTCATTTAGTTAGTCACTGGACGAGAAGATTCACTGCACAGAATTATTTGGCCTTTTTCTACTACATGTAAATAAGTGGACACTTTCTGGCACTTACATACTTTTAATATTTCAGGGGGATGAGAAACACGACACATGGATCTTCTGTCTGGCTGTCCTTCTCAGTAGCACTCTAGTGTACAACAGCTTAGGAGTCATTGACAACACGGCACTGGAAAAGCTGCAGTATCCTTCTCACACACACATATATGACATATTCAGAGTTAAGAATTAATATACATTGTTACTAAATGGCACCGGTATCATTCCTCCTGAACTGTTCTGAATGTAGCTATGTTACTGAGCTGACGGAGAACATTCGTGTGAAGGCAGAAGTGGGTCAACATGAGGACGAATCGGCAGATTTCATACTTGTCTTTCCATCGTTTGTCTGGGCTGTTCGGGACTTTACTTTGGAGCTGAAAAAGGGAGATACATTAATAACATCAGACGAGTATCTGGAGGGGGCATTAAAACTCAAACCAGGTGAGAAAAAGACTTCACATTAAACACATACACAACGTATTCTTTTACAAACAGGTATAAATGCTATCACAGACCATTTTTGTTCTGTTGAAAAACATCAAAGTCATTAGTCAAAAATGCAGAAATAAAAAGCTTTCAAAACTGATTTCTTACTTCAAACTATAGAACTGAGACAATGCTGATAGATTGGTTGCTAAACGAAAACAGCAACGTTGAAAAGCTTCTAAAACATTTAAAAAAACAACACAGCTTTGGGTATAGCATAACAACACCCATCCTATACAGTAAATTAGCACAAATAATATGATATATTCAATATCAATTCGATAATTTGATTTCATAGTTATGTCATTTTAGGTAGCTCACCTCAGACTGTGAAGTATAACCTGCCCCGTTGCTGTCTGCGCAATTTCTTTGCTGTGAGGAAATGCTATGTGTTCCCTCGACCTGCTAGTACACAAAACATGAAAAAAATGGAGCAGCTGAGCGAGAAAGATCTGGAGTCAGATTTCCTTGAGCAAGCAAACACCTTCTGTTGCTACATCTATGACAATGCAGAGCCAAAAACAGTCACTGGAGGCCGTACAATTACTGGAACAGGTGTGTGCCTTCACAATATCCCTTAAAGAGAAAACAAATGATGACAGTTGTAAAACTCTTCTGAGAACTGAGGACATCTTCTGAGAAACATACATTTTACTGAACTGTGGAGTTGTGTTTCCTGACAGCTCTGGGTAATCTTGCTGAGGTTTACGTAGAGGCGATCCGCAGCGGGAAAGTTCCTTGTTTGGAGAACGCAGTGGTGTCTCTGGCTAAGATCCAGAACGTCCGGGCAGTAGAGGAAGCTCTGCAGATCTACATGACTGAGATGCTCAGCAAGGCTCAGCTTCCTATGTGCCCAGAAGAGCTGTCCGACATCCACACAGATGCAGAAAAGAAGGCCATTGAAGTATTCATCACCATGTCTTTCAATGACAATGACCAGATCTACCAAAAAGAGCTCATGGTAAAGTACCTTCTGCATACAGACCAAACAGATTTATGGGCAAACAGTGAAACTACTTGAAACCAATTGAACTGGACATATTAAATTACAAAATGCTGTGACCATTTCTTTACAGAAAATTAAGCAAAAAAGCTATCACACACATTATGGTTTGGAAAATTTGCAATATTATCTATAAAAATGCACAAATACACACAAAAAATATAGCAGCCTGTTGTTTTACAAATTTCCATATAGAACCAAATAACCAAATGGTTTACATATGCATTTATGCATGTGAAGTGTATTGAAAACATTTAATTCAAAGTATTTAAATTCATGAACCCTTAAAGGGGTCATACAAGCCCAGTTGTCCACAAGCTAATATGATTATTTAGGGTCTTAATGGAAAGTTTGTAATATAGTTTGTTTTAAAATTTCTCAAAGATAGTTTTAAAAACGCTAATTTTACCCTATCATAAACAGCTCATTTGAAATCACTCTGTTCTGTGTACTTCTCCTTTAAATCTTCACGAGCTCCGCTGACTCCGCCCCACTTTTCCGGATCCTCTCAGAGGATCTTTTTTTAGCCGTATTCATAGTGAAACTAAGGCGATTTGCAAAGATTCATTAAAAGACATTATACTCACTGCTTCTGTAGGTGAGGCTGGATCATGAATGATTCGCGCAAACATAAACACATTCCGGTTGATCAAGGGGGCGTTTTCCTTCAGAACCAACCGTAACGTTAATCTTCTGCCTTCAGTCACTCAGATGTCGGGAGTAAATCACTACTGCTCTGTTCATTAATACGTTCAACAACAAAACACCTCAATCTCTTAGGAATCATGCTTGTCTCTGAATCTCGGTCTGATGATTGCTCACATAGGGCGGGTCTAAGGTAAGACACCAGTTTGTGTGACACGCTGCTGTCAATCATCTGCCACACCCAATTGTGGGTGTGGCCTCTGTGTGACGCCACACCGACATGCATTTGAGAATGGCTTGATTTCAGAAGGGGCAACATATTTTTATTAAATCAAAAGAATACTACCTGTGGATCTTTATCATCGTAGGGTGGTTGTGTACACACACTCCCGATATTCTGTTTTTATGATTAGAGTATAAACAGTTTTGCTCTCTTTCTTTTTTCTTCTCACGATTTAGGGAAGGATTCATAACGAATATCAAGATATGTGCCAGCAGAATCATGAAGCGTCTCGCATGCAGTGTGAGGAGGTTCTGCGTGAGGTGTTTGATAAGATGGAAAAAAGCATTTCTAACGGATCATACTTGAAACCTAGAGGATACAAACAGTACAAAGACACACTCAGAGATCTGAACAGAGACTACAGAGCAAGAACACACTCACAAATAATGGTACAGTTTAAACATGCATTTAAACATTACTCATGTTTAATTGTTCTAAATGGCCACAACAACATCTTTTATTCTGACGTGGTAACAGTCACGAAACTGAAACATGAAAACATTTACTCACTCCCAGGTTTTCAAATCTGTTTGCAAAGCACAAAACTACACATAGTACACAAGTACATCTTACTTTTTATCCAAACAACATTTTGGAATAATAATTGGAATAAAGTACATTAAAGGTTTTGTTTTCAAGTTTGATGGGTAACTACAAACTGTCATTTTATCGAAAATAGCAGGATCAACATTCCTGGAAAAATTTATGTTGCATATTTTGACAAACCTTTCCATTAAATTTAATTTGTTGCAATTACAACAAAACTCCCATTGAAAACTCCTTTTGATAATTTTAAAAGATTAAGAAATGTGTGTTTCTCCACAGAGTGAAGAAGTGTTGAGTACATATTTAAGAGCAAAAGAAGAAGCTGGAAATCTGATTCTACAAGCTGACCAATCTCTGAGCACAATGGAACAGGAGAACGAGGGTACAGTTTAAAACAGCTGCACACTTATCTATTAGTCAGTGTTCTCATTGATACACAAGATATTATCATTTTTCAATACAGTGCAAAGACTAAAGACTGAAATTATGGAGCAGCGGCGAAAAGGTCTAGAGGAGCAGAACCGGTTGCAGGAGCAGGCGTTTAAAGACATGCAGAGAACCCATGATGAGCATCTGAAACAGCTCTATATTCAGATGCAGAAAGAGCAGGAGAGAATCAGCAGAGACAATGAACGAGTCCTGGAAGCAAAACTGAAGGTAAAACAGAATATTTAAAAATGAATATCACATTTAATGCAGTAAAATTACATTTCAGGCCCAGTTTCACAAACAGGGCTTAGCTTAAGCCAGGATTAGGCATTAATTAAATTAACATATTTAAGCAACTTTTACAAAAATGCCTTATAAGAAAATATTACAGGTGTGCATCTTGACACTGTTACGATTGAGGAGACGAGAGGCATGCGGATTTACTTGCAAGCTGTTTAATAAACAAACTCTGAGTACAAACGGGCAGGGTCGATGACGACAAAACAACAATGGCAGAGGCAGAGCAAAAAGTAGTCAAAGTCCATGTGAGGGTCGGTAAAAACAGATACAATCCAGAGGGCAAAACAGAGACGGTAGTCGAAAAACAGGCGAGGTTGGTAACAAACAGATCAAAACA
>JAUYWG010000032.1:16485249-16495396 GCA_034779775.1 Enteromius afrohamiltoni
GTTTGTCTGGTCAGTGTGAAATGGCCTCAATAAAACCCATCTCATACGCTGTAAACAAGCGCAGCTTCGGAATTAAATGTAGGCCTACATAACTAACGGTATGCATGTCTAGCTGTCATCCATTTTTTAAACCAAACACCAAGCAAAAAACCCATTCCCCACCCTTTATTCTGACTGCAAGCTCAACTCAAAAGCTGGAGGCTTAATATGTATTAATCGGATTGTAAACAAAATGATTTGGCACAAATTAAAATCTTAAACATATGTTCTACATTTGAATAAAAGTCAAAGAAAATAATAAATAAAACAAAGATCACTTACGTAACCCTAAACTTGTGTGTCTTGACTCTAGTTCAGAATAGAGATGAGCGCGAGTCTCTCTTCCTCTCTTCTACGTTACTTCTCCGCGCGCACTGAACGGTATCTTATCGGCCTCCTAGCATGCCAACGCCCACGTTTTTCTGCAGCTGACTTTACATTAATTGCTCGATTTCTTTGAAATCACTTACTCGGTGACCGAACCGAACCCGTTGTTTTACTTTTATTTTCGCTTTCGTGTCAGCATCACTGATTCGCCAATGAGAGAACCCGCCCGCTCTCTATACCATATAACGTTATGGCAGAAAATACCAGTACCGCACCACACCACAGACCTCGCTAATAACAGTTTTTACGTCGTCTAACTACTGGTAAGGTAATACATAGTTTAAGTCAATGCATTATTTAAAACTATGAATATAGCTTACTTTTCAATGCTCTTAATGTCACTTTTGAGAAAGGTGGCTAGCATCATCCGACTGCACGCTCGCACAATCCTGAGACTAATTAAGCTGATTTGTTTTGTTGTTGTTTTTTCATAATGATTAATGACTTTTAGATTTGGGGTCAAATATAGCTTGTGCATGTACATACGCTGTGTTGTTAAAATGTGTTGTTTTTTCCAGCAGTCATGGCGTGTAGCAGGATGTCTGCTCCAGTGTGTCTGATTGAAAACGATGAAAAGGGAAAGCTGCGTGTAAGTAAAGAGGCTAAAGACATTCTGGATGGGATCAGTGAGCCGGTGGTGGTGGTGTCTGTGGTGGGACTCTATCGTACGGGGAAGTCTTACCTTATGAACCGCCTGGCAGGACAACAGTCCGGTGAGAGATCTGTCTATCTCATGTACGGCGCGTGCTGCTATGATAACGAGGGCAGAACCAATGTGTCTGTATGTGATAAGAAACAGGGAAATGGGAGCATTTTATGAAAAAATAACAGTCTAATAAAAAAATAGAATAATAAAGCAATTGGGGCAATATTGTAAACAATAAAATAAGAAGAGTATGTAAATGATTGTGCTTGTGTATTCATTGTGCTAAATACTTGATCTACAAAAAAAAAAAAGGATTTTATTTTAATGTAAAAGAAAAAGTCACGCTCAAGGTCTTCAAAAAAAAATATTTTATGGTTATAATTTTGATGTCATAATATGTAGATATGAGTCCAACTGAAAAATAGTGGAACTCTACAGTCATCTTCTGGTAGAAAATATAATTTTTTAATTTTAAAAGGCATTTTCCAATAGGCAAAAATCTTACACTAATCCATGTCAAATGATCCATGTTATCCCCATGAATGAGAATTAGAAATGTGGGTATTTTATAAACAGCTGTTACGTATTTAAAACAACTTAAAAAACATTTTATTAAATTAAAAAAGTTCTCCAAAAACTACACACGTGAAGTAAAAACATTAATAAACGAACATTGTTTTTAAAAAAAAAAAACAATTACATTTTGTTGCTTGGCACCAAAAGACCCCAAAGATTACTGTATGTATTTTTTATATTTATATTTTGTTCATATTTATTATTATTATTATATTTTATATTTTTTTCTACTTTACATTCAGTCATTGTGCAGACGCTTTTTTATAAAGAGAAAATATATATATATATATATTTTTTTTTAGGATGAAGTCACGTAGTTCTGTGAAAGAACAACAAACTTTTTTACCAAAAACATTTTTACATTGCATATGCATTTAAGTATAGCATGCATATGACATCTTGGATAATTCTATATCATTGTGATTGTCTCAGGCTTTGCTCTCGGCAGCACTATTGAATCAAAGACCAAAGGCATCTGGATGTGGTGTGTCCCTCATCCCTATAAAGAAGGACATACTCTTGTGCTGCTGGACACAGAGGGACTTGGTGACGTAAAGAAGGTAGGGGAGGAAGACATCAGCGGGGATGTTTTCATAGTAAAGGCCTCCATTGCAAAAAAATATACAATAATTTAAACATAAGTAACTCATATCTATCCACTTACAGTAGTTGACAGTCTTTTAATATTTCAGGGGGATGAGAAACACGACACATGGATCTTCTGTCTGGCTGTTCTTCTCAGCAGCGCTCTAGTGTACAACAGCGTAGGAGTCATTGACAACACGGCACTGGAAAAGCTGCAGTATCCTTCTCACACAATAAACACAAAACATGCTCATCCAGCGCTATAGATTAAAAACTCTCTGAATACACCAGTGTTATTCCTCCTGAACAGTGCTGATTTTAGCTATGTTACAGAGCTGACGGAAAACATTCGTCTGAAGGCAGAAAGGAGTCAAGATGAGGATGAGGAGAAAGATTTCATGCATGTTTTTCCATCGTTTGTCTGGGCTGTTCGGGATTTCACTTTGGAACTGAAAATAGGAAATAAGTCAATAACATCAGACGAGTATCTAGAGAGTGCACTGACACTTAAATCAGGTGAGCCATTACACATACACAGTAAACACAATATACAATCTCCATTTATTACCTTCAGCTGTGCCATATTTGAGCACCTTTAGATGAAAATCTCTGCTTCAATACCCCGCCGTCCCGGCTGAGAACCACAGTTTTAGCAGATGCTAAAGAACATGGTAGAATTAGCTAGCCTATGCTGCTCTATTCTGCAGATTGTTTTAAATATAATAACAGGTAGCGTTCAAATTATCACTGCTTGCTTAAAGTGTTGTTTCTTATTTTAGACTCTTCGCCTCAGACTGAGAAGTACAACCTGCCCCGCCGCTGTTTGCGTCATTTCTTTGCGGTGAGAAAGTGCTTTGTCTTCCCCCGGCCTGCTAGTACACAAAACATGAGAAAAATAGAGCAGCTGAGCGAGACTGATCTGGATTCAGAGTTCCTTGATCAGACAAACACTTTCTGCCATTACATTTTTGATAGTGCAGACCCAAAAACGGTCAGCGGAGGCCGTATAATTACTGGAACAGGTGTGTATTTGTAGAGAATAATCATTGTAGTAAAACCTCTGATCATCCATCAATCTACAGTCTAATCTAATCTATTGATTTCTAGCTGTTTGTTGTTGTTTTTTTAATTGGTTAAAAATTAACGACATCCAAAGGTTATATACGTTCCAAAATCGCTTACATAATCTGTGTTTCCTGACAGCTCTGGGTAATCTCGCTGAGGCTTACGTAGAGGCGATCCGCAGCGGGAAGGTTCCTTGTTTGGAGAACGCAGTGGTGTCTCTGGCTAAGATCCAGAACGTCCGGGCAGTAGAGGAAGCTCTGCAGATCTACATGACTGAGATGCTCAGCAAGGCTCAGCTTCCTATGCGCCCAGAAGAGCTGTCCGACATCCACACAGATGCAGAAAAAAAAGCAGTTAAAGTTTTCATCGCCATGTCTTTCAATGACAATGACCAGATCTACCAAAAAGAGCTCATGGTAAAGTACCTGCTAACACAAAAAACTCAAATAAACAGTATGTAAACATATTGCCAGGTACAAATTTAACAGTTCATCACATTTTCTGTATTTCACTTGTTTTAGGGGAAACTTTATGACGAATATCAGCAGATGTGCCATCAGAATCAGGAAGAATGTATTGAGCAGTGTAAAGCTGTTCTGCGTGAGGTGTTTGATACGCTGGAAAAAGGTGTCACTGATGGAACATACCTGATGTCTGGAGGATACAGACAGTACAAGGAAACACTCAGACGTCTGACCAGTGACTACAAAGCAAGAACACACTCACGAATAATGGTAGAGTAAAACATGCATACTTTGCTTTAGATGGTCACAACAGCACTGATCAATATCTTTAATGCTGATAAAGGTTTAAAATAACATGCAGTCATAAAATGTTTAATTCCATTGACTTGATGTTAAGGCTCTTGAGCTTATTCATGTGTTTCTTAAAAATCCTACAGCACAACTCTGTCCAAACTACTGATTAACGCTGTCCAAAAATAAATACATAAATAAAAACTGTCCTTATGCCTAGAATGCCATACAACATCTCTATTAGTTCAATGGAAAACAAAAAATAATGGTGCTGCAAGTTGAACTATAACCTGCGTGTTGTAATGATGTGTAGATCGGTGGTATTTTAGTATTATTTATATGGTATTGTAATATTTATTAGTATTTGGAATTAATTTTATGTAAATTTTACAGTAAGCTTTTGTCAAGTTATATTTCAAATTGCTTGTTTATATGATACCTGATGTTTTTTTTCTACAGAGTGAAGAAGTGCTGAGCAAGTATTTAAAAGAAAAGGAAGATATTGGAAATATGATTCTACAAGCAGACCAATCTCTCAGTGAAGCGGAACAGGAAAAAGAGGGTACAGTTCAAATCAGCTGCATACTACTTTATCATTAAAAGTCAAAGCTCTCAGTGATAAGACAGTACAATGACTACAAAGAACCGTAATAGACAAAGTTAGCAATTGATTTTACTTCAGAATTAGTTCATTATGCGGTCTCTCTTTTTTTATACAGTGCAAAGGTTGAAGAATGAGATTCAAGAGCAGCGCCAAAGAGGTCTAGAGGAACAGAACCGGTTACAGGAACGGTTGTTTAAAGATATGCAGAGATCCCATAAAGAACATATGTATCAGACCATTTTTTGGATGGAAAGAGAGCAGGAGAGAATGAGGAGAGACAATGAAAGAGTGCTGGAAGCCAAACTAAGAGTAAGAACAGGACATGTTCTTTCAAATCATGTTCTTTGCAAGTCACCTTTCAAAAGATCCAAAGACCTGGTTGGCTATTCTTTCACTTGTTGCTGTTTGTGTTGTATTGCAGGAGAAAGAGGCTCTTTTACAGGAGGATTTACAGAAGCAAGCCTTCCAGATGCAGAAGCAGATTAACGGTCTAAAATCAGACATGCAAAAAGAAGAGAAGTCTAAACCTTCCAGGCTCAACCGGATTGCCGACGGTTTCAGTGCCACAGCAGAATTGATATTGCCGGGCGTTGTCACAGATTGGTTCAGATAGGATGGTTTTCACAAGTTTCCCCACTATAGAGCTTAGAAAGATTAGAAAGTGTCATTTCCTCCTGTATTTTGTTCAAAATAAGCACTTGATATTATGGATCCACAGAAAAGATTTTGTGATTTGAGCTTTTATTTAAGAGACCTGAAGACTGCATGAAATGTTCTATATGTACTGCAGTGCAATAACAAGCTCACACACTCAGTGCGGTTATGTTTATAATGGCCTGTCTCAAAGTTCAGAGGCAGACATCAGCCTTCTGAGTGTGTCTGATGACTCCGCTCGAATCCAGGGCTCGGTAGTGCCTGTATCAATGGAGCTTGGTCTGCCAGGAGACTGCAGGGCAAAATGTTCATCACGACGCCTTGCTTCATCATTATCATCATCATCAGAGCAGTCTCCTAAACACATAATTGAAATAAGTTGTGCATCTCCAGAATCATAAAACATACATAGAAATAAACACACACACCTCCTGTGGTGTTGTGATGGCAGAACGATTGAAGACTCTTCATCCTGGGAGTGTTTGTGTCTCTGAGCTTCCTCATGGTAAAGGACTGCAGCTGCACTGGCTTCCTCTCTGCAGACTAAACACACACATATACAATGCTAGTGTTAAAGGCTCTTTTTCTTTAGAAATGAAACAAGTAGTTAGAACAGAAATAAAATAGAATACAGAGTAAATTGTCAAGTTTTTTTATTAAAAGAAACAAGCAGATAAAATTAAGTAAGAGGGTAAAATGCATCCAAAAAGATCTGCTGGAGTCAGATTTGATGGTGTGAACACTAATTCAAAAAAGGTTTAAATACCGCTGCTCAGAATTATACACAGTATTATAATGCTTAAAGGAGTGGACACAAAAATCGTGGGAGTGAAACACGTTGCGGGAGAAAGCAGCAATGGTCAGAAATTCGTAAGGAGTGGATCATTACTCGTAAGGAGTAATCCTGGACATTTGGCCAATTAGGACATCCTGACCAGACCATTAATGGCAACATTTTCATTTTGGGGTGGAGTAACACTTTAATGATTTGATCATGTACCTTAGTCATGTTTAAAAATTAAAGTATCACAAAAACAAGTGCCTATTGGTTTTTGTTAGTTAAAAAGAGTTGAAATATTGCACATCCTTTTTTTCCCAAAATATCTAATAATGAATTGACTGACACAAAGAAAAAAGACTGAATGTGAAATGCAAATCTATCAGTGTTTTTTGCACGAGTCTGTAAGTCACTTCATAGACATTTGTTTAGATGTTACTGTGTGAATTACCTGCAGGTTTGCTAGTCTGCGTCGCTCGCGTGCAGAAGGTTGAGCAGATTTCCTCTCAACGTCTGGAGGAACTGGGAAAGCAATTCCATTCTGATCTATTGATTAATAACACGACAAATGTACTCCAACAGAAAGCATTCACGGTGTGTATTCAAACAAACAAAAAACAAAATAAACATCAACTTGAAGTGTTGCTTAAATTGTGTTCATAAATTTCTTACAAATAAATGTCACTTGGTTAAGTTTTTCTTACTAAAACTCATTTTAGGGCCACTGTATATAACACAGTAATTTAAACTCAACAAGCATTTTAAGAAATGTGTGATCCCACCAATAAATTCACTTTCTGACAGAAGCACAGATCCTCGTCCCCCCTCAACATCTCGGTTTCTCTGTGTGATGGAAAAACAGAACCGTCTTGTTAAACATCCTTCAGTACTGCTTCTAGTACTGCAGAACACGACCTAAATAACAAGCATGCCTTGCATTCATAGTCAGAGAAGAAAACTTACAGACTGCCGTGTTCTAGGAAGAGGCATATAGGCATCTGGAAAATTAAATAAAATAACGAAAAATATGTCAGTTCTTCATGAAAGATGGATTTACATAAGACCAAACATTAATTGTCACTATATTTATTTTATTGATAACAAATGAACTACAAACACTTATATTTATTTCAGTAATTATAATCCTCATAGCTCAGATTTATGTATACAGTAATACAGCATACATATAGCAAGGATTACATTGTTTCAACTACTACCAGTTACATCCGTAATAGCAAAGGAACAAACAAAAAGAACGAAAATAAAATAAGAAAAGGATAACAAAATTCTATACATCCTTTTTATTTCTTAGATCTTTTAAGTCTTCGTTGTAACATTTTGAATCAATTTTAAATGATGTAATGTTAGTTTTGATTATTTTTGTTTGTGTATATGGTATTTCCAACATAAGTTTTAATGAATAACCAAGTTTTGCTCCAAACTTTTCATCTTACACAACAAAAAAGAATCAAATCTTTCATTTTATACATTTAAATATTACAAAAATCTGGATAAATATAAGATCATAAAATAAGTGTTTAATGCATGCTTCCCGTTACAATAGATGCATGAGGTCTCCATGTCTCTAAAACATTTTGCAACTACTTTTTGACTGGGTAAATCAAATTAATAACTTTCATTTTATTGGTGATACAGTATTTACTGGGAAGTGTCCAAACCTCCTACCATTCAATCATTCAATCACATCATTATACACTATCTGGTTAGAGTATAAGTGGTACAGTTATTAGCTAGCCTGTTCTTTCCTACCCCTGTACACAATGTCTTCAGCTCCCTTTGAGCTGACTGGCTCAGTGCCACGGGCGGAGGGGCCTCGCACAGGCATACGCAAACGAGCCATGTCAAACACATCCGTCCTGTGCCTGCAAACAAACAAGTGCTCTATTATAAAAACAGTCACAGTTGAAGGCATTGTTAGGCACGCTGGAGAGCCTCCAAGTACATTAGTTATGTTTATTTACAATGTTGCTTTTACAGTGTCTGTGTAACAAAATATTATAGATATAATTAATTAAAATGTTGTTTTATTAAGAATAATCTAAACTATTTCTCAAAGTAGAGAACAATTGTTTCTCTGTTATATTGATATAGCTATACACACCAATAGGTATGTAGAGCTGAAAACACATATTTTTTGTGACACATTAGAGTAAATTTAAAGTGACATCTTTTCTTAAATCAACTCATCTAGCTTGTACTAATCTGAACAACGCATGAAACTTATTTTGAGCACTGAATTGCTTGTATTGCTGATCTTTAAGTCACTTTGCATAAAAATAAATGTAAACTGAAATCCAAACAAACTGAATAAAAACCTTAAGGCCAATTCACACCGCACAGACAAAGGCCGACAAACTAGTCTTTGGAATTAGCTGGATCAGGTTGTTTTCACCTGAACATGCTTTATCTGTGTTTGTTGGGCCGAGAAATGTCTGAGCAGTGTGAACAGGTTTTCCAACAAAAGGCATCAAACTCTGATGTAATCTGATGTGTCCATGAACCGTTGCCATAATGATGTGCAAGTTTCATTTAAACTTTTTTCTGGCAAACAATGACTTGCAAAGACATTAATAACAGTTTCCGATTTCGAAATTTCAATTGTGGCCACAGGATCATATTTTTCGTCCCCAGTCTTGCAACATCTACACCGGACGCGAACGGTGTCACACAAAACAACAAAATATAACAGTTTCTATTGATTAGAATCAGTGATGCTGTCTACAAAGGGTGTGGTGCAATGCCATGCGACAAATGCGCCATGCAATCTGATGTAGACAATGTGTTATCTGACCTTCTGTGACTGGAAGTTTGTTGGCGTTTGTTGGGGCAGTGTGAACATGACATTTATATTTTTAATTAAATTCTAAAACCAATAGCAAACTTGAGCCAGCTTGTTTGTTGGTGTTTGTCTGTGCGGTGTGAATTTGCCTTTACTTTTACCAAGACTAGGATACCAAAACTAGAAGTCTTTCATATCAATTCTGTATTCAATGTAATTCTGGACTTGGCATGTAAAAACAAAAAAACACTTTGCTTCCTTTTAGGGAATATTGCTGTAAAGACCATTTCAAAGCATAATTTCCTTCAAGACAGCAAAACCATTAGTTTGAGAGATCACAGATGATAACTGATCCTCATTAACTGAAAATGGTTTTCCAGTGATGTGAAGTCTATAAAAAACAGCCAATTTGGCCACGACCAGGAAGGCTGAGGCTTATGCCTTTGACAGTACAGCTATACTGACCTACAGTATTCATTTTCATGTTGACTAATGGGTCATCATAAATACATCCATTTACTGTTGAACATTTTATTTAAACATCAACCAAATAGTACAGTACCGGTCAGAGAAAGGGGAGGGGAAATGCTCCCACTCTGTCTGCAAGAGCTGTTCCTCCAGACGCCGCTGTTCACTGCGCAGACGTCGTCTCAACGCACACAGCTCATTAACAACCTCACTTCTGTCCTCTTAAGAAAACAAACAGTTAACCCTTCAAAAATATGTGAGGATGTGGTGTTAGCTAGTACAAATTAAATATACTTAAACTAAAAAGCCAAACTTAAAAGGAATATTTCACCCAAAAAAACAAAAATTCTGTCATCATTTACTCTCCCTCAAGTAGTTCCAAACCTGTATGAATTTCTGCCGAACACAAAAGAAGATACTTTGAAAAAGGTTTGTAACAAGGCTGTTTTGGGTCACCATTGACTTCCATGGTAGGAAAAATAATACTAAGTCTGCACAACAAAGAAATTCATACAAATTTGGAACTACTTGAGTAAATGATGAATTATGGTTAACTATGGTTAACTACTATCCATTTTTTGGTTAACTATTTCTAGTCCATTAACTAAACAAAAAAAATATGCTTTAGGAACCAAATATTCATAAATGTTAAACCAGAAATAACCCAAATTTTGGGTGATAATTAATAATGGCTTAATAATGAACTAAATCGTTTTTAAATCCAATCTGAAAATTGCCAAAACATTTCTATAAAGGTTGGGTTTAGGGTGTAGCAAATATCATTACACAC
>JAUYWG010000032.1:16495496-16512635 GCA_034779775.1 Enteromius afrohamiltoni
AAAAAAAAAAAAAAATGTATGAGTGTTTACTCTCTGTTCGATGGTTTTTTCTGTTTTCTGAAGATGGAGGAGCCCGAAGCCCCGAGAAATCCTGAAAAATATGTAGACATTAGCAAGTCAGAAGTGAACATGGTCACAAGCCATAAGGACCACAAAGTTTTGGTAATTACACTGAAGGTTTGGTTACAAGCTTTAGAGAAGATCATTGCATAACAGAACTAGCCCACTAATACTAGTTCAAATAGCAAAACTCAAAATATGCCACTCTCATAATCTACAATATATATATGCTGTAGTCACTGTTATGTGTTATACACATGAAGCAAACATGAGCATTTGCAATGTTTGTTTGTTTAAATAAAGGCAGTTTTTCTTACAGTAGCATCTGAAGAGTTGTGGCGTTTATTTTGTAGGGTAGGAATAGGAGGGGATGGTACACGTTGAACCTAAAAAAAAAAAATGATGCTCTACATTTAGAGAAAATTTCAGCAAATTTAGCTTATATATAACGTTTGAGATCCAGCTCATTCCAGTCAATTTCACTTTCACCCACCTGTTGCAGTCGTATTTGTCTCTCTTGCTCTTCCTGTTTTCTTACAGCTGCTATCTCTTTCTCTTCTTCTTCTTTTTTCTTTTTCTCTGCATCTCTCCGTCTTTCTTCCACAAGACGAGCAAGTTCTTCATTTTTCAGTTTTTGCTAAAAAAAAGACAAGGCTACCTAAAGTCAGCGGTGCTGGTCAATGAGATGGTCTGAGGTCATCAGAAGAGCTCACATAATGCACTAGAATATTAAACACAACAATATGCATTGGATAGAATTTCCTTAAGCACTTCAATTCCCTATATTTAGAAGGAAAATGTGATCTAAAGTAAACAATTATCACATTATATATTGTGAAAAGACTGACCTCCAACTCTCTGCGTTTTCTGCTCTCCTGCTCCTCTTCATACTCTCTCCTGATTTTCTCTCTCTGTTCTGCCAGTCTTCTGTCCTCCCTCTCCTCTTCTGCCCTCATCCGCTCTCTCTCCTCAGCCTGCTTCCTTCGCTTTTCTTCTATCTAATGTCACAGACGTGCGACACAAAAAAAAAAAAAAACACATACAGCTTAAAAGATCACTGTTTAAATAAAGGTACAGTGGAATGCAAAAGTTTTCAAATCAAACCAGAATGAAAATCTGTGATACATCTGTAAATTGATCTGTAAATTAATATATGAATGTGAAGAGTCTGTGTATATAAACTACCATTCATATATTTGTTATTAGTAATAGCTTTTATATGATTTTAGCAAAAGTCAGGCTGGATTTATTTGATCAAAAATGCAGTAAAAACTATTATTACAATTTAATAATTAATAGTTTTCTACTTTGGTACATTTTAAAATGCAATTTATTCATATGATGTCAAAGCTTAATTTTTCATCATCAATACTCCAGCCTTCAGTGTCACATGATCCTTCAGAAATCTTTCCAATATGATGATTTGGTGCTCAAGAAACGGTTATATGATTCTGAAATCAGTTGTGCTGCTTAATATCTTTAATTAAAATAACAGGTCTGTTTCGTATTAACAGAATTACTGTGACTTCTGATTATTTTAATGCATCTTTGCTGGATAAAATATATAATAATATTTAAAAAAAATTCCAAAAGTTTGAAACTGTAGTGCATGTGTGTGTACCTGGTGTCTCAAGTAAGCTTTGTACTGGTCTTGCTCCAGTAGTTGCTGGGGTGACAGCATCTGATTAAACACATTTCCTCTTGCAAACTGTGGAGTTTGTGCCTCAACAAACCCTTCAAACACACACACACATTTAACTTAAGAATGTAAACGATCACTAAATTATCCATGTTTGTATGTAAACTAAAAAAAAAAGTGTCAACTTAGCATGTTACCTGGCCTCTCTGGCCTTTGTGCCGGTGCTGCAGCTGCTACATTCAAAAGATGCATCTGCTTCAGATCAGCTACACACACACACACACACATCATTTCTAAAGTCACTTCTAAAGACACTAACAGGAGATTAAATTATACTAAATAAGTCATACTGATTAGATTTCCAGTGCTGTCTCTGAGCGGTGCACCAGCTCCGCCTCTTCCCCAGGGTTCATATGCTTTCATATCGGCTTCAAGTTCAGCTTCTAGTCTTCGCTTCTCCTCTCTGTCCACCCTCCTCTGTGTGGCCCGCTCCTCTATCTACCCACAGGACACACAAACAAACAGCCTAATAAGCCCGAAGTCTTCAAGTCTTGAAAGTTAGAATAAAACACATCAATGCAAACCTACTGTTCATGGGGACACACCCACTTTTGACTACCCCATTAAGAAATACTGTTTATTATGCGATAAGGACACACCCCTCCATGAATATGCAATTGCTCACCTGCTTCCTGAGCTCCTCTTTATAGCTGAGTCTATCAGTCTTTGCATGATGTGCAGGAAACGCTACAGGACCTGAACCCACAACTTCATTCTCACCCAGAATCCTCCTAAAACACACAACGAGAACAAATACAATCAAAAAAATGGTATGAATTGTCCGCATACAGGCGTATGGTTTTAAAGTATGTCTTTTAGGAAAAACTAGCTCACTGGTCAATCAGAAATAACCCCAAAACTAGTCCAATGACGTTATTCCAAATACCAGTATATTGACTTATTAATTGACATATTAATGTGTTATTGCATGTTTCTAAATGATTGCCCAATTAAAAAAAAAATAGCATTTTTGTGAGCGTTTGTGTCGATTGCACTCTTACTGTCTGTGTGGACTGAGTGGGTGTGGTTCTCCTGATGACATTGAAAAAGAAACTCCTGTTATTGGGAAATCTGTGGAAACACACACACATAGGAAGAGAGCGTAATGATGCAGAACCAGTAGGAATCGTATGAGAAATGGATTTAAAAATGGATTTTCGTGCTAAGATTCAACTGGTTTTGAATCAGGATCCAGATTACACAGTGGTGCCAAAATTATTTACAGCACAAAAGTGAACAAATGTGATTCATAATATTGATGCACCCACTCTCTGCACAAAACAATGTTTGTCCTCATATTTAATGTTATGTTATGTCATGCGTGTCTTACAGGCTCTGCTGGGGCTCAGCAAACTCTCAGCATCATTATTTGGAGTCTTATAGGCATCTGTAAGGAATGGGAGTTGCGTAGGGACAAAATGCATCCTATAGAAAAAGAAGAAACATGTTTGTGAGCTTGTAGAACAGTACGTGCACATAGTTGTGTTTGCACTTATGTATATCCATTTGTACCTGCACGGAGACACAGGGTTTGTCCTGTACTGCAGAACACCCTCAGGAGGCTCAGCAGTGTTTAGGCAGATGATGTCTTCCTTTTGTTGCTTCCTGTACGCAGACACCTCACTTACAAAGAACTGCTTTAAAGGTAAAGGTCAGAAAATCAGCACATGAATGTCAACAAATATATGCACACACAAACCCTTTTACCTTTTTCTCAGCATCTGTTGAATCTCTCAGGTCCAGTTCCTTCTCCCTAAAGAAAGTTGAAGTACAGGATTGTTCATGAGAGTGGAATAATGTTCTACCCAATGTATCTTTTGTGTTACCCATAAAAAAGAAAATTGGGTTTGGAACGAGAGTCAATAAATTTTCATTTTTGGGCAAATGATCTCTTTATAGAACTTTTTTTTTAACAAACGATTAATCGAGATTAATCACATCCATAAAGGTTTAGAAATAAATGTTTTCTTTACAAATTTGTATGTGCAGAAATATACATACATACATATACATTGTATATTTTGTAAATACATGTACACATTTATACTTATATTTTATATTACACATAAAAAATATTTAATTTATAGACATAACAGTTGTCTTAAAGGAATAGTTCACCCAAAAATGGAAATTCTGTCATCAAAACTGTATTAATTTCTTTGTTCTGCTGAACACAAAGGTTAGATGTTTTAAAGAAAGCTTGTCTGTTTTGGGTCACCATTGACTTCCACAGTAGGAAAAAAAAGATCTATGGAAGCCAATTGTGACACAAAACAGACTGGTTACAAGCTTTTTTAAAATATCTAGCCTTTGTGCTCAGCAGAACAAAAACTTCTGTACAGATTTAATGACAGGATTTTTAGTTTGGGGTGAACTATTCCTTTAAATATATAAATGCATTTTTTTGTATTTATATACACTTTTAAAAATATACACAGCACACATCTCAAAAAACTCCCACAATTTATCATTTGACAGAAATAGAACAACAGAAACCAAATACACCAGTCAATGCAAGAATACACACATTCTCCTGTGACTCTGTTTCTCTGCGATTTGTTCCTGTAGTTCACGTCTATAACGCTCCTTTTTCCTCTTCAGTGTGGCCTCCAAACCCACTGCACCTGTCAATCAAAATCAGCCTGAGCCTTAAAATCATCCCTGTCATCATTAACATTTCCCAAACTCAATGACTTTCTTTCACAGAACAAAAAAATAAGACATTTAGAGAACACTGGTAACTTGCTTGGAAACAATTTTCATGCCCACTGACTTACAACGTATAGAAAAAACAATAATTAACAGAACTTTCATTTTTCAAATATTCCTTTAAAATCAAATCATTGGTATTCTCCATCAAATGAAGCAATGCAAAATCACGTCTTCAGTTATTAAACTAATCAGAGAAGAAAAAGAAAAAGATCAAATCAGAATCATGGTACTAAACTCATACCTATTAAAAGTCCTGTGGTGCAAACGGTGTCCTGACTGGCCACAGATAGAGATCTTTCATTGGCTTGGGTTGCAACGGATGTTGACACTCTACGACAGTGAAGTGAAGGAGAAGAGATGAACGTGGGTGAAATCTATTCTGCCATTCAAAAAAAACTAATTAAAACTGCCAGTCTTCCAATACTGTAAATCTAATCACCGTATGCATCTTTTACCTGCTTCTGTGCTGTAGTTTGCTTGTGTGATGCCCTGTCTCTGTATACAGTTCCCCTCTTCTAATAAAAAGAGAGAGACAGAGATAAAGGTGTTACTGTACGTATATATCAGTAAATTACATAAATAAATACTTGAATGAAAAATAAGTCCATAAAGAATAAATAGAATTCTAAACATCTTTCTCTCTGTCTCTATCCTCACCTGTTTGCTGTCCTTGTGTGTCTCTCTCTCTGATGTCGTCTCCCTTGCAAAAGCATGAGTTCTTCATCACTGCCGTCTTCCTCAGAGCTACACACACCCCATCCCAGCCCACACACATCTGTAAGAGTTGCCACATCCCTGACACGGACCGTCTGAAAAAGTGAGCAAGAGAGAGTTGACTTTACAAAACAGCAATAGGTGTAACAAATATTGCATTAAATATAACCATATTGTATCAGAATACTCAGCCGTTCCACATAACGCATATGAAAGTGACAGACACGACAACTTCACGAAACTTTGAAACAGAAACAATTATGCTTTTGATAGAGTACCCTATGTATTTGTCTTCTCTCTGGGACCGTGTGAATGTCACCAGCATCCCCGTGATCTTTCTGTAAGACACAAAGATAGTGAGAGATAAAGATCCGGGGTCTGTATAAAGGGCTTTGAACAGGTTTTGCCACAGTATCTCACCTCTGCCTTGTATTTCCTGTAATCATTCCTGAGTTCTTCTTGCAGTTTGTGTTTCTTTCTCTCGTATTCTTCTCCGAGTGGCAGACTCACTCCATCTACATAATGAAATTTCACACACACACACACACACACACACCTTTAAAACCAGCTATACATATAACAGAAATGTATTAAATGGCAAACAAAGCTGTACCTTGCTGACTTGTGCGTGGAGGGATGTTCTCTTTCTGGAGCGCGTGGCCAGTCCTCCTCTGATACATCAATATATAACAGCATTAAAACGAAGACCAGTCACACACATTCTCTTTATCCCCATCATTTACTCTCTCACCCTCATCTCCATATAAGGGGGCTCCTGTTCCAGACATGCCTTCTCCTCGGCTATCTTTAATTTCTGATCTTGCAGAAACTTCTCTAATGCTTCATCCATCTGGAACACATACAAAAAGTAATGCAGAGCAAATCAAAGATACACTCCAGCTCAACAGCGCCACCTGTAGCAATATAATTATTCAAATACAATACCAGTAACACTTTACAGTAAGGTCCCATTAGTGCATGCAAGTTAACCAGTTAGGGTTATGGTTACACTTTCAGTACTGAGTAATATTAATTAAGCATGCATGTACTTATAGTTAGGGTTAGGATTATGGTTCGGCTGAGTTACTTTCATGTAATCATGCATAGTTTATTGTTATTGCAATAGTAAGTACATGCAACATGTAACAAAGACACATCAAAACAAAGCGTTGCCACAGCGTTTCAGCATTTATTACTTTGTTATTTAATAATATTGTGCAATACTTCTGCTTTTATAAAATGACTTACTTTATAATATCACAATATCTATATGCATATTTATTTATGGGTGCAAAAATAGCTACTTTTAACAATGAAAAGAACAGAACATCTAATAAAACACAATTAGCAAGTGGAATATGCAGCAAATTTGCCCTTTTCTAATTCCAAATACTTATGAAGCAACCTTACAAACACTTACATGACCAAAGAGCTTGTTACACACCTCTCTTTTCCTTCTGGTGTTGAAGCTCAGTTTAATCTTCTGTCGACTCGAGTCTGAATCTGAAAACATCCGATTGTTCACTCCACATAATCATTTGATCCTTTGATTGCGGTTCATTGACTAAATCTAAGGTGTTATCTGATACAAACTCTATTCCGAACTAATAATCTCAACAGATAATATACCACTGTCCTGGCTTCTTTGGGTAAAAACAGTAAATGTGTCATCTGATATCTGGATCTGTTCATATGTTGGAAATAATCGATGTTTCAAATAAACTGTATAGTTATACAATGTGTTAAACGGTTCATAATCAGACTTCACTGATCTCTTGTCCGGTCACAGTTAACAGTAGCAAAGCGCCGCTATTATTCCTCTCCGCTCCTCTCTCTTCCAGTCTTCCTGTCTTTCACTTCCTCTCTTCCGCCAGTCCTCTTTTCCTCTCGCAGCTGCTGATTTATATAACGCATGGACAGGCTGAAGCGGAAAAGGCTGCTCGGTTGTAACGTTTTCTAGGCCGACCAGAACGAAGCCATGTTTAAATCTGAGGGTTTAAAAATAAATTCAGTCATCCGTTTGCTCTGTTTTTTTTTTTTTTTGAAAAAAAATTCATTTTCTCATTTCGTTTATTTAAAATGCATCACAGGAATAGAATAGAAATCTGAATAGAATAATTTTGTTTCTGTGTATTTCCTCTACATTGCATTTATTTATTTTGACATTCTGTAATGGATATTATAGTTTAAATATTTTTGTGGGGGGGAAAAAATCAATAATTATTCGAATTTTACATTGAGCGTTTTGAGACAATTTAGCCTACTTATTACTAACTTTTTTTTCTTTGTATAAATCAACAAAATCAATAATTTATTGGAAATTACAAAATTTGTCTTTAAAGATGACAGGTAGTTAATATTTTGTCTAGTTATACACTGGAATTCTTGCATAATTCAACAACAACAAAAAATAAAACTGATTAACAATGAATTATATTCACAATAGCCAATTCAGTTTTTGTGAATCTTAACTAAATAATAATTTAATTGCTAAATATTCAATCACATTATGATAAACAATATTATTTGCTTACTATAATATAACCTAACATTACATTAAATGTTTTCAGCCTGTGGTCATCTTGTATGAGAAATAAATAAACAACGTATGAAACAGTTTATGTTTATGTATCTAAAACAAATGCAGTTTATTCTCACGCCCATGTAAAGATTGCTGAAGTAAACACAACACAACCTTTGACCTTCTTTGTATTGTGGTTATTGTAGTTTTGCTTAATTCGCTTTTGTTATTTTATCGTACGATTCGTCCCAGTCGGTAGTAAGTTAAACAATTATTGCATTTCGTAAATAAAAAAAAACAATAACAATTTTGTACAATACTAGAATACGTTGTAGTTATTATTTTTTTAAATAATGTCGTTAGAAGACCTCCAGACCTTTGACTATTAAAAACTTCATCTCCCAGGATGCTTCGCGCTGCCCATAGGGTCACGCTGTGCTACAGAACCGCTTCCGTGTTGTGTTTGTTACTGGAAAACAGAAACTGCGTGAGGTGACATAATTTTCTCTCGCCCGTCACTGATTAGACAGCGATGCTTTTGTAAAGCGCTGCGTCAGAAGAGATATTAGATTGGACTATGTCGTTAATTCCGGGCTCAAAGCCGAAGGACAGGCGCATTTTATGCGGGATGTGCCCGGACCCGCAGTGCCAGGCGAAGCTCTTCTTTCCCGCACACACCTCCATGAGCATCGAGTGCACCGAATGCGGTCAGAGACACGAACAGAAGAACCTCGCGAATGTGGAGGAAGTGACTGACCCAGATGTAGTGCTTCATAATTTGCTGAGAAATGCTTTGCTGGGTGTGCCAGGCCCTCCTAAAAAGGGCTCAGAGTTGGTGAAAGTGATGGGACTGTCCAACTATCACTGTAAGCTGCTGTCTCCCATCCTCACCCGCTATGGCATGGACAAACAGACAGGCGCTGCCAAACTCTTGAAGGAAATGAACCAGGGAGAGATCTTCGACTGCTCGCTTCTTGGGGACCGTGCGTTTCTTATTGAACAAGAGCATGTATCCACTGTTGGCTATGGACGGGACCGCTCAGGGAGCCTGATCTACCTGCATGACACTTTGGAGGAGATCAAGAAAGCAAACTTGAATAGAGAGTGTCTTATTCCCGTGCACGTGGATGGAGACGGACACTGCCTGGTGCACGCCGTGTCCAGAGCTCTAGTAGGACGCGAGCTCTTCTGGCATGCCCTTCGAGAAAACCTAAAACTCAATTTCAAGCAGAACCTCGAACACTACAAAGCCCTTTTCCAAGACTTTATAGATGCCGCGGAATGGGAAGACATCATTAATGAGTGCGACCCGTTGTTTGTCCCTCCAGAAGGCGTTCCTTTGGGGCTTAGGAACATACACATATTCGGTCTGGCGAATGTGCTGCACAGACCTATAATCTTGTTGGACTCCCTGAGCGGCATGCGCAGCTCGGGTGATTATTCCGCCACCTTCCTGCCAGGCCTGGTTCCAGAGGAGCAGTGCAGAGGCAAAGATGGCACTCCGAACAAGCCCATCTGTATCGCCTGGAGCAGCTCTGGTAGAAATCACTATCTACCCCTAGTGGGCATCAAGGGCTTGCCTTTGCCTTGTTTACCTGCTGCGCTGCTCCCGAAAGCTTGGGGTGTTCCTCAAGAGCTAATTCGCAAATACGTGAGCTTGGACTCCAGTGGAAGCTGCGTGATCGGTGGCGATCGGAGCCTGCAGGATAAGTACCTGCTGCGGCTCGTAGGCGTGATGGAGGACGTCTTCATGGACAAGCATGCCATCCACCCTGCTCTAGTTGCCGACGTCCACCAGTATATATATCGCCGCACAGGAGTGATCGGTGTGCAGCCAGAGGAGGTGACGGAAGCGGCTAAGAAATCTGTTCAGGAGGGTCGTCTCCATCGCTGTCTTGTCTGCAACGCTCTTTCAGAGCTCCACGTCCCGGCAGAGTGGCTCTTACCTGGAGGGAAACTCTACAACTTGGCCAAGTCGACTCACGGGACGCTGCGGGCAGACAAGAACTACAGCTTTCCTTTAAATAGTTTGGTTTGTTCCTATAACCCAGAAAAAGACATTCTTGTCCCTGACTATAAACTCAGCTCACTCACGGCATGCACCTGGTGTCACGGTACTTCAATGCGACGCGTTCGCGGCGATGGCTCCGTCGTCTATTTAGATGGAGACCGGACCAACACCCGCTCACAGGGTGGAAAGTGCGGCTGCGGGTTTAAGCACTTCTGGGAGGGTAAGGAGTATGACAATCTTCCTGAAGCCTTTCCTATCACTCTGGAGTGGGCTGGGCGTGTGGTGCGAGAGACCGTTTATTGGTTCCAGTACGAAACGGATCCGACCCTCAACAGTAATGTTTACGATGTGACGATGCGTCTCGTCACAAAACACTTCCCCGGAGAGTTCGGAAGCGAGATTCTAGTCCAAAAAGTGGTGAATACCATCTTGCATCACACCGCCAAGAAAAGCCAAGATGAATACAATCCAGTTGCCATTGAAGGTGCTCATGTGCAGGACGGGAGAGACGGGAGTGAATCAGCCGCTCACCCTCCTACTAAAATCATCCTGACGGGACAGAAAGGCAAAACCCTGCATAAGGAAGAGCTGGTGATGAGCAAAACCGAGAGGGTCTTGCAGCATAGCATCAGCGAGCAGGCAGCCTTGTCCCAGCGCCGTAGCACAGACCGTTTGCGCCAACAAGATCCTCGCCCATCATCTCCTTCCTCTTCATCATCCTCTGCTCCACCCACACCCACCAAAGTGCCACCCAACAGCAGGGAGAAGAAGATACGTGTAACAACCAGCGATGGGAGGCAGGCCATGCTTACTCTGCAGCCGCACACCACCTACGGTGAGCTCCAGAACTCCATCGTCCAGGTCTTCAACTTGTCGCCCGGACAGCTGTGCATCAGACACGGCTTCCCACCCAGAGAGCTGCCCCCGCCACGTCCCGAGGACCAGAACCAGCCCGTGGCACTTCAGCACGGTGACCGCATCTCTGTGGAAGCTCTGAAAGAGAGCTCACCCGATGCTCACATGACCCAGGCGCACTCTCACGGGGCTGAAACGCACGCTCACTCTGACCCACGACTCAGCCGCACCAGTAGCAGGGAACTTCAGGACAACATTGACCTTGAGATGTCATCACTGTGTCTCCTGGCAGCACTTATGGGTAAAACTCACCTTCCTGTTATAGATCAGCTTTATGAGAAGACTGTGTCATGCTAGAATCAACATTTATTTAACAACATTTATCTGTGACACTGGATTGTATTGTACAAGCCTATTTTTATAATTAACACATCAGGATGATTCTATTATTAGTCGTAGTATTATTTCAGGTCATGCTAGATTATACATTTTTGATTACTAAACAAAAATGAAGCTCTGGGGTAAGCATCGTGGGCTGAAGGGGGTTTAAGACTAGTCCTAGATTAAAATAAATGTTAAGAGCTCTCTAAACTGTTTAAAATCTTAAAATACATTGATTTCATTGTTTGGTCTTAAAATGCTCACAGATAATGCATTTTTGTAAGACCTGTTTCTAAAAATTCTTAAATGTCCTAAATAAGCAAAGGTCTAGTCCTGGCTTAATCTAATTCCTATCTGGGAAACCGGCCCTGTGTCTATTTAATTTTTTTCTCTTCTCCTCTACCTTGTTTTGATTTAATCAGGTGAAGATGTCTGGTCATATGCTAAGAAACTGCCTCACCTGTTCCAACAAGGAGGAGTCTTCTACAACATTGTGAAGAAAGACATGGGTAATCTCTCTCTTTTTCACTTTCTCTCACACAATTTGAATCGCGTTTAAAGTTGTCCAAATGAAGTCCTTAGCAGTGCGTATTACTGATAAAAAATTAGTTTTTATATATTTACGTTAGAAAAATGTACTATATATATATATATATATATATATATATAATATTCTAGTGACTTTTGGCATAAAAGAAAAATCAATAATTTTGGCTACTGCTACAAATATACTTAAGACCTGTTTTGTGGTACAGGGTCACACATTATATGTGCTGGCAAAAGCATTTGCTGTAACACTGTATTGTTAGGGTACACTTTGAGAACTGTTTTATTTAGTAAAGTTTCTATTTTCTCAAAAATACAGAATTATTTTCATGGCTTGCGGTGTGAAACTGGCCCACTGGTTTTCGTTTGGTCTGCCAATGTATAATGTACTATCTAATGTGTTTTGATTATTCTTTACAAATTAAACCATTAAAAAATTTAAGTGAGAAGTTAATTTGAAAAATTAAATATTTCATACGAAGTCTCTGTATTTGCCTGAGCAGACGTTTGGGTGGCTCGCCGATGTATTCGATTTCTCTAATACATAAAATAAGTAAGCTTGACCAAAGTTCTTGTGGGGAGAAGAATTCAATGAAGGTAGCAGATCTTCAGCAGCACCCTGCCCTGTATCTCCATAGTTATCATTCTTGGGGTGAACAGGGCTTTAGTATTTGATTTGTCTCTTGTTTTTCTTTACTCTTAGCTTAATCAATAGAGTATGATGCCAACAATTACAAGGCTGTGTGGGTTTGATTCCCAGGGAAATTAAGTACTTTGATCGAATTGTAAGGCACTTTGGATAAATATATAAATGTTCACTGACAGCAGGACAGAATACATGAACTCCACAGGTGACCCGATGATCGTGTTTTCCAGCCTGATGTGAAATGATCTTGTGCTTTACTAAATTCAAGAACATTCCAATGCTCCTTGTCAGTGTAACTTGATGTTACCCAAAGGTTTTCAGTTTTTTTTTTTTTTTTTGTTACCGTTTTTCTGTTCTTATTTTTCATTTGTAAATTTAAGTTGACAATATGAAAAATTATTAAACTTTTTGTATCATCCTCCTTCATGGGCTTATAATCTCTATTTCTGTGTTAAGGTCTGTTGGACGGGAAGCACTGCACACTGCCCCATTTGTCGGGTAAGACGTTTGTGTTCAATGCCACGGAGGAGCGTTTGGAGCTGTGTGTGGACACCGCCGGTCATTTTCCAGTGGGCCCTGATGTGGAGGAGCTCGTCCAGGAGGCCCTTTCCCAACTCCGCTCAGATGCTGCCACCCGTAGCCGCGAAGGAAGCCCTGCCCACGGCCTGCGATTGGGCGCTGGCGGTGCTGTGCGCAAGAAAGAGCAAACCGTCACGGCCTTCCAGGGCAAAGGCCACTCACTGGGTTCCGCCCCTCCAGAACACCCACCAATCAGGCGGCAGCACAGCAGCGGTGTGGATCTCAGCAACAGTGCTCGCGGAGAAGAGATAACGTTGTCAGGGGAGGAGTTGGTGCGGGTGGCCCCGGGCATGATCACTCTACGCGAGGGCCGTGGTTTAGGGCTAGAGCCCGCAGTGATCGAGGCCCAACGGCAGCGCCTGCAGGAGATGGTCTCAAATATACAGGCGTCTATGGACAAACACTTGCGCCAGCAGGCTGCAGCAAGGCATGAAGTGAAGGAAGAAGAGGCTTCTGATAAACAAGAGGATATGGAAAGTCATGGTGCAGAGCCACCCAGCACCTTTGAACCCATGGACCAATCTTGATACTTCATTAATCGTATAGCAGAGTGAGCTTCCTGGCATAACACACATACATACACACACACTGTGATTCAAATAACAAATAATGGTGCAGCCGATTTACTAAAATATGCGTCTTTTGAGTGTGACACGCATTCCTTATTATTCTCGAAGTCTTAAGATGTGAAATTTGGAGTGATTATTACAGGAATCGAGTGTCGGCTTTCACTTAAATATTACATGGTGCACACTGATTTAAAGAAACAGTTCAACTAAAATTGAACATACTCATTTACTCGCCATCATGTCATTCCAAACCAATGCCTTACTTTTTCTGTGGAGCACAAAGAAGATATTTTGAATGTTTCTGTCCATATGATAAAAGTCAATGGGATGCGTAATAACATTGGACCCAAATGTCGTCTTCTGTGTTTTTGCAGAAGAAAAAAAGTCATACAGAATGACATGAGTGTGAGAAGTTTCATTTTTGATTGAACTATCCCTTTAAGATCACCCTTGAGCTTTGCTGGTATCCATAGTACTTAAAAAATCAAAGTGCACTTTGACCCTCATTGGGTTCACGGCTTTCTTACCAACTTAATAATTCACAATCCAATTTGAAACACTGACTGTGTCACCGAGTCCAAACTTCAGTCCTGCGTCTGTGTGCACGTAGTAGGTAACAGGGTCTCCTTGATCATATGTTTGTGTCCTCATCACAGTTCTGGCATGTGGAACAAACAGCTATCAATTCAGTGATACAGTCGTCTTCTGCGCTTCTCTACCCACAATTCATTGCTGTCTATCCAAAGAGCACTACGCGGTAAAAGCCTGGAAATGAGTTCCAGCAGGATTTCACGTTTACTTCATCATCCCACTAAACACTCAGAGCACAGAAACCTCTCTCAGCAGATCAGCATGGAGCATCCATACATCTGAGATGGCATTTCTGTTTGGTAATCTCAGATTGGCCTTGTCAGCCCAGGCTCATTATTTGGTTTTGTAGCGTTTTGCATGTCCTTTCTTCTTTACACACTGTTCAGTACAAGACAATTCATACACTTAGTATCGGAATGTAAGCAGAGAGTAGCCAAGCGGGTGATATTTTCAGGATGTTCAGATTCAGCGCTGTAGAAATGTAGTTCGGCCATGCTAATACACTTAAGTAGAGGTCAATGTGCGTCAAGGACGGTTTTCTTTTCAGTTCAGAAAAAAAGCGATATCCACATTCTGTTCTAGATAGATTTTTCTTGTCACCCTGGCAACTGATTCATATAAACCAAAAAAAAAAGGTTTACAGTGCAACAGATTAATAGAGCTGTTGAGCTTTGATCACTGGGTAGCGGATAAAACAGATGGAATATCAAGTTTGTGTTGAACTCATGTCTATTGAAACTTGCTGAGCTGTTGCATTTAACCCGGTGTTGCCAAAAACAGGTGGTTAAACCTGTTGTTAACAGCCTTAATGAGTCTTTTACCCTCCCCGGCTCTGATCTGCAGTGTTTGTGCGTGACACATGACAGAGGGTCCGTTCCGAGAAGGATAACCTGGAGGATTGAAACAAGGCCTGACTTTGCTCAAGCATGATGATGGAGGCTTGATGAGCTTTTGATTTTTAAAGATTGGTTTTTGATTTTTAAGTCGACAACATCTATACCAGAGCACTTTTCTGTGTGGGCGTGTTTATTAGCTCTTGAACATAATTGATATTGTTGATGTGAAGAGCAGCACAGAAGAAATGTTTTACTGCTTCATGTAACACAGACTCAAGCGCAGGTTGTTTCTCTGTGACTGCTGCCCTCCTGATATATTGTATTCCAGTGTACAATAGTGGTATATATTGTATTATACTTTCATCTGTACAGACATTGAATCTGTTTTGTTTCCCCTTCTGGATTGTTTCTCCTGTTTTTCAATAAAACAGCTGGACGATTCTACGCAGCTGAGGAATCTGCTGTTTGCATGCTTGATTACTTTTCAGCCTAACAATAATAAAGTTATTCCATCTGAATGAAACGATGTGGTGGCTGTTTCTGAATCACTTTCTAATGCAGTTTTCTATTATTTCTAATAGGTCACCAACAGGCCACATCGATGTGAATAAGAGGAAATACTGCTTTTATGTTCACTTTTAATTGTTAGTATGAAATAATTTAGTCTTTCTATCTTGATTTATGTCAAGTTCTACGTTAACAACTGCTCATAAACTTATTTAAAGTCTTTGCTCACCAAGGCTGTATTTTTTCGATGAAAATGACTTAAAAGTCTTTCCATTTTTTTCTATTTTTGATTGTAAATATAGTATTAATGTTCTACGAACGCATGTGAACAATAAATGTATTAATATTAACTTCAATACATTCTGCAAAAATTGTAAATTGTTGGTTCATGAAATATAATGCATTCACAAATTTAACCTAATTGTACCGTATTACCAAATTAGTGTTTCTCCTAGTTACGATTGATGAAGTGATAATAATTATAGTCAGATGGTAAAATTTTCATTTCATGAAAATTTGCAGCAGCCAGCTGTGTGCCAGTTTCATCTTAAGCCCATGAAAAACGAAAGATCATGAAGGGTAAACACTATAATTTAACAGTATACATGCCATAAAATTACAAACTTGACAAAATATAAATATACAATATTTAGTATATTATAAAGTTTAGTTTAGATCATTTGTGGTATGTTATGGTCTGAGGTGTGATTCAGATTGAAACTGAATTTATGTAATGTTTTTTTTTTTTTATGTAAAACAAAAACAAATGTTCAGGGTCAAATAAAACAAACAAAAAAACACTGTTGCTCCAAATGTATTAGTCTATTATACGTCCCCTGTAAACAGATTTCTGTAATCACTTTTTTCTTTTTGTTTTTAGAATTTAAATGATACATACAATTTATTTTTTGCTGGTAATCAACTTAAGCAAGGTGATTTAGTTGATGTATTTTGGGGTTGATACCAACCTTGGCACAAACACACACACACATATATACACACACGTACATTTATATAGTAACAACAATTTCTCATTTTAGTCTATATATTTAAACATATTCAAACACATATATTCATAGGCGAACAGTGTGAAAATTTCCAATCAAAATTACAATATTTACATGGGGTGCTAACAGCCAAGATTCCTGACACCAGTTACAAGCTCAGTGCCACAAACTGACTTTGAAGATACCGAGGCCCCAAACTTTAATCAGGACACCGTACTTCTGTTTTTTCTCCAAATCTTAAAGAGTTGCATACAGACTGAACTTTGGTGTCATTCTGTCCTAGTTTCTGCTTTCTGTGACCCATTTAGAGGAAAAGGGTGGAGCTTTAGGGTTAGACGCATCAGTCAGGATGAAACGCAGGATTGATGGAGCCAGCTGAACGTACAGCATGTCCATCACTACGTCGACGAGACAGCAGCCGCTGAAGTAATCGAGGTGAACCCGGCACTCCTGACAGAGATGCTCGCCGCAGCAGTTTCAGAGAGCGTCCTCTAGAAATACAAACATCAGCAATCATAAAACTCGAAAAAACTAATCAGTTACATAAAATCTTAAACACTCACCCAGAACAGCTACTCCGATCATTCGACGGCGCTTGTGTGATGTTTTGCGATGCCTGAGTCGAAATGGGACTCAATGGCTCCTGCTTCTGCACACATATACACATTTAGTCACTTTAACATAGAAAACATATGATTCTTCAAAAACAACGTTTTAAGACAAAGGCAGCTCTACATTTAGATTTCCCATTTGTTTTTAATTTAGTTTTAACTAGATTTAGGATACCTAGCAAAGGATAGTTGGCAAACCTTGAAATCTGAAAACAATACGTCCTACTGGCACACTAAAACAATGATATATAAATAAATCATCTTAAAATGAATGTTGTAGAAGCAAATGGAGTA